>VXAX01002195.1:275270-379574 GCA_013399835.1 Leptocoma aspasia
AAAACTTCTTACCATGAGAACATTTTCTGAAAGTCAGTTGAAAGGACTTAAGTGAGAAAAAAGTGCAGTGCACATGGGTTTTATGCTTATGAAAATAAGAAGTGAATAAAAACTGGAGCCTGCTGTTTCTCCTCCAACGTTCAGACACAAGTGGAACAAAGGCAGCACTCAGGCTCTCTGTGTGACTCACTGCAATTCACTGCTCCAACTCTGAAATCTGACTCCGTGTAGACTTTCCTGTCAGACCACTGCTGCAAATTTCCTACTATATTTATGGATGGACATCCCTTACTGCTGCACACCATCCCAGCGCTGTCATTATCCAGCCCTGTCTTTAAATGCTGTGCACCCTGACAGGCAGCAGCACAGCTTCTCCAGCTTCCCCTCCTGCCGCTCCCGCCTGCTCACAGCCTCCACTTAGCCAATAAAATATGACCTCCAACATCCTTCCCTCCAGCGTTACACAGCCAGTGATACAAGTTCTATATGGAATGGACATTTCTCCCACCATTTTAGCCAGACTTTGTCAGAAGAAAGTTTGGAGATATGAGCAGGACAGAGCAGCAGCTAAATGGCAACAAGTGCCTGGGATTCACACCTGCACTGTCTGACAGATTTTGTCACCTACAGAGACATTTTTAAGTACACCCTTTTCTCTGACAAGCTCTCTAAGTTTAATACTCATATTTACAGAGATTTACACTCTGCATGTAGTTTGAGAGTGTGTCTTGACCTCAGCAGTTGCACATATACGTGTCTGCTATAGAGATCCTGTAGCTGAGCATTTCTAATAATTTCCATTAAAAGTGTTATTTCACTCCTCCCTCCTAACTCAATGAAAAGCATTTTTTTCCACTTGTAGTTCTTCAAAGCTAGAACTTGCCCAAGGAAGAAATCCTGCAAGGTTATGCTTGAAATTAATCAGACAAGTTTTAAGTCATGAGATGTTTAACAAAGGCTGCAATTGTCACTTTTTGACTGGGGCAGGAAAGAGCTTGGAAAGCTCTGCATATGGAAAAAGACCAGTGGGCTTTCGGTTGATCTAGGCTGAAAAGTGCTGAAGATCACCTTAGGGGAGTCAAAACTAAAAATGGATTTACCTAGGATGGGAAGTGGAAGACAGACAGGAGTAAAGTTTTTTGCAGTAATGAAAGAACAATCCCAATCAAATTAGGAAAAATTTCATTTTACTCTGAATAAAATGCTTGAGCTTGGGGGTGGTGGTGTTTAATTGGCTATTTTGGGAGAAGTTTGTTACTGGGTTATTCTAGTGGCTTTTTGCTGTTGCTTTTGTTGGGGTTTTTTGATGGCTAGTTTATTTATTTACATTTTATTAAATTAGGAAATACAGAAGTTAGGGCTTTAATATCTAGAATCTTGATTCTACCCAGACTCCTCTTTTTGGTTAGAAACCACAAGTCGCCAGGTCTCTCCAGGTATATTTTTAACTGAGCCACAGACCAGTATCATTTGCTATCCACCTTCTCCATAATGACAAGGAACAAAGAGATCAAATTATCTTTTAATCAGGTGTCTTATTATAAACACACACAGTTTTATCTTCTTCAGAAGACCAAGAACCCCCGTTTTCAGTCCCATAGTACTGTATCAGGGCTGAAAAAAGGTTTCATCATTCACCTTTTCTACTTGAGGCTATCATCTCTTTACTTTCTCTCTCCCTGAAATTTTCCCATTGTTACCACCAGCCTCACTGCTTACAGGAACAGTGTTTGTAACATTTGGTCAAATCATAACTTATGCCTTTATCTTGCACACTATATATATGTTATCTTAAGAGAAAATACCGAGGTTTTAAGCATTCATGGAAAACGTATTTATGTACAGCCTGGCTCACTTTTCCTTTATTTTTTTTAGCTTTAATATTTAGCAATAGCTACCAAGAGCCAGAAGCTTGTTAGTCCTGTTAGACAATTTTTTAACTCAGTTCCTTCCTTTGATAGGAAAGAAGGAACTTTTTATCTCTTTATCCACAAAATGTCAGTGGCTAACCTGCATTATCCTTCCTGTTGCAATGGAGTTTTTTTCCAGCGTATATGACCAAAACATATGTCTGCCTTGGTATCTTACAGTAGACTAACATATTTAAGAGACAAATGCAGAAGAAGCCTCCAGATTTATAAAACTTGTAATGAATTTTTACAGTACCCACAGCAAAGACTTAATTATTGGATGGATTTTTCCTCCAGTTTTAGAAAACCCATAGAAATGAAGGAAGTAATACGCTATTCATGCATATGATCTACATGAAATGCTGCTGACAATGCCTTTAGTTTCTGCTGGACATTTTAACATGGATATCTGGCCAATGCTCAACATTTTTATCCAATACTGGATAAAGGAAAACAAGGCAGAGTATGTTCTTGATCTCTGCAGTCCATTAGTTTTGAGTGGATGGCTGTGGAGGAATCCCTAAATACAAACAGTTTACTACCCCCCCTCCTGTAGGTCATTGGGATTTCTTGTGTTTCCAGTGCTCATTTGTAGGCCCAGGAATTACTGAAGTACAGGCTTCTATGTCTGCTATATCCATCTGTCCATGTATATCCTGCTCCCCACAAGGGCAGTGACATTTGTACACATCCACTCAGTTTTAACTTTGCTGTTTGTCTCGTCCTTTTCAAACACAGCAGGACTCCTTTGAATTAGGACATCTGTGCTTTTCTTCAGTACTGTGTCCAGCTGTCTTCAACTAGACTGAGGTTTTCCTTCTTGCTAAAAATCTTTTAGCAAGAAAAGATTTTTTTTTTTTTCCAGGCAGAAGTCTTGTTTACTTCCCCTGGCTCTGTCAACTGATTATACTCCTGAAGACTCCAAATAGCAGGCCACAATTCTGCTGTTGCAGTTCTTATCCGTTCACTGAGTTAGTCTGGCTGGCTGTTGTCATATGTCTCATCAGAGGGGTTTTTTTCTTTCCTGCTGACTGCAACACAAATTTCTTAGCTGCACATTTCTACCCTCTATAATTGCAGGATGTAAGACTCATAGGAATATTCTTGTGCAAAGTTAGTGTTAGAGAAGGAGTCTGGGCCAAGGCCTGAGTAAGTTAAGAACCACACTAGAAAAGAACAGAATATTTATCTTTTGCTTAGACCTCTCTTGAGCATGTACAAATAGTCGATGTTTACCATATCCTCTAGCAAGGAGGTCCATGGCTTAGTTATATATTTCATAAAGAAGTCTCTGCTTCTTTGTTTTCAGCTTAGGTCCTGCTAATGTTCTTTGGTGTCTCTTAGTTCTTGTACTGAATAGGGTTCACCAAATCAGTGCCCACTCTTTTTTCTCCATGCCCTTTGTGACTTAGGAAGCCTCTTTTATATACCCTTTCCACTTGTCTTTTTTCTGTACTAAGTGTGAACTTACTTGTTTGTTTCTTGTACTGCAACCATTCCACACCTCCAGTTATCTTTTTAGTCTTTCTCACAGTTCCTGTGTTCTAGGACATAATTTTTGATCTCTGGTGGAGTCAGGAGAATCATAACTGCCAATGATGCAGGTAATCCCAAGATTTCTTGAGTGACATAGCAATGTACTCTGTCCTTTTTCTGGTGAGGAAGACAATTGATGTGTTTTCTTGACTGCAGCCAAGATGACATCTTCATGGAACTCTCATAAACTCAATAATTCATGCCTTAGAGGTATTTTTATATGCATTTGGGATTTCTCCTCCTGCTAAATAAATTTATAACAAATGGTAGAAATTAATGTAATCTACCATTTAATTCTCCAGTTATTCCCTCTTAGAAGATCCATTTGGAATTCTTTACAATCCTTATTAAAAAACTCTCATCAGCAAAGTTTACCACACAGCACTCATGTAACTGCCTGCCCTCACTTAATCCCACAAGAAAGATGGAGAGAGGCTTCAAGTGCATTTAATGACAGGACAAGGAGGAATGCATTCACACTGGCAGAGAGCACATTTAGATATTAGAAAGAAAGTCTTTACTGTGTGGGTAGTGGGGCACTGGAACAGGTTGCCCAGAGAAGCTGTGAATGCCCATCCCTGGAAGTGTTCAAGGCCAGATGAATGGATGAAACTCCGAGAGTTGTCCCTGCCCATGGAAGGGATTTGGAATGAGATGGTCTTTAAGGTCCCTTCCAATCCAAACCACTCTGTGGTTCTATGATAAGGCAGGCAGTAAAATATCTGTAGAATTTCAGTGGTGATAAATCTTTACTAAAAGGGCTGCCTGTATATTCCCAACACTTTGTCTCTCTTCTAACCAATTGTTCACTCACAGACTCATTTCTTGTTCCTTGGCTTCCTGAAAAGCTAATCATTCTGAGTACTCATTTAGGTGATGGATTACTGCAGGGTGTATCAATTTATCCAGAAACTCTGAATGACATTTTGTCTTTGAATATGATCAGCTGCTAAACAGCTAATTTCCCAGTGGTTTGGTGATACACTTTCAGAAGCATAACAGAGGATTCAGTATCTGTTTTTTCTGCATTTTTCTACTTTAAACAAAGCACCTTAGGAAAAAAAAAATCTATAAATGCATATTTTAATATATACTTATGAAGGAATAAGAGTGTACATTTATGTACCTGGAGACATGGCTGTAGTAAACTCTGCAGATGGGTACAAATTAAGGTCACACAGCAAAGAATTCTGGCATTTTCTGGCTCTTCAGTACTTAATTTCAATTAATTTGATTTTCTGCCTACTCTATCTCTCCCTCACAGTATTATGAAAAGCACTGGGAAAAAAAAAGTTAAATGTTTTACATAGCTGGGGCTGATTGGCCAAGAAGGCAAAGAGGAATCAGGGACCTGAAGCTTGCAATGGAAATCATAGAAAGGAAGGAATCTCCCATCAATAATTACATTAGGAGATGCTTTTTGAAATGGAAGAGACGAGGTCTGTTGGGCATACAGGTGAGTAAGAAAGTGGATGAATAATACAGAAAAAAAGGAGAGTAAGACTGGGTGAAAAGCCTGGGATAACAAGCTGGGGAGAGGTGATGACAAAGCTAAGATGACTGGAAGCCAGTTAGGAAGCAGAAGGAAAGGGAAGAGTTGGTATGTTACCTGACACTAGGCAGCAAATAGACCAAAAATAAATGTTTAGGCAGATATATTTCTCCTCCACAAACTCTGACTGAGTTTTGTGCCAGGCAGCATGACAAGAAGAGGGGAAAGCTCTGTGATACTTCTGTTGTAAGCAAGCATCCATGAAACCAACAGGCAAAGCATGACTTGTGCAATACTCTAATATTTCAAGCAGTTTATGCTGTGAAAAAGGATATTTCAGTACTTCTGGTGGCACTTGCAAGTGTCAGTATGCCCCTGTTTTTGAGTTTGTGTTGTGTTGTTTTGTTATAAAATGAAAAACCATTGAAATTATTAACCAATTATTTGACAGACTCATGAAAATTATAGTTTCCAGAAATGGCAGAATGGTTTCTGGTGAAGTTCATGGTATTGACATGAGACACTAAGTCAGTGTTTACGAACTGTTCAAGCAATTGAAATTATTCAATAGAGCATGTGGGACAACTGTAAAACCAAGCATAAATAGATGTTCTGCTTGTAATTTAAACTCCTGTACACAGCAACACTGATCCTATTAGTATACTATATTAATTTATCATGAGCAGAAGGGTACATAGTTTTAAAGCATATTTAAAAAAATAACCATGGTCTTAACCACATTAAGTACATGCATTGCACTGAAAGGCTTCATTCAGACTAAATGTCACACATTCCTTTTATATGAATAAACCCAGAAAGAATTATATGCAGCCCTTTTGCTGTCTGTCTCCATGTGCAGCTGAGCTGAAGCAACATTTTCTCCTCCACAGACCCGCACATGGCCTGTCACAGGGGGCAGAAAGTAAAACCTTCACCAGAACCCCTCTCCCCTTCTGTGCAAGCTAACTCAAATATTTTCCTTGTAAAAATACTTATAGATCTTGACCCAATGAGGGACTTTAGTGATTACTTTTTACACTGCCTTGAGATAAACCTGTTAAAAGCTTGCTGTTCCATACTGGGACAAACCTCTTTTCCCACTGGTTTATATAGAGTAGGGTTTTCAGAAAAGTAAAATCCTACTTTTTAAGCCAACCACAAGGTGATGCAAATGTCAAATCTTTAATGACATTAGATTATTTTCTCAAATTTCTGCTTTGCAAATCATCACACTAACATGGTCAGGATAAGTGAAGAGCAACTGATGTCATCTACTTGTACTTGTGCAAAGCATCTGACCCTGTCCTGCATGATGTCCATGTCTCTAAACTGGAGAGATTTGATGGATCAGTGGATGGGGCTGGATGACCACACTCGAAGAGCTGTGGTCAGTGATTCCGTGTCCAGGTGGAGACCAGTGACAAGCAGCATTCCTCAGGGGCCAATGTTGGGACTGGAGCTGTTCAACATCTGGGTCAGTGACATGGACAGTGAGATCGAGTGCACTCTCAAGGATCCAAACTAGGAATGGAGGGACACTTACCAGCAGTCCTGTGAGAGTGGTGTGGATAGGGCTGATTACCAAAAGGCATGGGGTGATGTCACAAAAGCAGAAAACAAGACTTAAATAGGGACACCTCCAGAACTTGCCTGTAACCAAAGCAACATCGCTGGAAAAATCCAGGCCCTTGGGTTCTAGGACACCTCTCTGAAGTGCATGTACACAGCACAGGGAATAAACATGATGAATTAGAGGTCTGTGTGCACCTGCAGGGCTACAGTCTTGTTGCAATCACGGAGACATTGTGGGATGGCCTAAAGGCCATTCCTACTGCCAGCAAGTTGAGGGAAGTGGTTCTTCCCCTCTGCTCAGCTCTGTTGAGGTCACACAAGGAGTGCCATGTCCAGTTCTGGACTCCCCAGTGCAAAAGTGACGTGACCATAGTGGAGAAAGCCTAATGAAGAGCCACAAAGAAGGTGAAGGGACTGAAGGAACCGATTCCTTCCCAGATCCCTTCCCCCCTCAACCATCTGTGTTTTAGGGATTGTTAATATAATGGAATCTTTAACAGTCTAATTGAAGGATCACCATTAGTCTTCATCTAATTATCGCAGAAAAAGAATGAAAAATAAAGTCGCTAGAGTACTTACATACATACAGGAAAAGATGCAGTAATTGCAACAATACCATTAAAAATTGGACACACACAATTTTCTTAGCTTCTAACCCTTTTCTGATGTTATGCTCATCCTATCACTGTCCCTCTGGGTCCTACTCTTGGTCCTACTCTTGGTGATTTCACTCTGGTGTTGGCCATGGGGACAAGGTCTAAGAGCAAGTCCTCAACATCTGGAATCCTTTACTGGAGGGAATGCTATATTTGTGCTGATTGCTTTTTCTTCCTCTAACCTAGTATACATTTGCTTTGAATTCAGGACTTTTTAGAAATTGTAAGCAAAATCTAGGACATAAAAGATGAAAATAAAATATTAAGTGTAACTAAGTTATAAATCAAAACTAAGATCTATTCAGAAAGCATCCTATCACATATTGACATGAAATGTCCAAATAATAGAGGTGTCAGAAGAGAAGTTCCTGATCTCATGAAGTTTAACTGGGGCAGTTCTCACCAGCTGTCAGTGGAAAAATGCCAGTCAAGGCCACTGTGTGTGGTGCTCTCAATATGATGGCTACATCTGCTGGCAGGATGATCTATTCATATTTGTGTCTAGAAAACTTATTTCTGATGAACCCAAAATTTCAAAGTGTCACTTTCAAAGTGACAAGGCTCCATGTTACAGGGAGGTAGTTTTATTTGCCAACATGGCATAGGAGTGTATCAAAGATATTTGAAAGACATTTCTCTTCCCTCTTCAAATCTCCTTTATCCAATAGCTCAGCTGCCATTACATTACTTAGAGAAAATTAAGGTGTCCAACTATCATAAAATTGGAAGAAAATTGTAGGGATTAGGAGAACTAATTATACTCAAAAGCAGAAAATAGAAAAATACTTTCAAATAATCTTTACATTATTCTGTTGGTAAATGATTTTTAAAAAATGTTTAGAAAGTCCATACTATGCATTCTTAAGACTAAAGGGCTATTTAAAAAATGTTCAAAGCAAAGCACAATTTAAATAAAAATGCCAATTTTTATATCTTAAGTTTCACTTTTCAGTTTAAAGAATGGAATTGTTTTTCTACAAGACTAGAGTTATTTGAGATATTCATCTGTCAAAGAACTTTAAGGACAGGATATGGCCACTTTAGTCTGGCATCAAATTTTACAGATAAACTCATTCTTTTATCCAAGTATGTCTGTTTCTGCTTCATCTATGTATTTTTGGAAAATGCGTTCCAAGTGACAGATTATTTTCAAGCAATTTTGTGAACTGTTCTCCCTCTCTTCTCAAAATACAGTAAATTCTGCCTTCCATATTGCCAATCCTGTCGTTACCAATTGAGATTTTCCTTCTCCTGATCACTTTCTGTGTGAGACCTCTGGAATGCCTGTTCTAGAGAAGGCAGCAGAGGTTAAAATTGAAACTTGCCCACAGGTAGTGAGATTGCTCCTTAAGGGAGCAGGGGAGAGAAAAACTGGGCATTTAAGTACCACAAAAAGGAAAGACACAATGCCAGCAGGACAGAAAGTGTGTTTATGCCGTGTGTGACTGTTACAGGATAGCTACCACCCACACTTTTGAGACAGAAATAAACACATTACCCACACATGTACTTGACTCTTTAGCCAAAATTTAAAATGCAGTTATTTCTCGATCTTAAAAAATACAATGTGGGCAAAATAAGCTTTGAGGAACAATAGGATTCACATCATATTGTAAATCTGACATTTTTTTCATTGTTTCTGTTTTAGGAAGAGGTGTTTGGCACACAAACACACCCAACCATGCTTTACACAAAACTACTCAAAAGTAAAAAGAGCCCTTCTTCCACAAGTTAAAGAAACAGATGACTTCTGACACAGCAGCAAGGATTGTTCAACACTGCCAGAAATATTCACACAGACAAGGTTTATGACTACAGGTAGTCCTTATTAAACAACTATCATGCACTGATAACAACAGGGTTGGGAAGGGTAGCAGGAAGAGATCAGGGAGCAGAGAAGCATGGCTGTATCCATGTGCAGTGCTTCATATAATGATGTGTTAATCACTCCTAAGGGTCTTTGTCAAAACAGACTCTAAGCTATCACCACCAAACTTAAAATTAAAAGGTTATTTTCACCTACTACCTCTTGACACTAAATTTCATTGTCCAAAGGTTTAATCACAGATTAAGAAGAAGAAATTACCAGTGACAAAGCAGTTCCATGCTTTAGCCAGGTGAATGATGTAGTCCCTAATACATACTTGGATAAATAAGAGTCCATTTATTTACCTTACTATCTTCAGAGAGATGCAGAGTGTGTTTCCTGATTTCCTGGAGATTTGCATCATATATCCTCTAACTGACCAGCTGCCCATGCTGCTTCCCAGCACACCTTCTGCCTGGTGTGCTGTGCTGCAGCAGCTCTCTGAGTGCCCTGCTGGGCCTGCCTATGTTCAGAAGAGACACCGAGTGCAGTTCTGCTGCATTCATAACAGTAGGAGCACTAGCCTGGTGGGATGGAGACTCTCATTCCCACAAAAGCCACGAGAACAGCTATGGGGATAGGAAATTTCTATCTTTGACAGCTCTACTCTATTAATTTTGGCTGACATTAGCCAAGGAGATCTAAATTGTTTTACCTGTGCATCAAGAACTCTGCTAATAACCTGTGGTTGTTAGTGAATCAGCTTAGAAGTTAATTTTCTTTTTTCTCCCTTTGCTGCTGAGATGTAATGAGCTTCACTCTGTTCATGGATTAAAAACAAACAACAGTAAAAGCTTAGTTTGTGTTTTGATGATACAAACCCTTTTTGCCAGATGCATTGTTTGCTTCCTAAATAATAAACTCCAAAAATTTGCTTAGCAATAGTAAATTAATTGGTTCTACTTATGATGGCTTTTATCTACAAAATACTTTATTATTATTTTCTTCCTTGCTTAACACACAAATTAGGATGTGCTAACTCACTCAACCTGTATTTTATCCCTAGCTAACAGAGAGTCTTGTAATACCTGAACACCAATTACGTGAACAGTAACTCTATTCTGAATTGCCTGTGTTTGCACCTCATTGCTTCAGAAACCAGCTGAGCAGTGAAGACAAGCATGTATTAAATTCCCACAGTCCTGAGTCTCACCCATCTTCCCCACTGCATCACTGTATCACCTAATTATAAGAATATTTTTCTTTCAGGTCCCAGTCCCTGCCTGTCTCTCCATGTTCTCATAAGCTGTAAGCCCAGTTTCTATCCCACTTCATTCCATTCAACCACTTTTTTTATCCGACCTTGTAGAATTATTTTAGCTTTCTGTGTCACAGAACCTACAGAGGACAACCTGGGTAGGAAATAGTTGTAGACAATTAAACAAAGCTGAACAAATACAAATAATTTAAGGACATGAGCCAGTACTCTGAATGCTGAGTGCACCAACATGCACTTCTCCACAGCACACACATAGCACATCCCTTAAGCTCTTCTAGAAGTCTAGTCAGCTCTCAAATGGGGGAAAAAATCATTATCATTCCCTTGCAGTGTTTTCTTTTCATCAGTTTTAAATTAACATGTTTCAAGTTTCTGCTTGTATTTATGTGATAGGACTAAATTAACAGAATGCCTGAAACAGGCCCGAGATACACCTGAGATACACCTGCAAAGTGGTCCTTCTGCCACACTGTGATACCTCCTACTCTGGTATAAACTGGGTGTTTATGTATTAGTGGTGTCAGTCACTCCTCAAGACATCAAACATTAATTCCTTGCCTATTAGGATAAACTAACCTGTTCACATTGTTGCCTAGCCAAAATAGCTGACAACACTTCTACTTTTACCATCGCTGAAGAGTACGTATAGACCTTCTGCTTGGGTTTCAGGGTTTTCTTCCAACTGCCTTGCCCAGCTGGAGCAGCCACACACCCCCTATCCTCCTCAATGACTATGTAAAACCCACTTCTTTGGTGTGCTGGTTACCCAAAAACACCAACAGAAGGAAAGGAAAAGTCTTCTGATTGTATGCTTTGCAAAGAGGGAGTCAAAGAGGGAAAAATATATTTTTGCACACATTACTTTTACATCAGTCAGGATCATGCATGAGATGCTGTGCTGTGCAGCAATAGAGAACGAGAGAAGAGATATTTATTTTTCTCTTCCAAGACTGAAGGTAATCTCAACCTTTTTAAAAATAAACAGCAGTCTAAAGTGATATATGTAGCAATCAATCAAACAAAACAAGGAAGATATATTTTCAAAAAAAAAAAGAGCTGAAGACAATTTTCTGAATAATAGCTGTAAGAGAAACAGGGAGAAGTGGCTCTTAGATTTTGGATTTTCCAAAAATAAAGCATGGCAGTTATTTGTAATTCTGCTTCTTGGAAGAGAACAAAACAAGACAAACAACAAAAGCAGAAGACTTACTCAACAACCACAAACTGCTAGTTTTTCAGACTTTCATACTTCTGTCCTCCATGCCCAGCCTCTATGTTTTCTTGAGTATTGTCCAAAAAAATGGAGCACTATGTATCAACCAGCTACACTTCCAGAGGCAGTGATAGCAGTGTGGGAAACGCCCAGACTAGAAGTGGGAACTTATAAGAGTAGTTAAGAATTTACTTTGAGACAATTTTGATAGCTGGTAATAAACCAGTAAAGAAAAAATCTTGGTTGGATCTTTGGCACACAGGTGAATTTGCAAATAGCAGGAAAAGCTAAATCTTTAATTTAAAACTGGATGCATTTAGTAAGGTGCGACCAATATGAAATTGGTAGAGAGTCTATACAGGTTTATGAAGTCCTTACACTGATCAAGGCTTTGTTTTGGTCACAAAGCTTCTGCTCTGTTGCTGAGGAATTTTCTTTCTTTCCTTTAGAAGTGCTGCAAACAGCAGGAGAGAGGTACTGAGTCAGTTGATTCCTGGCTAGAGCAGCTGCTGCTGCAGAGCACAGGGATCTTTCAAGCAAAGTTTGTGTTTACAGAGGTTATTTGTCAAAAAACACCTGAAGTTTTGCATCATTTCATTTTTGTAACCAGCCATGATGTTACCATATATTAAAAAGGGATTTTACAAGCACTTGCTTGCACTGATAAAGAAACTTGTTTCCTTGGCTCCAAGAAAGCATAAACAAAGGAGAAATGGAAAAAACAAGTAAGATTAACAGAAGGTTCTTTTAGCACAGACTCATTTTAGCTTTCCTGAAGCAGTGTAATCCAATGCAGATGTTCATTTGCCTCATTCTTGGCAACTGTGTTAGATGAACTTCCTCTCCTCAGTAACATTTTCTCAGGGATTTATTGTCCCTTTGTTAGTCTGCCCTTAAACTGCTCATTCCTTTCATGTGACAGTGAAAACCCAAAACGGTGACAAATCAAGCTAAACACATGAAAGAACTACAAGAAAATAATAACATTATGTAAAAGAAAATGCAATATTTAAGTGATTTAAGTACAAGCAATGACCTCTGCTTTTATCATTTCTGATAGTGGAGATGATAGTGGTAATGAGTCATTCATTAAGTCAAAATAAACCAAATAATTGCGTAAGAAAATTAGAGAGATGGAGCAGTAGAAATAAACCAAATGACATGGACAAGGTTTACATTTAGTAACAAATGTATATAAGTGTGCTTTCTCGGAAATTTTTTCAATAGTCTAAAGCATTAGGTTCTCAGATAAATGATTTTTACTCACAACATGAGTATGCAGCTTCTGATAATATGAGCATGGAGGAGAAGGCAGTACTACCAAGTTCTTTAGCATTCAATTTGTTCTTTTAATTGAAAACTTTCCCTTCACTTTGATGCAAAAATGTTACAGATGATCAAAGCTTTGAGTGAACCAATTAATTGCTCCAAGAGCCTCATTAGGGACCTTCACTGTCACTGTACCAGGAGCTCTATCAAGGATCAGGAGGTTTCAGCCTCTGGGCTGTGTTGCAAATGTGGTTATCTGTGCTCCTTTCCCTGTTACTACATGGACTCCAAAAAACCTGTGCTATTTTATCACAACTCTATCTTCATGAGCACTTGATGAAAATGTGTCAAAGAATTTAAAAAATGCGTATGTTAGAATATTTTAGGGAAATGTCTACTTTGGGGAAATTCAGTTGGAGAAAAACACAGTTAGGAATCACTAATTCTCCTTATACTAAAAATAGTTTAAACAAGCCCTGATTTTATGAAACTCTAAAAGGAAAACATTTTACATTAAGCAATCTTTATATTACCACTTTTTTTTTCTTGAAAATACTAACTGGAGTCCTGAATCCCAGACTCCTATCCCCTATCTCCTCCTTTAAAAGTGACTGAGAAAAAAATCACTTCACAGCATAGCTGTTCTGGGGGTTTAATATAATGAATGTCTGTCAGGAGTGGCCAAATCAAGCCCAAGAGAGGCAGAAGAGCCATTTCCCCAGGTGCTGCCTGTGGTGAGGCTGAGCAAGTATTCCCAGAGCACACAAACACACACAATGTCGGAGTACACCTGGCTGGCCACACACACCAACACGGACAGAACACAAAGCACTCCCAAAGAGCACCATCCTGTTCCTTCCTGTGACTGATTAGGATGGAAGCCCACCCTAACAGGCAGCCTGTCCAGCTGCTGTCCCCTCCATCCTCTTTCAGCTGCCTCTCTCATAGGGACATGCACATGCAAACAATTCTCTCCGACAGCTGGTCCGGCTCTGTGGCCCTGCCAACAACCAATCCCAGCCCCACCTTCTGCTCACTCCAGGAGCCAACTCACACACCCTCTGGTCTCTCCAGCATCCAGCTCAGACTTAACAGTCTCCAGTCCATTTCCTGCAACCTAAACCTCCAGACACTCTCATCCACACAGATTGACTCCACTAACCAGGAGAAAGGCATGGCCAGGAAAACAGACGGACCAGACATCTATTTATACATGATCAGTCCCTTTTTTCTGCCTTATCCAGCTATTTTCCCATGACTGTTCCTCCCCAAACTGTTGTGATTGCCCCACCTACCTCCACCTTTAATTCCTCCCTTTATCAATCCAAATAATTAGTCCCACACAGCTGTTGGGCAGTGACTTCCTCCACTCCAGCTTAAAGCACATTTCAAAAGGAATGGTTGACAGGAGTCAAAGGCTAAAAGTATGAGATGGAGGCTGGTGGTGGTATTACATGGCTGTGCCAGAAATGCAGCTTCCTTTATAGCTGATGTCTGGTCCAGGATTCTTGCACCAATGCATGGTTTGGATGTAGCATAAGCAGCGCCTGCAGGCACTTAAACTAAAATATTTTAAAAGTCTGGTTGCGGCTGTCTCAGTTGCGAGTTCATTACACTGTTGAATATAAACTGGTGTTAAACAGGTCTAGGAGTGCCTACATAAAGATGCTTAGCATTTTAGGAAAAATAATTTTAACAAACTTCTTGTGTGGAACTAATGAGAATGCTTGTCTGGAGTAAGACTCGTTTGTCATTCCAATATTTATATGTTCCTACATTCTTTGGCCCTCAACACTAACAGGACATCTGAGAGGGATGGGTGATGCTCTCCATTATATAGAAATCACTGTCAGGACTTCAGCACTTCCTTTTTTCCAAGTTTTTAATTTTTTTTTTTTTTGGTGTGTGTGTGTGTGTGTGTGTGGTTTTGTTCAGTTTGTTGGTTGGTTTGTGGGATTTTTTTCTTTTGTTTTTGGTTTGGTTTGGGGTTTTTTTTGGGGGGAGGGTTGGGTTGTTTTTAGTTTTGTTTTGTAGTTGTTGTTGTTTTTAATAAGAATTCAGATTTCTAAATTTCTAACAATTACTTACCCCTCATGAAACTGTTGTGCTGCAACAACTAGAAACCCATTTTTGTTTAATCTTGAAAATTTACCATTTCTGATCTGAAAAGAAAACTTAGAAAATCTGCTCTACCCAAAATCCCATGGCACATTCCAAAAGCTGAACCTGAAAACAAATTAGTCACTTTAATTGTAACATAGAAAATGTACCAGTAATTAATTGCTGGAATGAAAATCTATTTCTTACCTGGGGGAGTTCCAAAGTAATAAATCTGGATCAGTTTTGGGTTTTTTTTATTACACTTGTATCTGATGCCTAAAGTATTCACCAAAGTAGGAGAACTCTTCAGTCTAATTTCTTGTCAGTGGAAGAGTATTCTCCAAAATATACTTACAATACAGGACTTTGTGGCAGTTGTAACTGTAGCAAAAATAAACTTTGCATTGGTGATTCCACGATCTGATACCCTTTGGCTGTGACTCCTATCTCATCATTGAAAGTTTTGATTCAAATAACCAATACCGTTTTACATTGACTAAAAGTAGTGAGCAAAAATTTTCTAGATAAAGCAAGATCTTCACTGGGCAATGTGAAAGATGATCTCTCAATGTGAGAGCACCCTGAAAGCAAAAGGATAATACTAGGGTCAGGACTAGGGCCACTGCTGACTCTCATCAGTGAGAGGTACAGGTATCCCTAGTGACTTCTCCCTTGTGCACAGGGTGGCTGTGGAAGAGACCATGGCTCCAGTGACACCCCGTATTTTCACCTGTTACATAGAAATAGTACACAAACATGTACAAAACATCTGGTTCATTTCTCAGAAGGAGGTATTCAGAACCCTGGTAAACTTCTTATTTCATAAGAAGTTTATAAAATAAGGGGAAGAGTTAAATTCACTTTACAAAGCCTTCCAAATAAACTCTGTGCTGGTGGAGGAATCACTTGCAGGGGAGTCATTTGCTTTCCACTTAAAAAAAGTGGTTGTGTGCTTTTAGTGAACCTTTTATCTTTGATTAAGGAAAGTAATAGCAAAAATTTCATAGAGTTTAATAGAGTTTAGTTTTCCCAGGGCCATATCCTGGGAAAAACCAAGCTGGCACACAGTTTCTGCCTATTGCCTCCCAAAATTTCCTCTCCACTACCACTACATATATTAGTTGCTCCACTGAGATTTAGGACTAGACCAGCAGGAAAATTTCAATGTGTGTAGTTTCTCAAAGACTTAGGCAACTGAAGACTCAGAGCAAGACCAGAGTCAGGTGGAAGGTAGGGACAGTAATTCACAGCCAGGGACAGCAGATAGGCAAGATTATGACAGTCAGCACTAAGTTTGGCTTCAATTGCTCTGAAGCAAAAGCCTAGGTGAAAGCCAAAGCCTAGAAATGAAGTTTCCATCAGTACAAATCTGTCCATGGTCTGTCATCAATTCTCATGCACATGACTCTTCTGTGAGCTTACTAAACTGGCAAAGAGTTAATCTGTTCGTTTCTGCTGTGCAAGTAAGAACATTTGGCTCACAGCATGAAAGTTGAGAACCAGGGTCAGGAGGAAGAATTTGCATGGATGTACAGCCAGGGGCAGCAGGAGAAGGATGGAAAGACCATTTGCTTTCTTTGTTTTGACCAGTTTTGAACACCACAAGAAGCCCACCGTGCCCAAAACTCTGCCCACATATGAGACAAAATGAAGAAAACAACATAAAAATCATTCCAATTTAAGCAGATTCTTCCAAGGTAGTACTTCATGTTGCACTGCATATTTACAGATTGAATAAGCACAGTAAAATGAGTAAAGAACTATGGATAATTTCTTCATGTCCAGTAAATCTGTAAATAGCTGGAAAAAAATTTTAAAAATATGACTGGTCCCACCTTCCCAGGTCTCTGTGGCAGTGTGCAGTCTGTGACAGAAAAAGGAAAGACCTGTGAAAAATCAAGCAGGTTACAGCAGATGGATGCACTCCTATTACAATCTGTTCTCCCCAAGATCACTTCAAGGCACAGGAGCAAAGCAGTGCGTGAGAGCTGCTTGCCTGCAGATAAACAGAAGGTTTCTTTCACTACAGCTAATGCCTCACATTTTCTTGATATGAATATTAAGGATATAGGAATTTACTGGCTTGTCTGAATAAACACCACATGTGCAGCTGTACTAAATATGTCAGCAGTGCAGAGCAGAGCAGTTTTATTTGTTTGCTCAATACAATGTGTTAGCCATGTATAAAATACATGCAGTCACTATACCTATGCATAACTCAATGCGTAATTTATTACAATAGTCATATATTCTATTATGTAACTAAGAATTAGAAAAGGTTGATCATATTTAAAAATCATAATTATGCATTCACCCCCATGTATACTGTGTATTAGTTATTTGTTCTTACAGGTGTTTATGATCAGAAAAATCCATGAGTCAGAGTAATTCAGTCAAGAAATACAGTGATAATATCACTGGTGCTTGAGATAAAACAAAGCTGATTCTTATAGACTATGTCTTCCTGGGGATCTACAGAAGCAATATCCTATAGCTGCAGTTATTATAACATCCATTCATTCTGTAACTTCTCAGTGGCTTGATATACTTTCAGGATCTAGACTTTCTGAATTTCCAGAACAAACCTCAATAGGAAAAAACAAATATTGTTTCTTAATTCAGTAGCAATCTTTGTATTCTTTATATGTGAAGACAAATCTTGTAATTTTTGTGGGAATTGAAAAAATGTTTACAAAGAGATTGACATTGTTGAATAAACTCATTACTATCAATAAATATGTTGATTAAGATGTTACCAATATCCCTCTACCTTTCTGCTGTCATACTCCAGTCAGACAAGGATTTAATATAAGAAAAGAACAAAAACCAAACTAAATGTTAAGAGTTGGATTTAATCTTAAAACCAGTAGTGGTCAGCTACTGGTTTTCTTTGCACAGGGACAGAGAGGGCATTTTAAAGAGCATTAGAAGACATTAGAGAGACAATTAGAAGACATTAAAGAGATTAGAAGACATCTTTTTTCTTCTTCTGTCCAGGCTTACCCTGGAGAAAAACTGCTCTCTTTCCTTGACTAAGAAAAAGAAGTTCTATAAAAGCACAAGAGTGCACATTCAAAACATATATACGATTGCTTTGAGACAAGGACTTTTCATGAAGAAATGCAGTCAGAAACCAAAACAGTAGTCAGAGTGTGCCTAGCAGTTTTAAGCTCAGGTAGTACAGACACAACATGGTAAGAAGAGTGAAAAAAAGCTCCCTGGTTTTCCTTCAGGGAGATGAGTAAAGAATACATCCTCTTACCTCCTTCATGGGCACAAAATCTGAAGGTTGTGAGGCCTCAAATTCCATTCCTGTGTGTCCACTGTGTGAAATCTCAGCAGTCTCAGCTTTGTAAAGACTTGTCTATTTCAGAATTAATTGCAAGAACCCGGTCCAGGATTGCTTTTCTGTATGTGTGGGAGTGAGCAAATGCAGCAGGTAGTGGGGCTAATTGCTTCAAAACTTCTTTCTTTGGAGGTAAGCATATCCATAAGCAATCTGACCTAAACTGGTCCTTTTTGGCAAGGGATTGGACCAGTTGACATCCAGAAGTCTTTTACATGCAGAAGTATGAATTCTTGGAAGGGTCTGTGATTCCACAGGGGCTTTTGGAGAGGCAGAAGGAGGTAAGGGCCCATTCACTGCCAACATGCAGTCCTGAGGTCCATGAGCAGAGAGAACCTCTCAGCAGGAGACCAATACCAAGTCTGCCTTTTAAATGTCCTTCAGAAGACGATATTCAGATCAAGAAACTGTCCTTGTAAACCCATCCACAGCCATAAAGAAACTGATCTTTTCTGGGAAGTATACTTTGCATGTTTGGAATGAGACAAACACAGAAGCCAGGTGGGGATTGTGATAGGTTGGACTGTAACAGGCATCAGCAGATGTGAGTAGGGGCACTCACATGAATACTGCTGCACTCCTTAGATAAAGATTAAATAAATTGTTCAAAACTATTTAACAATCAGTAGCAAGGCCAGGCATAGGCAATTATAAAACTAGGAATGAGCATATCAGTCAAGCATATCAATCACATTATCTGATTTTCTTTTTATAAAAATACTGAGTATTCTGTTGAATAAAGCTTGAAAATAATAATGTAATAAGTCATGCAAATATTCACAGTAAACATACAGTTTTATTTCAGTAAGTCAATAAAAAGTATTTCAAAGATATTTCAAAGTATAAAATATATTTCAAAGTATAAAATGCAACTTAGTTAACCACTTCAGTAAATGCTTGCTGAGCACTCCAGCTTCCCAGTTAACAGATGTGGTTGATTAAACAAAGGAACAGTAACAGAGAATCTATGCACACCATACTATGCTGTTACAAGTACTGAATGCAAACTAAAGAACAGTGAGTGAAGTGGTAGAAGAAGAACAAAGCTAACAAAGGGAGAAAAAAAAGTTATATTTATTTAACAGGATGAACCCCACAGGCACCTTCAGAGATGAAACCTGGGTCACCTCCCACTTATAAATATGACTAATTGCCTTCAGAAGGTTCCAAATCCAGCCAAGGATGTGGGGGGATTCTACATTAGAGAAGGGTCCAAGTGTTTATTTAAACTATTGCAATGGTTGTAGAGCAGGTTTGCAGGCAAACCTATGTTCATTGGAGATCTGATTTTTTCCGAAATGCAGACACCACACTGTGAAGGACATCTGGGGTGGCATTACTCCATTTAGCTGTAAGGGGCTGATGCCACCAGGCAGGAGTCAGGGCTCTGAGTGCTCTAGGGTCACCTTAATGGCACAGAGCCCCCTCTAGGGTCACCTCAATGGCACAGATGTGGGGCCTCAGCCACAGTCCAGGACGGGGGTTCAATTTTGCTGCTGGCTGGGTGTGCAGACATGCAGCTGCAGGAGTTTGCATCTGACAGGTTGAGACAGCAGGATTTCCTCCAAAAGGAGAGCCAAAAGTTGCCTACCTTCTAGCATACTCCACAATAAAAAAAGGGAAAATTGGTGTCTGTGTTTGTGGTGGGTTTTTGTTTGGTTGTTTTTTTCTGGTTTTGTTTTGTTTTCTGAGTGTTGTTTTTTCTCCCAAGCCAAAGATTGTTGCTCTTGTCTTCTCATTTCTTTGATCAAAGCATTAGCAAAAAGTTGATGCTTCAAAAAAAAGTCACCAATTCTGTTTCTAATTATTCACTTTTTTTTTTATGAGAAACCTGTTCATAGTTAGTGTCTTAAGAAAGGACTAAGCCCTGTTTTGGATAATGAAATTCAGATTTGGGGTATAAAGACTTTAAAATAACTGCATCTGACTCTTGGTTTCCTTGTCAAAGGAGCCACTAGTCAACATGAATCTTGTGTTCCATTGAGAGCTAGATGACATTCCTCAAAGGTTCAGTGATTTAGTTATATGAAAGCGTGACATAAGTTACTGTTATATTTTAGACATGTTGGTCTGCATTGTATTTAATATTCAATCTACAAATAATTGAAAATTAGAGTAACAATTGTCAGTAGGTTAGTGCAAAAAAGAGGGCTTTCAGAAAAGCAAATGCTGTTCTAGTTCCCATGGCACCATTCCCAATATTTGTTTTATACTCCTGAGAGAAAAGAGGAAAGCAGAACAAATGTTAAACCTCCCACACAAAATTCTCAAAGTAATATTATAATTCCCCCTAAGGCTCCAGCCTTGCTGTCAAATTGCTTTTTCTGTCAAGTTTCCAAATTCTTTTATTGAGAAAAGATAATAATTATAATTATCCAAAGTTTAAGTTGGTGAGTTTTTACTAAAATAGTTAAGCTGCAAATTCTCATTGAAAAACCTTGTAGAGTCATTCATTTAATTTGCACAGTATGATTACCCCAATGAGAAAGTCTTATATATATGCTCGTGTAAATGCATTTTTTGCCTAATTATCACCTTCATGGGAAAATTACTGGTTTGTATCAGCAATCTCAGTAATTATTCATAAAAATGATCTCAGCATTTATTGCTTCAAAGAATTATTCACTTGTGCACTTTCCGATGGTGTTGTACAACTTTAGATGTACTGCCATATCATTTTTCTTTTCCATTTAGCTGGTTGTGCTTTCCATAATTACTTGAGCTCAATGAGAACCTTCCTAGAATGCTCAAAAATTTTTTTTTGGGGAGGGGGAGAGGAAATGTTATCAAAGTTCCCTTTATCATATTTTATTTGTAAATACCTTTTCAATACTTTTCCTTGGTATTCACAGAAATTAATATTTAATTTGGCACCCAAGTGGTGGTACCACACATCTTTAAACACTGAAATAAGACCATACAACTTGTGTTGTATGGCATTGTCAGGAGATACACTGAAGTGATTGCAGAAACAGAAAGCAACAAAAGCAACATAACTCAATTAATAGCTGGAAAGACACCAATAGCTTCTCTGTGCATGCATGACAATTCTTCTCTTGTCATTTAGTTAGATTCCATTAGAAACTCAAGTCTTCCCTGTACAAAGCAAAAGAGAAGCATGCAGTGCAGCTCAGAAAAGATGCTTTACAGAGGATGTGTTAAATAGATGAAGCAGCTGCTTAAAGAAAATTTGCTGCAAGAAAACTCTTTTAGACAGTCTCAGTCTTTGAACCAATGGCCTTTAAAACCCTAACTTTGGTACCAAATGTTAAGCAAAGAAATAGTCTCCTGCATCCCTGAAGGACTTAGGCAAAGTACTGAAGTAATCCAAATAGCTGCTTTTCAGGACTAGAACCTGTTAAAGTTTTTGGGGTATTCACGTCACCAACCCTTTATTACTTTAAAGCTATTTGCCAGAAGTCTCTAACCCATAGATAATATTTCACCAGATTTGGTTGCCTCTAACAGCATCCTATAGACAGCTCTTTGCAATACAAGGAAGATGAGTCCAGAGGCTCTATCTGAATAGAATTCAGATTCTATCTGAATCCTTCAGCTGAAGGATAAACCAGTACACACTCCTATCTTTACTAGTGCAGGTCTGTTACAGACTAGACAGAGTTTAAAGGCAAGATTATTTAAACACCACCACCCTCCAAAAACCCTACCAGCTTTATATCAATAAAATATATTTATGAAAATAGTTGCTAGAACTGGAAACAGTTGCAAAAAAGTTAAGCAATAACACATCTTACTAAACAGCTAAATATTTGAGTTAGTTTCAAAGTCTGTTCTACATTTCATTCAGCTAGAAGAGCTGTCAGGATAATCTTACAGCCATGAAATCTGGGGCCCACTTTCTTAGACAAACTTGGTCCCCTAGACACTTTTTTTTCTAGTGGGAAATATCAGCTGGGACATTGTTCCCTTTTTGGTGCACTTCTATTTATGACAGGTCCTAGAAATTGTGTTTGTGCAGTAAGTATGTCTTAGAATGAGTTTAATCAAAATGGTTAACAAAGTAACTTGATGACTTCCCAGTCCTCCAAAGAAAGGCTGTTCTTCCAGGGTTAGTCTTAACTCTGGAAATAAAAAAAAAAACCAACAACAGTCAAATAACAAAACAAAAACCAGCAAAAAACTCAAATGTTTTGGAAGCAAAATCTCTTACTGGACAGCTCTAGCAACTGCCAGCACAAGAGACTGCAATTAACTGTGGGTGGTGTTGCTGTTTCCCCACCTCGGGAGGGAATTTACTTCTAGGGTCTTTTGGAGGCTGTTCTTTTTTGAGTTTTCTGGTAAGGGGTGAAAAACGAGCAAGACTTTGGATTTTTTTTTTTTTGGTTTTGGTTTATTGTTTATTCTTTTTTTTATTTTGAGGTTGATATACTGTTTACACTAGACTTAGCACAAGAGAAGTAAGGGACAAAATGGAGCTTTGAGTTTTCAAAATCAAGGCTTTTTAAAGATACTTAATTTAATTACTTTTTAACACGTACTTTATTTTTACCTTTTTGTTAATAACTTTGATTAGTTTATTTATGTAATATTTATGTAACTAGTTTCTTTAACTAATGACTTTGTGCTAGCAATGCTACAGAAAATGGAGTGGAAGAAGAACAAGAAGGAGATGGGACAACACTCTAAATCTTTTATTTTGTCTCTTATTCATTTTCATACTAAAATTTTAAAACACGAAATTCTTTACTTAGTGATAAACTATTATTGCTACTGCTATTTACATCACACTTTTATGTTCTAACTCATCTCAAAGCTTTGGCAATTTGTCTTAGGGACGAAGGTTAAAAGTAGTGTTTGACTGGGGGTCAGGGCTCCCTAATACAGGCAGGGAAATATCCCTGTGCTCTGGGTTCCAACATCAACAACCTACTCAGGTGCTTTTCCAGCAAAACTGAGTAATGGCTAAGCACCTTCAAGAGGCCTCCACTTTTGGAAGCCCTGCTGAGAGAGGCCAAGTACTGTGCAGCATAAATGTGCTCTGAATGGATATTCTTTCCTTCCTGGGATTCTCCTTTCCTAGTTACTGTGACTGAGGAGCTGCAGTGGACATGTGCAGGGAAGTTTCTAACAACCTCTGGCTCGTAAATCCTTTCCCTGGACCAAGCCCTGCTGCAAAGCTTTACGAAATCAAAAGGACCAAAGCCTCACAGCGATATTCAGAGTCTTTCAGACTGCAGAATCACAGAACAGTTTGGGTTGGAAGGGGCCTGCAAAAGTCATCCAGTCCAACTCCCCCAACATGAGCAGTGACAACATTGATTGGCACTTCTCACCGCCAATGCCCTATTTTAAAAGAATATCCTAATCTTTGAAGTATGCAGGGAAATTGATTAATAGTTATTGTAGTCAGTAAGCCTTTAATAGTCTGAAAGACACATAGAGGTCAGAGTTACTGTAGCTGGTTTATTTGTGTCTATCTGTAATTATAAGCTCAGTTTTACATGGAAATACAGCAAACTCCTGCCTCTATGTGATGTCAAGATGTTTGAAAAAATGGGGTTCTGCAGTTTTGTTGATAGCAGATGGTCAAAACCAGACAGTCCTTGTAAGAGAGTGGCCTCGACTGGTGGTTTGCTTTGCATTGCTCTTAGTCCTCCCCAGGCTGTGGAGCCCAAATCCTGGTTTGACCAGGACCACGTATTTGCAGGGTCCAATAATTGCATATTTAAGATAATACTGAGCTCTGTTAGAATGAGAATGTGCCAGCCCACAGTCCCTCAAGCAGCATTTGCTGTGGTGATCCTAAGCCAGGGTGACATCCAGGAGCATGATTCTCCAGCTGCTTTTGGATGGAAGCACAGCTGCAGAGATTTAGGATGAGGACCTTCCCTGGGAGCAGAGTGATTTTTGCTTCTTATCTGGATTGCTTAGGAGGCTGAGGACCAGCCTAGTGTTATTCCTAGAAGATTATCAATTGGAGTAAGGCAACTGTCCTATTTAATGATTAATGATTACCTCGGATGGATTAATTTGACGAACATTCTCTCTAGCAGCAAAAATCCTTCAAGATATTTCTATGACAGCTCTTCACTTCTTCCCCAGAGCTGGAACTCCAGAGCAAACTACTGTACAAATATTTCTATGGTTCTAAAGATTACAACTTATTTCTGTGCCATAACAAAAGAAATCTGAGAGAAAGAAAATTTTCTTGGAAAACAGCATCTCCCTAGCCTAGCTTGCTGCATATTGCTGAGTGCAATACCAAGCCTCTGTTGATTTCCAAAAGTTTGCTTTAAAATCATCATATTGTTCTCAGTGTCTGGCCTTGCCTCTCCTACCCTGGGCTCTCATCCTTTTCTGAACTGAGAATTAAAAGTGCAACACTGCACCAATAGAAAGCCATGAAAGTAGGATCATTGGAAATGAGGATTTCTGAAGGTTCGAAGTTTCAGAGAGTTACTTAACCTTTAAAATAAATTGTAGAAAAATCACTGTCTTTGCATCATTTCCAGTGAATAAATTGGGTAATAAAATCCTTCTGTCTTCAACCTCCTCTACCCCAATTTTTAAAATCATGTCATAGGATCTGGATCAGAAATGAACAATTTTCACTGCTTGGAAAAATATTAGTCATGAAAACATCTCATAAAAATAAGCTCTGCTCAGCATATTTGTTCAGTCTGTATTTGCTTTTTCCAAGAAAAAGAAAAAATATTTTATTTTTCTATTTCAGGATTACTTAACTCTTCTAAACTCCCACACCTTAATGTGCAAAGACTGAAAGTCTTTGCATTCAACAGGCTCAATATTTCATCATCTATGCTTATAGTGATCTATATCCCAGATATTTTTCTAAACCCACCAGCCAGTGGATGAGATGGTAAAAGTACACATAAAATAACTTCTGCTGCAGCATAGAGAACTCACTGCTTTTCATCTTTAGATCAAATTCTGCAAGTTTCCTTTTATTAGGCAAAACATTTTAAATTCCAGAATTTTTGTAAGGCCAAGCAGAGAAATTCTATGGTGTTACATTACATTACAGCTGACATTACATCTTGAAGAGGGATTTTCACTGCAGCAAAGTCTTGCTCATTAGGGCTTTTAAAACTTTCAATCAGCATTCCCATTCTCACATGACTTGCTGAATCTCAAGGATTCATTTTTGCCATCTAGTGGATTTGAGCAGAATTAAAAGAAATTTACTAATGACAAATTTGAAAATTATTGCTTGTGATACAAGATGGCAGTTTTAATTTACAGTTATATTTGAAAAAATTATTTATACCTGGAAAAGAGGACTATTCCCTCCATGTAACCATTAAATGAACACTGAAAGAAAACAGGACTAATGTGTGGCCACTGAGACTATGAAAAGAGCAGCTGAGGTTACTGCATTGGAGTGTGGGATGGAGTTGCACTGACTGAGGGGAGGAGGTCACTCAGAGGACTCCTCATATCCAATGTGTCTTTTCTTATAGCAGCTCTGGAAATTCGTAAGACAATCCAAGCAGAATTCTCTTCTGCTGCTCACCTCCCTTCTGTTTTGGGGGTTGGATATCAATAATATTTAACAAGTTATTTCCAAAAGTAATGAACAGACACTTAGGCTTAACAGAGAGGCTGTTTTTACATACAAATAGATGTCATAATAAAAAATAAACAGAACTTCGCAAGTTCCATTCAATTTTTTAACCCACAGTGTATAGTGTTCATAAATAACTGTAACTCAGGATAAAAATATTTCATTTTATGAATGTATAACATTGATTTAAAAGCTACAAATAAAGAAGCAACAAAATGCACTATCACTAAAGTATTTCAACACCAACAGCTAGGAGGCATCTCTGAACTGGTTATCATCAACTTGAATCTCTCAAATTTCTCTTAAAAACACTATTCTGGAAACTCCCTTAACATTCAGAAACATAGAATGGTTTGGGTTGGGCTTAAAGATCATCTAGTTCCAACTTTCACCACTCCCATGGGAAGGGCCCTTCCCACTACTACAGCTTCTTTAGAGCCCCATCCACCCTGGCCTTAAACACTTCCAGGGATCAAGCATCCACAGCTTCTCTGGGCAACTGTGCCAGTGCCTCACCACCCCCACAGCAAAAAACGCCTTTCAAATATCAACCTAAACCAACCCTCTTTCAGTTTAAAATTGCTCCCCCTTGTCCTATCACTACACACTCCTCTAAAAAAGTCCCTGTCCCTCTTTTTTATAAAACAAAACCAAATTAAATTTACATTTAAAGACAAAATATTGTAGTTATACTTCATGGAGAAAACATAGTCCATTATGGTTCACATCCTTTCAAAAGCATAAAAAAAACCCCCAAATTTTACATAATACAATTACATGATTTTAAATTTTTGAATCTGATGTAATTAAATCCCATAATAATTTATATTAAATTTCAACATAAAGAGATGCCAGTATGAAAGATCTGGTCTGTCACTGAGCACTGTGAATTCTTCCCAGTTTCATGCCTGTTATTTCAGATGCATGGATAGAAAGTTAGTGATTAAGAAACGGGGAACAGAAGCCTGCCCACTTTTAGTAACAGCAAAAGATGGAAACTGACTTAAAACAAAAACCTTTTACAATCCTTTTATTGACATTTGAAATAAAGGTTTGAAATATGTGCTGTGAACTTCCTTAGTTGTTTATTAATGAATATTTTGAAAAACCAGATGAGGCATTCCAGGTTTTTTAAGGTGCTGCCGTTTTATTTTACAAAGGCATAAAAGTAGCACAACTTTTATGAAAAATGTAACAATACAGTTAACTACAAAATAGTAGAGTATCACACGCAGTCTGCAAGATTCTTTTTTTCTTCAAATTGTTTGTCTACTGCAAGTGAAAGGGCCTGAAGAAAAGTTGTCATTGTAACACTGGGGGACTGAAAATAAGAGAACATTTTGTTAGACACACCACAGCAATAGGCAGACATAGTATTTTACATACAAATCACAGTATTTGAAAGAGAAATATTTTAATTTTATGTTACAAAAATTGCAAAATGCTATAAACCAAACTCATTTGTTTCATTTAAATGAGTTCATTTGAAATCGGCTAGCACAGCTGCTGTGCGAAGTCTTCAATCACAATACCGTATATTTGCTTAGAAAAAGGTTTTTAATAAATTATTAGTTTTAAAGTGGTAGAGGTTTGGGGTTTTTTTTTCAGCAAGAAACTGTAAGAGCACCAATATTAATGTTCATTAATTTATTTAAAAGTAGAATGTTCTTGGGCAGGTCAATCCCACCTGTCTTCTTCAATCCCATTCTAAATTATGGGCAGCACATAATTGTTTCAGCCTACAAAGCTGCAGAAACAAGTGCAATTTAGATTAAAAGGGAGGTTTGGACCAATCTTTCACTTCAGGCAGTGCTCAGATATCTTCCTGCCTGTCTCAAACTCAACCCAAAATATAATGAACAGAATAAACTCACTTGAATATAATAAACTTACTTGAATATAAAGTGCATGTGCTAGGAAAGGAAGCTTTCTCAGGACCCGGCCACCAAGACCTTCACTTTTTCTATGGTAAAACAGAGACAAGTGCTGCTTAAATGCTACATGTCCACTCTTAAAAGAAGGCTTTTTCTTTTCCTGTGTTTCTCCATTAAGTTGCTCTAAAAGAACTTCAGATGACAATTCAACAGGTCACTTGCAGCTCTTTTAGCAGGAGCAGGGAGTTAACAGACAATTTCTGCTTGTGGGGGAGCTACACAGCAACAGCACAGGCACAGCTGCCTGCCAATGATGTAAGCATCAGGCCCTTCACATCATTGTGCCAATCTCATGAATCTGGGGGGATGTCTACCACCGCTGTCCAGCGTGGTACGGACACAACCGCTTTTGGAAGGAGTGGGAAAAAAACTGGTTTGAATGCTGGACCTTATGGGTACTGCCTGTCTCCTTCTATCCACCATTCACACAGTTTCCTTCACCCCACCCACTCTGTGTATGTTAGCATCTTCTCCAAGCACCGCTCTGTGTACATAAAATGCAAACCTCTGTGCCTGGAAAAACTTACTTGCTTTTACATCGCTCCTCACTGGTTAAGACTGCATGCTTCAGGAACAGAAAGAAAACACACTTTGCAGGCTTTTTGAATATTATTTTCTTCCATAGGGACCAGCACTTTGGAAAGCAACGTTGCCTGATATTGTGAATATAATTTTTATTGTTTCAAGAACTGTTATGCTGCAGTGAAAAACCATTTGCTCTACCAGCATACTCAGCAAACCACAACACTGTCCATTTACACTTCACTTCTTTCTGCCTTGTTTCTGTCCACTTATATCTCCATGCTAAATACTGATCTAGCAGATGGCAAGGCTTTCCAAGACGCTTTCTTAGCAGGACCTAAGGCTCGTGCTGTTTCTGCTAAAGTGCATTACAATTCCCAACATCCACTGAAACATAAGGCTAATCCAGCCAGCAACTTGTCAAGGGGACTTCAAACGGCAGAGCACAAACCAGAAGCAGTACAAGGCCAAGCTAGATCTGAGACTAAGAAATTTTAGCAAATTGCAATTGCTTCCACTTTTTGTCCCCTGAAGGCTTTTGCACTATCCCAAACAGAAAAAAAAATTGAGCTGTTTCAGATCTCCAGTTGTTAGGAAATTTGTTTATTTTTACACATCATTCCATAACTCAGTATATATGTATGAAAAAAGTAGAATTTCAGAATCTTACCTTGAGATTTCTTTTAGTACAAGGCTTAACCTTGACACATTATTTTCTACGAAGCCGATCATCTCAAGCTCTCTGAGTGTCAGAAGCTGCTGTCGAGGATATATTATTTGACACTAGAAACAAGAGTTACACACTGTTGTATGAAAAATAAATGCATTCAAAATTAAATTCTACAGTAAGAGTGCAAATACAGAAAAGGAATGAAATTAACGTATTTTTGTTACTTAGGAAGTATGATTAAAATGCAAAATTTACTAAAATATGACATTTTACAGTTTTACTTTCAAGTATTACCTTCATCAGTTCTTCCAGGCAAGAAAGATATATTCTAAATATTGCTGCAGTAGATGGAGGTCCAATGTATTGTTTTATGTCAGCCCTGTCTACAAAGGCCATGTCAATTTTCTCCGTAATATTTGAAGTAGTCAGGATAACTACATTGGGATACCTTCAAGACAAAAACAGGATTTTAGGTCACATGTAAAAGATTTATCTCCTTTTGTGGCTGGCAAGTTGAGACCTTCCTTCCTATGATTCAAATAATTTTATGCAATAAGCTGTCACATCATTCTTGCCAATCAGGAATTACATTAAATGATCTGAAGCTCTTGGCCAGGTATCACCAGACTATTTCAATGCATAGTCTCTTTCCTTCAGCTGTTTCTCAAGTGTCCATAGCTCCTCTAATTCTATTTCAGAAGTGATGTATGGTAACTATCTACAACCTACTGGCATAGCTTCTGACACACATAAAAAAGATTATGAAAAGAATTGTAAATTTGAACCTTTAATCAATATGTTTTCCATTTCGATTTTGACATCTGTTCTCCAAGCAGACATCATGATGATCTGTCCTTTTTCTCTCCCTGTCTTTAGGGGAAGTGTACTGTCCATAGATTTGATTGTCCAACCAGGTCCATGTAAAATATTCTGCTGGATTACTCATATTTCTTTTCAAAATTAGCATCGTTAACAAAGAATAGTTCACTAACTAATCTGGTTTAGTATTCCAAGTAGGAATTTAAATTTAGCAGGAATATGAATACTGAAACTGCCAACTACATTTTGCTGTTGCAATAATATACAAACAATACCTTTTAATCTGGTCTATTTGTGTCAGTACAGCATTGACCACACGAATAGCATCTGAAGGCTCTGTGCCTGCCTTGAAGGCACTGCGGGCTGCTGTGAGGCTTTCCACCTACAAAAACCCAAACCAATCAACCAAAACAACAACAACAAAATCACCAAACACCAAAAAAACCCAAGAAGATTGCACTTTTGGAGTCCTGGCAGCAAACAGGTAACCCATGCAATACACCTTCAGATTCCTGTGCCTACTATCTAAAACTTCTTCAAAATCTTTTGTTAGGTAGGAATTTCCAGGGAGAAAGAAAGGCATGTCAAGGAAGCAAAGTGGAGTGAGGGAAATTCCTTTTTAGACAGCAGGACAGAGGCTGGTTTTCATTTTAAACTTTGGAGGTGGAGAAATGGGACACACCATCAGAATAATGAATAGATTGAATTTAGAGTGAGCTTCCCCATAGGAACTCCAATATGACAAAGCTAATAAGGTACATACTTACTAAGTTGCTTTTGTATGTAAGTTTGAAGAAAATCTAACAACAATTAATTGAACCATATCCATGTTTTTTACAGCTTTACAAAAAATGCAAATAATACAAATCTAGGCTACTTAGAAGTTTAAAACAATATTCCACTTGTAAACATACAGCAGCAAGGGAAATTCCACCAAGAAAGGTTTCAATTCATTTTCAACTGGAATTTGCCTGCTAAGTCATACTATGTTCCTTCCAAACCTCTCAAATCTGCAGCAGTCAAGACTAAAGTTCACTCATCTGCACAATCATGTAGCTTACGAAATAGCATAAATGTGCTTTTATTGTTCTTTATGAATGAGCATTATTGCAGCTCCTTCCCATCAATTTTCTTTTCTGCTGTATTTTATGTACAGCAATGCTATTGGAATCATACCTCATCAATCAGTACAAATACAAGAGCATCTCTGTCATCAACTAACTCTTGGATCTTCTGGAACATCTTGGTTACCAGCTTGCCACTCTAGAAAGACAGCACATGTATATGTTAACTATTTCCTTACCACACAACTTTCTAAGGCTTATCTTATTTAAAGGTGTAAATGCCTGGGTTTTAAAACAGCTCTTTAATAAAACTTCTCTTTAAGCATTCTCAAACATATTAATTATTCTGAGCAATCTCTGGTGTGCATACTTAGGAAACAAGGTAAACAGAATAATTACAGTGTAATTCCTAAAATATGTAGTTTATTTTATTAAGTACATCAATACATACCTCAGAAAACCATTTAGAGAAAAGGCTATGGCTGTTTATCTCAATTAACTGTCCATACCTATACCTAAAGTATGAAGAGAAAAAGAACTATCAATTCCATTCTAAATAAAAATCAGAGATATCATTAACTTCTAGAAGTCTCATTCCTGACATTCTGGCTCTGGAATTCTGTGAATTAGTACTTTAAATTACTTACCTTTCCAAATATGATACATGTTTTATCAGTATTGTTTTTGTTGCTGGAACTTGTCATGCTGCTGAAAATGTCACTACAATTCTTCTATTAAATTGCTATTAGAATTTCTTCATTAGAACAGGGTAAGTAACTCTTACCATGATAATTGCCTCATTCTTCTCTTTGTGTAAGATTTTCTTCAGTATAGCAAGAAGTGACAAAGTACCTCAACCACACATTATACAGCTTGTGATTTTCATATGTTCAGTTTGGGCTGGCGTCAGATCATGCCAATAATTACACATTATTTATGATACACCTTATATTTTATATAACATTTCTTTTTTTTATATAAATTTGTTAAGTTGCTATGAACTTCTAGGCTATTTCTTATTACCTGTCTGATATACAAACGGACCTCTGCAGATTGTGCCATTCAGACCATCCAACTACAAAAGCAATTAGTTTAAAAAAATCACTACCTATTAAAACCAGGCTCTATCAAACATGAAGATACAAAACCCAAAATACTCCTCAATCCTTTGCCCTTTAATATTCACTGATGTACAAAGTGAGCAAAAATCACTGTACTGCCCCTGGAATGTCTTTTACACACCTGGGACAAATAATGACATATTTTACAAGGCTTTAAAATATCCTAATCAGTCTAGCAGATCAATTTTATTGCTAGCCTGGTGCACTACAAAAAAGAAGACGCATTAGCACTAGGTACAAGTTACTTGAAATCAATTATGAAATATACTTGGGCTAGTGAAAAAGAACAACTAAGTATAGCAAGCTAAAGTGAAAAATTTCCAAAAATATCACCTGTATGACAGTCGAATCGTCAGCTTCTGAGCCAATGCTTTACAGAGAGAAGTCTTCCCAGTTCCAGGAGGGCCTGGTTTGAAATCAGATCCATACATTACACAGAGTCTGCATTAGATTGTTAACAGATTTTTAACTGCTTTATTTCATTACAGCACTAATTGTAGAGTAAAAACACAGCGGATAACGACTGTGTGCACCAGAGTATTTTGAGAAAATTGCTTACTTGACTACAGTCCTAGAGCTAATGTTGGATTTTATATGTCTTTATTTTAAACATAAAGTTTAAACACTCAATGGCCACAGAAGCAAAGTGTATCACCCCTGCAGGGCTAATGCTCATCAGCATTCTCTGTAATCAGTGCTATGCTCAAACTTGTATCTTCCTGAAACACACTCTTCTAACATGGGAAACAGAAACATATCACGATCAGTTTGATCAGCTGTCCACTTTCCCAGAACTTTCTTCCTTGGGGAAACCCAGATCATCTTGGGAACTATACTCTTGGACAAACCTTTTGGATCTGCCTTAACATCCCATAGAAGAACCACAAAGACTTCCTCCAGAGAGGCAAGTACAAGCACAGTTACCAGAGTATGAGTCTGAAATAAAGTCTTTCAAACAAAAATATCTAAAACAGAAACTTCTAAACTGACAATTGTAACTTCAGTACAATCAACGAATATTTCCACTATGACCTTTTATTTTTGAATATCAGTCTTGATGACAAAATCAATGCAAGATGCATTTTGCAAAAAACCAGATTCAGTTGATGCTAATCTCCTTTGTGGTATAACCTCCACAGTAAGCTAGGACTGACTGAAGATTTCAGCTTCACTAAAGTAACAGTAACTAAACTAGCAAGAGCTGGCAACAGAACACAGTGTCAACAATACAACACAGGTTTCTTTCCCATTTTCCCCAAAGTTTTTATAAAGCTATAACTAACAAAATATTTAGTACTGTGATAGAAGTTTAACTAATATATACCTCCTAATATCTTCAGTATCTGCATTACTTTTGCTCATTATGTAAAAATGCAACAATATCGCTTAAAAATTAAAATTAAGAAATCCACAGTTGTCACTGCACTGTAAACTTTAGAATTTAAATTCATGCAAGACACAGTACATGTGAACACTGATTTGACTCTGACATTACATTTCATCTGAATTTGTACTGTTGAGGTGCTGCTTTTGTATCACCTCAATTTCACCACACAGGATTGCAGTACAAGTCTTTCCAGAAGGAAAATATAAACAGACGGCTAATTAATCTACTTGGTTTAAAACAGATGATTTTTACCATGCAGTAAAACAACTCTGTTCCATGATATCAGGTTGCTGTCAACATTTTTGTCAGAAAATAATAATGTTGTTGTCACATAATCGAGTAACTAAATGAAGAGGAGAAATAGAAGACACAAATTAGAGACATAAGAGCAAGTACAACCACAAATAGAATCAATTTCTAATGATGTCTATTGAGTACTCCTAACAACAACAAAAAAAGAGCTCATCTCTTTTAGTCATAGGCAAATTTATTTCTGCAAAGGATGGGAATTAATTTCTGTCCCGCCCTCAAGAATAAGAATAGCATGTACATGGCAAAAATGGAGTTCCAGAACTTTTAAATGAACTTTTAAATGAATGAAAATTTAAATGAATGAACTTTTAAATGCTTTAAGGAAGGGAAATTGATTTAATTTTTCATTGTCCCACGTACTGTGTGTCTATAAAACACAAGCTGCCTAAGGACAGAGAGTCAAAGACTGAAACTCTGGGTCCTGTCCTGTACAACAATAGATGTTGTACAGCTATACATTTGTACAGCTTGTAGTAGTCAGTCCACCAAACAAAGCACTTCCTGTCACATTTATTTCCTTTTTACTGAAGCATTTGTATCAGCTGCTGCAATGAATTTGTAGATTAATTAATTGTTCCAAATAAGGGAAGTTGCACGTATTTCCTGGAATGCTTGCTTCTAAAAATACTGCAGTTTCATTTTAGAATTATCTAGAATCAGGAAGTAGAGAACTCTTTCAATAAAATGAATATGAACTTCAGGTGTGAATCTGTAATGACTTTTACCTATAATAACACCTGATACCACATTATCTTCTGTTGCTGTTACCTGTAACGAGCTTTTGATCCCTACATGTTGATGGGACAATATAATGGTGCTCCTGCAATATCTCATGCTCCAGATGGAGTAATCACACAACAGCAAAAACAACTGAACTTAATCCACATATTTTTTAAAATTCTATCGACACTGTGCTATTTTGAAAATTCACAGCAACTGTTCCAGAGCCCATAGAACCCAACCACACTCAGGTATTCCCATGGTTTAAAGAAGGAATATTTATCACAATTTTACAGCAGTAGTTCTAGCTTTAGCCATTAAAAGCAACCATTTCTTTCTACCCATATACACTTACACTCAGCAGTGATTAGCTTGCTGTTATTTAGTACACCAGCAAGTCTAATTAAATAGTCTTGTCATTTCACAGATGACTTTGAAAGCTTTTCCATAAATTAGACAAATGTGGATGTATTAATTGATATTTACCTTACAAATTAATAAGTACCATCACTGGAATGTTTTCCTTTTCTGTATTTGGTTATAAAGACTTAAGTGTGAATACTGTATCTATGGTATTACGAATAACCTAATGAATTAATTATTTGTGTCCAAGAACTTCAGTTAGAAGCTGAATTGAACTATTTGTAGGTTTTATTTGCATCACAATTTCTAAATTTCAGATTACAGTATTACTGTTCTACAAGCTCTGGCAGTTATCATCACAACCTCTGATGAACGCACAGGATCTTCAATCCAGAAAATGACCCCATGGAAGGGTTTTGTTTCTTTCCAATGTCATGCCAGCATTCAAGTGGCAGGGCACCCAGCTTTGGTCAAATCATTGAATAAGTATTTGCACGAACAGTAACAGTGCCTGCCAACATTACTGCCAAGCCCATTAACTGTTTAGCTGCTGCCAGAAACAAACTCCCATCCCCTTCTGCCCAGCCTGTACCCTTATCTCCATAGGATGCAGCAAACTTCAAACAGGCTTAATTTCAGCTCTTACTTCTCCTCAAGCAATCTTAATTCTTACTAATTTCTAACTTACATTTGATTTTACTTCAGTGTCATAGATAAGACTTTCCCAAAGGCCGTGGAATTCAGCTGCAAAAGCAATATATTATATATTTGTTTAAGATAAATCAGTCTGGAAACCTGTAACTCATCATTGCAGCACAAAACAGTTTTCAAATTATGCTCAACTAAAATGAAGAATTAAGAACACATATATGAAAGCAAGTAAAGCATCTGTGGGGGGAAAAACGTTATTTTTCTCAAAATGCAAACACCACTTTCTAACAGACAAATTCAGCAATTTCCCAGCTTCTCTTTCTCCAATAACTGTGATGAGAAATTAATGTTAATTTCTTAACATGAAATATCATGCCTTCCATTCTCAGTAGAGGATGAACTTACATTTCACCAAGGGAGCAAGGAAAACTTGTGGTAGGAGGAGGGTTCTAAGGCAAATTTTATCATTCAACTCTGCCTTTTTTTTTTTTAACATCAAGATGTAGAGGACCAAAAAAACCTGAATAATACATAGAAAATCATAAAACCTGAATAATTCATAAAAAACTAAAGTTGTCATTTCAGTATCAATCATTCCTAGCTGTTGGCGTCTAACTTTCAGCAAAGAAAAGCAAAACAGACTGAACAACTATAAACCACAAAATTGTGGCAATAATGTCAATGTAGCAGATTTAAGTCTTCCTGAAAACAAATGTAATGGATAGTTAGGGATTTCACAACACGGGAAGAGTAGGAAATGTTTCAAAATTACGGTCTCTCTGACGTAAAGCTCACACCTGTGCTTCTCCTTTCAGGCAGAGAATCCAACTTCCCTAAGCACAAGACAGTAACAGGCAGGCCTGGCTCTATCACAGAGGAAGGACTTATTTTTCCTCTCCACAAGACAAGGACTAAATCTCTTTACTTTTTGTTTGTCTGTTTCATGTATAATAGCAGTACTGTCTTGGGGGCTGGAAGCCAGCAATGGGCTCTGGAAAATGAATATTTAAAGTGATAAGCTTCTTGTGGGTCTTCAAGTTAAATAAAACTTGGAATGCAACCACCAGTGTTAAAAACTTGCATGCTTCTGATTATGACTTTATGTTTTAGACCACAAGACCAGTTATTTCCACACACCCACAAGTATTACAGAAATAAATGATGTGTTTGGAATCACCTGCGTCAGTTCAGTCAAAAGCACAAAGGAAAAAGTCCAAATATATTTCTTCCATAAAGAAAATAGTCCAAACGCATTTGTTCTATATACAAACAATAAATACAAGTAATACCTTTAACAGGTAACTATAAACACTTTTAGCCTTTGCAATATTTTCTTTATTGCTCTAGAGTTTCCAGAAATGTCACACAGGTACCTGCTGGTAGCACCCAGTGGTGAGCTGCAGTGATATCCTCATTCTCTTCTTCCAGGTTTTCAGAGGCTGGTCCTTCTTCATTCAGATGAAAAATATGAAGAGAAAGACTGCTTATGCTTAGGTCAATAGGCTAGAATGAACAGAAAAAGATTTGTTACGTGTCATATTTCTCATTCAAAGCTAGTTGAACAAAAGAAAGTTGCAGTTCTCAGCTGGCATTTATCTCTGAAGCCTATTACCTCTGTTTCAGACCTTATTAAGCAGTAAAAAAAAAAACGTAGCCACTTTTTCCTGGTTATACTAGTCAGCCTAAGAAGAGATACTACATCATCCTATAGACCTTGTCTTGCTTCTGCCTTTAGGGTGCCACCAGTCTACCTACAACTAGTTCAGGGGTACACAAACAGAGCTGCACAATCTTGACAGGGAATACCTGTCTGTCCTTCAGTTTCAGCTCCGTATCCACAATCGACACAGACTGCACGTTGTTGTTAAGGAAAGCATCGTCGAACTCTGTCCACTTGTAATCACCAAACACAATGTTGTGTCTGTTCAACAGCTTTAAGACACTCATCCTAATATCTTCCTTCTTGGCCACACTAACAAGAAAGAAACATAATTACTTTATGGCATTGACATTTATAAGGAAATTTGAATTAGTGTTGGAATATATTATTTAGTAAGTGAGGCCTTCATGGAAAACAGCTTCCATCTCACACACACCAAAAAACCCAACCAAACAAGCAACCAACAAAACCCCCAATCCTAAAAAAACAACCAACACAAAAAACCCCAAACCCACTCAACCCTCCTCCAACATCCTACAGGAAAAAAGAACCTGTCAGATTCAACCTGTCTGCAAAAGCAACAAGCTTGATAGTTGTTTTTAATCTGGGCATTAAAAGACATAATCCAAATAATACTATTTGCTCTGCTTGAGGTGGTATCAGGGGATATGGAATGAGACAGCTGGAAGACTTCAAGAATGGAAAGCAGTTATGCAATCTGTGTTGTAGTAGGAAACCCAGAAAGACTCAGAACCAAGCTACATACTGAATTTGGTAAGCTTAGCTTGGAAGCTCCATTTCACTTTCAGGACAGCTGAAACGTCAGGACAGGGACATAATATAAGGAGAATTCCAGAAGAGACGAAAACTACAGGAAAAGGAATACCATTTGAAGACTTAACCTAATTTTGCAATTTCAATCATCTATAACCACTGCAAATTCTCAGTTCTCTGTTAAGCCTGGCAAAAATAGCCCAGCGGATATTTTACACCTTGATTTTTCTAAAACCTCAGACACGCTCTCCCATGTCCTCCAGATATCCAAAGTGGTAAGATAAGAACTGGATAAATGGGCACGGAGTGTTGGACTGTCCAGCTCAGAGGGCTGTGATTAGTACAAAGATTAAGCAGAGCTGTCAGTAGCTTGGCTGTGGAAAGGCAGTGTGGTGCTGTTACCATTGGGACCAGCACTGTCTTTGCATCCTTGACAGTGGGATGGAAAGTAACTGCATCAAGTTTATGGATAACACCAAAGCAGGGAAAACCATCAGGATTCTGGAGGGAGGGGCTGCTGTTCAGAGGGACCTCTGCAGGTTGGCAATATGGTTTGACTGGAAGCTTTTGATGTTCAACAAAGGTAAACATTAAATCTTAGCTCTCCATCCACTGCCCAGATAACAGAACAGATCAGAGGCCAACTGGATGACATGCAGTTTTGCAGAAAAGGGCCCGTGGGTACTGGTGGACAAGTTGGCAATAAGTCAAGTGTGCCCCTGCTACAAATGAGGATAACCTTATTTGAGGCTGTGCTACCAAGACTGCAGATGTTGGGAAAGCAACTGTTTCCATCCACTGGCTTTGTAAGACCACATCTGGAGTACTGTGACCAGTTGTGAGCACCGACACAGAAGAGACAAGGATAAACTGGGGCAAACCCAGAACGTGGCCAACAACTTCATTATGAGACTGGTTGACATGAACCAAAAGGTGAAACTGAGAGAAGTGTATCTGTTCAATCTTAGGAAGAGACACAGGTGAAGAAACTCCCGGGAAAGCACAGAGAAGGCAGAGCTGGCTCCTGCGGGCTCTTGGAGGCGAGTAGAACGAGGCCGGGAGGAAACAGGCGCAAGTGGCAGCAAGCAACGCTCTGATCAGAGACCTGCTCGACTTCTGGTGAACTTCCACATGGATCTGAACGCTGTCACACACGTTTGGGAGCGCTTGCTTCAACTCTCCAGCAGCGTCATCCATCCTTCTCGCTCCTAGGGGAAAAGCGATACCAAAGAGAAGCGACTTCCAGCGACTGCTACGCGCCCACGGCACGGACGGCCCTTTCCCGGTGCCCCGTCCAGGTGCACACCGCCCCCCGCCAACACCGGGTACGTGATCGGGACCAGGACCGGGATCGGCACTTCCCTCCCTCAGGAGATGGCGACGACAGGCTCGGGACACGCCGCGAGCGCAGTCGCGCGTACGGGCGNAGCGGCGCGACGGGAACCGGGAGCGCGGGCGAGCCTGAGGCACCAGGCAGCCCCTGCGGCAGCCGCTGTTTGTAAAGGGCGCGCTGGGCGAGGCAGGGCCGGCCCCTCACCCNGGGGAAGAAGCACAAGAAGCACAAAGCCGAGAAGGCAGAATGGCGCTCGACCCCCGCTACCGCCTACAGCAGCGGTAAGGGCCGGGGAGGCCTCTTTGTACCCGGGACGCGCCCGCTCCTTCGTCCGGCGCGGCTGTCGGCGGGGCCCGGTGTCCCTGCGCGGGCTGGGGGCCTGGGCACAGACCTTGCTCCGAGCGCCGGAGCTGCCGGCGGCGGGGGCGGCCCGAGGAACGCGGGGCGGGCGGTGGGGTGCGAGCTGGAGCGTCTCCGTGCTTCCCACGGCTGCTCCTGAGGGGATCCGGTCGCTGCGGTGCTCGAATGATGCTTAATTTCACCTTGCTCTGCAAGGACCGTGCGACGTTTTCAGGGGAGGCCGGAGAGCCGGTTTTCTTATGTCTTGCAGGTTTGTGGAACATCACAACGTAAGACGTGCAGAACGACTGTTAGCTAGCTTGGATTTGTTAGTCTTAGCTGTTGTTTTTCTTTCCAAATGTATTGTGTATATTTTTGATTTGGAGCGAATTCTTATAAACAATAGTTCTAGAAGAAGCTTTGGAGCTGGGGTTGTTTAGCCTAGAGAAAAGGGGAGACCTTATTATCACTCTGCAGGTGCCTGAGCAGAGGGTGTAGCCAGGTGGGGGTCGGTCTCTTGTCCCAGGCAAGCAGTGACAGGACGAGAGGACGTGGCCTCAAGCTGCACTAGGGGAACTTCAGGTTGGACATTGGGAAAGAATTTCTTTACAAAAAAGATGATTGTGTATTAGAATGGGCTGCCCAGGGAGATGATGAAGTTACTGTCCCTAGAGGTGCTTAGGAAAAGACTGAATGTGGCACTTAGTGCCGTGGTCTAGTTGACATTGTCGTGTTTGGTCATAGATTGGACTTAATCTCAGCGGTCTTTTATGACCTAAGACTGATTCTGTAATTGCTGTGTGCTGTTAGCTCCCTGTGCATTTTTTTTTTTTTTTTNCTAGGGGAACTTCAGGTTGGACATTGGGAAAGAATTTCTTTACAAAAAGGATGATTGTGTATTAGAATGGGCTGCCCAGGGAGATGATGGAGTTACTGTCCCTAGAGGTGCTTAGGAAAAGACTGAATGTGGCACTTAGTGCCGTGGTCTAGTTGACATTGTCGTGTTTGGTCATAGATTGGACTTAATCTCAGCGGTCTTTTATGACCTAAGACTGATTCTGTAATTGCTGTGTGCTGTTAGCTCCCTGTGCATTTTTTTTTTTTTTTAAATTTAGATTACGTGGACAAGCCTTTGGAAAAACCCTTAAAGCTGGTTCTTAAAGTTGGAGGCAGTGAAGTCACTGAACTCTCTGGGTCCGGGCATGACTCTAGTTACTACGATGATAGATCAGATCATGAGCGAGAACGACATAAAGAAAAGAAGAAAAAAAAGAAGAAAAAGTCAGAGAAAGAAAAAGAAAAACATCTAGATGATGAGGAAAGAAGAAAGAGAAAGGTAAGCTGTGATTTTTAGAGTTCAGACACACCAGCCTTCATGCTTGCTTATCAGGTCTAAAATCTGGTACAGAACTTTGTTTAAATCACTGTTGCAAGAAGCTTATTGTCTGGAGATAGCACTTCAGAAATGTAGAAAACCCTTGTGTGTGAGTTGGTGTACTTCTGCCATTTAAGGGAGATGCCTTTTGTGATGATTCTATGAACAAAGTAAAAGCTTCCGTCTTATAACTTTTTATTTTCCTTATTTATTTACCTTGAATGAATGATTCCGTTTTTCAGTTGGACGTTTTGTGTTTTAGCCAGATCACAAACTTGTTTTGCTATCATTTTAGGGAGTGTATTTTCAGCTTTTCAAATCTAGGCTGCATTTACCTTTTTGAGATGTGCCAAGTTACTGGACATTGAAATTACTCAAATTACTCAAAACAGCTTCTGAACTTTTGAGTACTGTGGTACATAACGTGGTTGGAATAATCTAGGTGTGCTAGGCTTTGTGGCTTTGTTAGTAGCAACTAGAGTGGTCACCTTAGTTGTCTTTGTTGAACATTGGGGAGTTTCGTTAAAATCAGCAGTGAGGCTTTGACAGCACAGTTACATGTACAATTCAATTTTAATAGTATTTCTTTTGTGTAGTAATGGTTCTCTGACCTTTCTGCTTTTTTAATTCTTTCCTGCCATGTAGTTTTACTATTCTTGTGTGACAGTTTTTTTGGTGCTACTTTGTGTGTGTTTGTGGCTGACATCGATCAGTTCCAGGTAATACAAGCCTAACAAAAAAATCAACTGGAACGGACAGATCTCATAGCTCTTGAATACAGCACAGATAGTGCACAATTTTCTTAGTACAGGTGTTTCAAGCTGGGACTTGAAATGTAGCAAAACCAGCTGTCCTTCATTCAAGATTTTGCAGTATCAATTGCCTTTACTGAGTTGTGGGGTGGAGGTTGTTTGGACATTTATTCCCAGAACTTCATGATTAATACATTCAAAAAAAGCTAATGGATTGTTAAGTAACAAAACTGTGGCCTAAGGAAGGTTAATGAAAGTGTGCTTTTCTGTGCAAATGTGGATAATGATCGTGGAATTTCAGGAATGACTTATGTGTGCCTTTGCTTTGAAACTCAGGAAGAGATCATTAATTGGCACCACTGTTTCTTATGGTTCTTTTGTTGGCTGAGTAGTCACATATTTCACTCATTTCTGTTTAATGTGACAAACAAGAAAAATACATTGATGAAAGCAGGAGCTATAGATTGATCTTTACTCAATAGTAAATTAACTTTCTTTGCTCTCTGGTGTAGCTTATTATCGTGCAGTTTTACATATAAATAGCTTCAGAATTTGTCTTTTCGATAAACATGCAGGAATGATAGAAAAATGCTGTATCAAATACAAGGCAGCAAAAAGATGAACAGTTTTAATTGGAGAAGAAAATTGAAAAAGTGATAGTGAAAATGTATGCAGTATTGTTTAAACTGTATTATGACTTGGATATTGAATGAATATTCCAAATTAAAAACATCACTGTTTCTTACCTTTTGGATGTGCAGGATTGCACATTCCAAGTACAAGCCTCTAAAATATGTCTTCTCTCTGCTGTCCTAGGAAGAGAAAAAGAGGAAAAGGGAGAAGGAACAGTGTGACACTGAAGGAGAAACGGATGACTTTGATCCTGGGAAAAAGGTGGAGGTTGAACCTCCTCCAGATCGTCCTGTCAGAGCATGCAGAACTCAGCCAGGTGAATGATTAAATTATTTGGTTCTTTTTAAAAGCACACAAAACAAAGCTTTTGTAAAAGGTACCAAAATGTAAAATTTTCATGAAGATTTACTGAAATATAGGGACTTTACTTATTCCAACATCCAGAACTTTCTGCTATCTGAAAAGTCAATATGACTCTTGGTGCTTCCATGTTTTAGTAGGTTTGTTTTCAGCTGACTGGCATTGCCAGGGACATCTGGCTTCTGTTCCTTGGCAGAGTAAACCTCGTTATAAAAGTATTATTGCACATAGTGCTCCCCTAATTCCTTCTCCTTAGCATTTACACAAGAGTGATCAGAATGTCTGAAACTAAGTTTTGCTTAGTTCAAGAGAAAAAAGTCTAGTGGTGACTTCTTAGGTGTTGTTATATGTTGTTGGGTTTTTTTTGTTTTCTAACCTATGTGGACTTTTAGTATCTCTATTCCCGTGGGAAGGAACTTGTAATAGCGTATCTCTAAAGACTGTAGACACCACACACCACCCCTGTTTTTCATTAACAAATCTTCTTTAATTCTTATCACTAGCCAAAATATTTGTCAGCTGTGTGTGGCAACTTCTGCATGTTTAATCCTTTCAGATTTTGCCACCCTTTTTCTACCTGTAGCCATTGCTTGATAATTAAAACTCAGCATTACTCAGTGGAAACCTTTACTTTAGAGGATTTTCAATTACATCGTGATCTCAGTTACACATAAGCCTGAAAATGGAACCTAGTAGCAAAAAATTATATCTTTAGGAATACTGTTAGTCTTGTCTTTGAAGAACTGCCCTTTGACTGATCAAGTAATCCCAAGAAATTTTATAATTGTGAGCACACATTAAATTAAGGAATAGAGGCCATCAGCTGTCAAGATAACTGAAATTTTCAGGTCAGAGTTTTATGTCTCTGAGTAGTCAGGAGCCTTGAAAGCCTACAAGATAAAAACTATCCCCATTATTACTCTCTTTTCATCTGGTTGTGAAATGGTATTGGAAAGCCCATAAATTACCTGACCCATTCTGTTTAAGAAAGGAAATGTCTTTCCTCTGTCATGATGGAGAGTTGGATTTTCGATTCTTGATGCTTCTTTAATGTTTCAAACTTCACTTAAAACCAGTCTTTCTGAAGTAACAGGTAATTAACACAAAGTGTTTCTTCTGTGATCTGGACAGGAAGTGAAATTGTAATCGTTACCTCTCTTGCCAGTAAATCTGCATCTGTTTGTCACTCTGTGATTGAAAGGTTTAGAGAATTGCATGGGGTTTATGGTGAAGAAACCATTAGAATTGCACAGCGAACTTGTTGTAAGAGTATGGATTTCCCAATTGCAGTATTTGAGCAATCGAGTTTCATTTTTTCTGCAAAAATATATAACGGAATTATTTTCATCTTATTAATACATAGTCTTAGAGCCACTAAAGTTAGCACTACATCTGACTTAAATGGGTACTAGGTTTTAATGTGATAAAAAAAAAAGCTCAGAAAATAAAAGAAGAAATAGGTAATGTATGCTTAGAAGTCTGATGTGCTTCTGCTTTGAAATCCATGTCACATTCAGCTTCAGGTCAGTACAAGCTGTACTTGTGGTAAGATCTTCTCTCTGGTATTTATATTTTTAAATAAAAAAACGTACGCATATGCTGTTTCATTGCACTTATCTGTGTTTCCATCTCAAAATGCAGCTGAAAATGAGAGCACACCAATCCAGCAATTACTGGAACACTTCCTTCGCCAGCTTCAAAGGTAGTAAATGTTGTTGTGTCTTCAGCTGTGTTGGCTGTGTCTGATGCACATTTATGTGTTGCTTGGCAACTTCTTTTCCTGCTTTTCTGTTTGAAAGTGGTGCCTGGCGACTGACCGTAATATATTTGTTAACCTTTGCAACCATGTCAGACCTGGTAGTTTTTAAAGATAAATTGAGGAAAATTATTACCAACTTTGCAATTCTAGCATTGGGTAGGGAAGTAAGCTTTTTAGGCAGAGGATACATTGCCATTGTAAATTTATTAAATATTAATGACTTAGTTTAGGGATTAAAAAACAGTTATAACTCTACAGTACTTTAAAAGATTGGACTGCTTTAGTTAAATTTTGTTTTATTCGGTGTCCACAGTCAGATACACAGCAAATTTAGACCTGCTTACTTGATAATCTTCTGAATTTGGATAGGCATTTTATTTTATTGTTTTCTTAAACCTGCATCTCATGTTTAAAAAAACATTCCTTTTTTATTTGGTAGCAATAAGCTGAATTTGGAACAAATATAGAAAAAGAATTTAACATTGTATTTATTTTTAGGGGACCTTATGAACAAGAAGAATTGAGCTTTTTCCCCTCAATGAAGCCAAAAGACCAAGTTAGAGTGTAGAGATATAGAAAACACAGAAGAATTAAGAAATACAAGAACTAATTTGAATTGGTCATTTGATCATTGAATTGAAAGACATTTTTAATGAAAATTTTTGAGAATTTATATTTGAAAAACAGTCTACATATATGAAATCAAAATGTTCTCGGTTATCAGGAAATTTTTCAAGCATGCATCCATTTGATGAGAATGTTTTTAGTGTTTTTTGTTTTTCAAGTAGTACTGTTGTGTTATTAATGTAATACAAAAGTAAGGATCATCTTGTCTGCTGCTGTAAATCTAAATGTATTGTTTTTATTTTTAGGAAAGATCCTCATGGGTTTTTTGCTTTTCCAGTCACGGATGCCATTGCTCCTGGATATTCCATGATAATAAAACACCCTATGGATTTTGGTACGATGAAGGAAAAAATTGCAGCAAATGAATACAAATCTGTCACTGAATTCAAGGTGAATTAATAAAGATTTAGATGTTTTACAACTAGTAAGAAACTGAAGATTCTTTTTAACTGTAGAAGTCTCTTTAATTAATGTTCATTTTTTTTCAGAACTGAGCACTTTTGTATATTCAGTGTGTTACAAATAATCTGTCAGATTCTACTACACAATCTTCTATTAATTGCTATGGCAACAAAGAAAATCTTCTAAAGTTCTTTGGAATTTATGCTGCTAAATTTCAATAGGAGTAAGATTATCACAAAGACTTAAGCCGTTGAGCTCTTTTTTTTTTTACCTTTTTTTAATCTAGACCTTGTTAGATTGATTTACATGTAATTTGGGCCTGTCTGCAAGAAACCTGTGGATATATTGAAGCATTTTGTATACAAGTCAATAACAACTACATGTTTTTTATGTATATAAATATATATAACTTCATTTCTCATTGTTTTCTGGCAGAAACTTACTTGGCAAGTTTATTTGCAACTTAACTTAGTTATTAAGTGTATTGTTATTGCTGTAATAATTTATTAGATGCACCACGGTTTTACAGACAGTGCAGTAAGAAATGTTTTCATGGTATTGCTAGCTCCTGAAGGAGAGGAGTTTTCCTTAACTGATTCATGAAGGTCATGAATTATTAGCAGCCTTTGGAATTGCTTTTTCCTAGACTGATGTTGAAATGATGGTAGACATTGGCTCATTTATCAGGGTTAATCTCTTTTTTTGAAAGGTCCAGCAAGGTGAGCAGAGTGGCTTACATTTCTCACAGATGCTTTGACAAATATTATTATTCTGTTTTGTTAAATATGCTATAGAGATTTATAGGAGATAGTGAAAGAGGATTCATGATAGCATTGCCGTCAGCAATGCCTTGAGGTCTCTAAATTCTGTCTTGCTGGATTGTCTTATTCAACAGCTTAAAAGGGAAGTTTGGGTGGGAGCTCTGTGACTGTTAAGTTACAGGCAAGGTTGCAATATTGAAACTGGTGGGATAGAAACCTAAAAAAAAAAGAAAATTGCAGTATTTTTTAGACTGACAGGTTCTTTTTTTCTCAAGGACTTAGCTTCTGCTGGTAGTTGGAGGAGTAATAAAAGTTTGCTAAAAGTCTGCCCATGTTAGAGCGAAAAAGGAATTGGACTCCCTTTCTAGATACGTGAGGGTACCTAATTACGCAGAGCTGCAGAGCCATAAGCTTAATACAGAAATGAAGTTTGCAGGTTTTTAACCTCTGAAACAAGGTCTGCTCAGAAGGTTAATTGCCTGATATAACTAGCTGAGGCTAGTCACAAGACAGTAAATAATCTGTCTAAGAACAGAGTCTGAAAGAACTCTCTCCTGCATTTAGAAGAGAGGCAATTGCTGCAGAACACTTACTTGTTTTGCTTCAGGAAAAAAGGGTCTACTTCGAAGTTGGGCAAGCAGAAGACTGGCTTTTTCTGCAGCTCTTAAAGGCCATCACTGGAAGTGTAGCTTACGTGCACTTCTTTGTCTTCTTGGCCCATAGTTTGCTCGTCCATGCCACTTTTTCAATTTCTGTCTTTGTGATGGTCTTGGTAATTTGAGGCAGAGGGCCTAAGTGCTGTAAAAAGTTACCTTGGTGGCTCCATCCAATGTTTGGTCCATTTAATCAATTTGGTCCATTTGGTTAAGGAGAAGATGTTACATTTGGCATTCAGGAAAGAGTGTGTTTTTTATAACCAAAAGCCAGTTCCAAAGGAAGCTTAGCATCTTGGAGAGGTAGAAGAGGCTCAGACCTTTGCAATTCTGCTTTTGGCTTGCAATCCTGCTTTTGGCCTGCTGCTAGAATATTACTGTGTTCTTCAAAGAGCTGTCAAGATGGAGTGGTATCTTCCAGTCATTTAACAAAGGACTTGAAATGTTTACAGTTCTTTTGTTTTGTATTTTACAGGCAGATTTTAAACTGATGTGTGATAATGCAATGACTTACAACAGACCAGATACTGTTTACTACAAGCTAGCCAAGAAGATACTGCACACAGGCTTTAAGATGATGAGCAAAGTAAGAGACCTATTAAAGACAAAACGCAGAAACTTTGGGGGGGTTTTATGTTACCATACTTAACAGGTACAAAGTAACAACGGTAAATGTTGTTTCATCCATCTGTGATGCATTATAGCACTGCCAGTTAGTGCTGCTATATTTAAATGCTTGATGGCAGTTTTGTTACAATTTTTCAACCTTACCTGCACCGCTGAAGTCTGTAAGAGCTTCTTTCAGTGGAAGCAGTTAAGATCCATATATATTGAACTAGTCTACCGTAATATCCTACTTCTGGCTGAAACTTGGGAAACAAGTTCTCATTTAAGTTTTATTTCTGTGTGAACAAGAAAGCACTACTTTTTTCAAGGTGTTGGGTGTAGGGGAGTTTTCAGAGGTGTCACAAATACTTTTTACTCAGATACAGTTGTTGGCTTGTCAAATGAAGGTTTTTTTGTGAGCTGCTCTGCGCGCGCGCGCGCGTGTGTGTGTGCATGTGTTACACTGATGGTAAGTTTTGTGTAAAATAGTTGTTTTTGCATATGCAGTTTGTTTGTTTGTTTGTTTCTCTCTTGATAGTTGGGCTGCAGAAATTCTGATGCCATGCTACCATGACCAAATCATGTTGCATCGCCATTGGAAACGAGACATTAAGAACAAAATAAGGCCATGGCCATTCCCATCCCATCCCATTATCATAGCACCTTGGCTATGAGGGAAAGGTTAAGTCCCTGCCGCTCTGTCCTTTCTGATTCTAGGAACGGCTGTTAGCTTTGAAGCGCAGCATGTCGTTTATGCAGGACATGGATTTTTCTCAGCAGGCAGCTCTTTTGGGTGATGAAGACACAGCAGTTGAAGAACCTGTTCCTGAAGTTGTTCCTGTACAAGCAGAGACTACCAAGAAATCCAAAAAGCAAAATAAAGAAGTTATTAGGTAAAGGTTTTAATGGGCATGCTTACTGACTTGTTGCAGCTTTTGTAGTATTACACCAGCAGCAAAGAACTGAGGGGAAAAAACTCAGCATTTTTCCTGGAGGTCCATAGGATAAATGGACAATTTTATTGTATTTTACTTGTTTAATAACACAGTGATTCCTAGCTTAAAGCAAACAATTCAAAAAATGACTGCATAATCTTTCAAACACTTAAAATTAATATCTGTGGAGATATTTTCATTCTTCTTTATAGCTGTATTAAATAGTGAGTGGTTTTTTCTCATGATGGTTTAAAATTTTATATTGGATATAGCTATAAATACCTTTTGCATTTTGTCCCTTTTTTTCCTTTCCTAAAGTAGTCTCATCAAAATGTAAGAGGTCCTTTCCAGGAGGGCAAAGTGGCCCCAGATCAGTGAGTGATTTTGTTTAACTTTAACCTTGTCTGGCAGGTTGTGAATGTACAGGAGGTTATTTCTGGAGCAGATGATAACATCTCCCCAGTGAAATATTATTAAGCTCCTCAGTAAAATACATTGCTAGTGCAATAGTAATCCTCCAGCTAATAGGTACCCCCATGTCACAAAATCCTATTTTTATAGCTAAAATCTAATGTTAATAAATTTTTTTTAAAATCTGAATTCTGAATTTAGTCAATTTATTTTATGAGATTTTAGCTGAAACCATGATATACAAGTAATTTATATTATTCAGTGTTCTTGCATAGGCATCCAAAGATAATTTAAATTGTAGAGCATTATATCAGCTGGAATTTTATGGGAAAAAATATTGCAACAGAGCATCAGTAATCATGTTGTAAATAATCTGATCACATAGATATGTTCTGCGGGTTTCTTTTTAAATCTTCAAAGTAAAAAAAGTGAAATATACCTTGTTTCATGTTTTTTTAAAAGTGAATTTCAGAGTTCTCGTCAGCCACTTTTCATTTTTTACACTTTCAGCATTTTTGTAATCCTTAGTGCTGATGGAAGAGTAGTATTCTAATTTAGGGTTTTTTTTGGAAATAGAAGACTGCAACATGTATCTTCAAAAATAATTTTAAACACTGTCTGTGTTGAAAGCTATTCTAATGATAACATACAGAAACTAATCTGTTGATGTATCATAGAGAATTAAGAAAGTGTAATTTGTCCTTTGTTTAATGGATTGTGGATACAAATCAACCGAAAGCACCTTTTCGTAAAACAAGTCTTGAGGGGGAGGTGCTTTGGTTTTTGATTGTTCCTATTTTTTCAGAAGACACAATAATTTGGTTTGTGTGGTGTCCAGCATTAATTCTTGCATCAGCTCTGCCACAGGAGTCACTTTGTTCTCTGTCACAGAGCAAGAAATTGAGACTGCCAAACCATACAGCATGGCTCTGTCTTTAACATCTACCTTAATATACAGTTCAGATAGTTAAAAATTATCACCTTTAATTTTATTCTGGTACCAGTTTCTCAGCAATCAGTTGTAGTATAAATCTGCTTTTCTGTTCTTCTCAATATTTATGTAACTTTAGTAGTTGGAATTAATTTGGTTTTTTTCTAATTAACGTGAACTTTGAATTACTTGTATTTTTGCATCTGTAGGATTGATACTGTATTTTTTGATGAACAATAAGACCCTTAGAGGAGAAAATCAAACCTAATAGCAGATATTTTTGCCTTCATATTTCATGGCTACCAACAGAGAAGGAGTTGAAGTCAATGTTTGCAAAGTGTTAAACCAGCCTAGACCTCTATATAGAGGAAAAAGTGACTTGATCACTTGAACATCCTAATGTTTGAATAGTTTTTGAAAATTTTGTTTAGGATGTTGCAGTCTTCTGAACATTCTCTCAAAATTCTTGTCCTTTAAGTATTCTGTAGTGTGTGATAGAAAGTGCCAGTTGTTGAGGAGTTTCCTGCTGTGTACACCCTTTTCAATGAAACAAAATAGTATAACACATTTGTCTTGTAATAGTATGATCCTGTGGTCTTTTTATTGTCTTTAATAGCAAAACTTACTTGTGTATCGGATCTGAATCTCTATACAGAGAGAAATTCTTAGCTAAGCAAATGGAAGAAGATAACCCAGGAGAGAGAAATGGATTTGGTGTGAGGAGATGCTCTACCCAGTACCTAAGGTGTTTGGCCCTAGTGTCTAATGTCCATATAATGCCCTGAAATACTTTGATGTACAACATTTATTTTATATATAAAATACAATGAAGACTGCCATATCTATGATATCGCCACACTTTTCTTTATGATATTACCTTTTCCTGATTTTATGTGATAGCTATGTCCTGTTCCATCCTTAGGTATGCTTATTTGCTATGATTGTATTGGTTTGGAGCTTTAATGAAAAGGGAGATCTACTGAAAGATAAATGTTAAATTCTCTAATTTCAGTTACAAGCAGTTGTGTGATGGATACAGATTAGGAATGCTGATTTCAAATACTAAAAACATAGGAATTAAAGGACTGCGTGTTAGACTGGGAGTTGTGCCCTACTTCTGCAAGCAGCTATATGACATAATCATCATAAATGCAGCCTGCTGGGTTTTTTCTCTGATAAGCAACAGTTTCTATCCCTCATTACATAATTTCTTTTCTGCATCTTTCTGTTTGTAATTTTTGAAACTAGTGTATTCATGTATGTGGGAGACTAAGGATGCATACAGCGTTCACCTTGTATTAATGCCAGTTTTAGTCCCAATCTCTGTTTTGTACTTCATTTTAGACTTCATTTTCATCAAGATACAGAAACAATTAATTTTTGGAAGTTAAGTAGTTTGGTAGTTTGCAGCTTCTGCTGCAAAACTTCGTAACATGATTATAATTCCACTTAAATGCTGAAGTAGACTGACACTGGGAGGAGAGTGGGACTGATTGTTCTATTACGCAAAGTCAGAATTCAGCCCTTTGTTTTGTTTTAGCTTTTAATTTCTACAGCTCCTCTTCTTCTCTGTTTTAGCTGCATTTTTGAACCTGAGGGGAATGCGTGCAGCCTGACAGACAGCACTGCTGAAGAACATGTCCTGGCACTAGTGGAACATGCAGCAGATGAAGCTCGGGATAGGATCAATCGATATCTACCCAACAGCAAGGTCTACTGCACATTGCAGTTTGCAGTTCCAGTTTGTGCCTGACTACTGAATGCTTTGTTTCACATTAGGAAACAGGCTTTACTGTTAGGCTTTCTCAGACTGGAACATCTGGGATGTATGTTCTGTGTGGCATACTGATACTTCAGTTTCCATTGAAAGCCTCTATAGGGGCCCTAAGTGGATTTCTGGTCCTATTGTGTGTTGAACATCCTTGGAAATTCACTTGCAGGAAACAGTGAAATGTTCAATCTTGAATTGCAGCCCTTAGCATTGAAAGTGATTAAAATAACATCACACTTCTCTTATTGTTGCAACCTCAGAAAAAGCAAACTATGGCATAGGTTGAAGGGCTGTTAGGATTCCCCCTCTCCCCCCCTTTCCCCCCCCAGAATTAACATATTTTTAGTGTTAAATTACTGTTTTTAATGAGGAGAGTCGGTAAACTCTTGTAGTTTTGTATTTACAAGTAGTAGCTGTGAGCTGTAGCCTGAGTACCAAATACAAAGACCTTTTATTGACTAAGTTTAGATAGCAAGTTTGACAGTCCTGAATGTGATTCTAATGTTGTTCCATGTATTTGGGTTTTGTGCTCTTCCAAGGGTTAGAAGGACAAACTTGGTGGTGGTGTTGGTGCAGTTGGTTCAGTTTTCTCTGAAGGATCAATTTTTTTAGCTGTGGGATTTTTAGCTCTGTCGTGATAGTTGTGGATTCGTTCATTTCCTTACACTAGGATTGGAGTGAATGCTTCAGGCATTTGCTACAGATCTGTACTGAGATACATTTACTCTCTTTCCCTTGAGTTTTATGGAGACTTATTCCCACCTTTGCTCCTATTTCTCATCTGTCACTCTAGTGGCTGCTGCAGTCGAGAAAATAATCAGGATGTGTCCACATCCTGCATTTTCCACCTGTTTAAAAACTATTGCAGAAGAAACTTTACTTTGAAGCAAAAGTGTTGTTGTGTCTTCAAACTTGAATGTCCATTTCTTGGGCAGTGGCCCTGATTATGCAGTCGATTTAGGCTCAGCTGGATTATTAAATAAAAATGCAAAGAATAGTGGGTGAAGGCTTAATTTCAATGTATTTCTGTTTCTTTGGATAATTAGAAGGCTTGCTAGGATTGAAGGCTATTTGAAACCTCCAAAGTAGGAGTGGCTTTTTAAATCTCTTCAAAGCAATACCACTGACTGATGCAGTCAGTTTTGCACTGTTCAAGGAATTTTCTCAAGGAATGCAGCTCTTAATTGCTAAGGCTGTTAAGTCAGCTTGACAGCCCCACTGCATGTCCCACTGAATCTAGGTAACACTGGCATGTTCTTGGAATTCAGCCATTGCTAACTTTTGCCATCACTTGAAGATATTGTTCTTTGTTCATTCTCTTTCCAGCATCTCTCACCTCTGTTTTTATTGTATGCCAATATTAGATTTGGCCCCCTGTAGGAGAGAGTTTTAAACTTTTTCATATGGAGGGGGCTAAAAAACAAAATAGGAGAGGTTTCTTGTTGATTTCATTGGAAGTATTTATTAATATTTTTGTAGAGAGAGAACAGTTTTCATTTTCCCTTTATATTGAGAGGTTTCAGTCTTTTTTTTCTCAATTCACGTGTAGTTGGTTTCTGATGTTGGTTTTGCTTGTTGCATCAGATCTGGCTCTAACTTTACAGACCCTGGTGTGCTCTGTTGTCTTTCTGTCTTCAGCATTGTGCTTGTCTGCTTCAATAGGGCTGTCACAGCAGTTCTTCCTCTTGAAGAATTTGGTAGTGTGTTAATAAAAGTACTTATAATTAGAGAAAATTGTGGATGAGACATGAAAACAAGCAGCTCAATCTACATTTGAAAATAAGCAGTAACTTTGTGGATAGGAGTTACAGATCTGCTTCTAAAAAGAATGTGTGTCCTAGACTTTGCAGTCAGAAAGGCTGGCTCTGTGCTAATGATTGTGGAATTGGGTTTGTCTTGGGTGAAAACTTTAAATCTGATTTAGAAGGATGAATAAGGTGTTGTATATATGATGTATGAAGTTCTGCTCCTAAGTCTTCTGTTCTGAAACACTTGTTAAGTGGTGTTAAATAGTTGTGACCCAAGGTTCTCTGTATGAAAAAGGGAATACTAAAGTGCAGTATCTCAATACAGCTAAAAATGCTATTTATAGTTTTCTCTGTAAATGGGCAACTCCTTCTTTGTGTGTGAACAGTTTTGAATGATTCCTCCTGTATCTTTCTGGTTCTGTTCACAGATTGGTTATCTGAAAAAAAATGGAGATGGAACTTTATTATTTAGTGTAGTAAATTCATCTGATCCAGAAGCAGAAGGTAAAAGCCATACTCTTTCAAGCAAGCATTTCTAGTCTTGAATATTCTTAGAGATTTTGAAGTCTTAACTGTAGATAGACATCCTGTGTAGTATAGATAAGTTTTTAAATAGTTTTTAATTTTTAAAAAAATATTATTTTCAATAATTATTTCCCAAACCATTTCCCCAAACACCCCAAAGGTGTTTCTGTTTGCCTTCTATATTTTCCCTTTTCAGATGCTTTGTTTTACTGATGCTAACAGTGAGAAGATAAAATAATATCTACATATAAGCACTTATATATTGCTACAACTTTATAAAGAGCTTGGAAGACAAGCTTTTACTGCAAGTACACTGTAGTGTTAATACCTAATGACAAAAGGTGAATGAAAATGCTGCAATCCTATGTAAATGTGCAATGTAAATGTAAATTTGCACAGGTGCAGATTTAGAATAATATTTTACCTCTTTGTTACCTAATTTAAATCATTAGCTAAATTTCAGTTTTAAGTTTGAGATTTTGCTCAGTTTTTTTTTCTTTTGTTCCTTGATGTTTTCTCTTGTTTTTTTTTGTTCTGTTACTATTATGTTCTTTATATTGTTTTATGCTTTCCCTTTGCTTTAATTTCAAGCTCAAGATGTAGAAGTAATGAAAATTTGTAATGAATGAAATGCCATAGATTTGTGGTGCTGAGTGTCATGTTGATTTAGCACTTCCTTTTCTGCACCTTTTGAGATTAGAATTTTTTCACAGCTTTCCACTTGTTTCACTGATGAATATATGAGTGCTTTTGACTAATCACATTGAGAGACACAAGCCTGCTAGATTGTTTTTCATCTGGTAGTAATTTTTTCTGGAATGAAATTGAGCATTTTGGCTGCTGTCATGCCTATTACCTGTTTGTAAAAAAAAAAAGTGATTTAATGCCTCTGAAATTATGCCACTGAAAATTTAAAGAGTGATGGTAATGGATTTCTATAAACAAAAAAACACTTAGTCAACATAAGAGACTGTAAGAGACTGCTTTTATCCCTTCAGTAATATCTGGATCTTGAAAGTTTGTGAATCAGCTTCTAAATATTTACAGATGCTGCTGTATACTTCAAAAGTGAAATAACTTAGGTAAGCCACAGATCTTGTGAATATGACATGGAAGCATATTAATGGCTTGTGGTTGAAATTTAAATGGAGAACCTGAATTACAGTACCTGTCCTTAATGTATAGTTTAAAAACTTCAGTCTTTATGTTAATTACATTTCTAAAATATCAAATTCTAATTATATGTCATGAATTGTAAACGTGAAATGCTTTTCTAAGTCTTCTTTTAAATCAAATTATTAGAGGAAGAAACTCACCCAGTGGATCTGAGTTCACTGTCAAGCAAATTATTACCTGGCTTCACTACACTGGGCTTCAAAGATGAACGAAGAAATAAAGGTAAATACCAAAGACCATGTTTTAACTTTGTGTTTATGAAATTACTTTCATAAAACTACTTACAAGTAATTACTCAAGCAATTACTTGATATAAAATAATTTCAGTTTATACTATGAAAGTTCGCTTGGTTATTTTTATAATTTATAATAATTCCATTAACAGCAGAATGCAGTTTATATTAAATTGAATATTTTGCTTATTAAACACAATTTAATTAGCAGCTTATGGATTAATATTTTACCTTAGTGTTATAGCCACACTAGAAGATTTCCAATAAAGGTAGTCCATTTCCACTGTGGGAAATAGTTTTTCTGTAGTAACTGCACTTATGGTTGAAAGACAACTTCCAGTCATTTGCATTTTTGCAACATATGACAAAGATTTTGCAGTCTGTGGATTTTTTTTCCTGGTATTATTGACAATTTTTAATAATTTCTAATCTGCTGTCCAGAAACTGACTGACAACCAACAGTAAAGTTGATGCACACAAAATGTGGGAATGTAAAAGGGAATGTGGCCATGAACCTTTATCTTCTCGGAGAGGTGTGGATAACTTAGTTCTTGATTTTTCAGTAGTACAAGTACATTTGTTTATATGGTTAAAACACTTGTGCTGATTCTAGAGTCTGGAAGTGCCCTTGAGGTACTGTTCTTGCTTTCAGTTGGAGAAAAAAATCGTGGCACCTTCTGTATCTGTTTCAGAAAATGCAGTCTTTTTTTTTTCCCCCCAAGTGATCTTTGACACTTGTGCTAATCATTTGTTGTGTCTTTTACCTGTGTAGTAACCTTTCTTACCAGTGCCAATACAGCACCTTCCTTGCAAAACAACTCTATATTTCATGATTTGAAGCCAGATGAGATGGAGCTCCTATACTCAGCATATGGTGATGAAACTGGGATCCAGTGTGCCTTAAGGTAAGGGCTTCGTTATTAGGATGGCCACTTCTCATAGCAATTTTTTGCAAAGCAATTTAAACTAGATCTCAACTAAGAGCCTCCAAATCCTGGATTTTTTTCTAAAATTTATTTTTAAAATAAATCACTATAAAATTTGAAGCTAGTTTTCATCCTTCTTGGGGTTTTTTTGGTTGGTTTTTTTTTGTTTGCTTTTGGATTTTTGGAGGTGGGGAAATTTTTGGAGGGGTTTCCCACTTGTCCTTTTAAGCTATTCTGTTTTATTGCAAGGTTGTTATGGATCTTGTTATTAGGATCTTCAACCATAGTATATTATAGGTTGCCACAGATTTAGTGTTTTGCTTTAAAGCCAGCAGTAAATAATTTTAAAGGCGAGTAATATATTTCAGTGGCTTTAAAACAATGATGTTTTTCAATGGGTTTCAATAGAGTTAATGCTACTTGAAAAGAAAAATGCCACTTATCATTAAACTGCTCATCTTGGAGGGAAAGAAATAATCTCAAGCTTTTTATCTCTTGTGTTTTGTTTTTTTAATCCACTAACCTACCATCAATGATAGTTGTAGTCAAAATTTGCTGGTACTTGTGAAAAAAAAGTTGCAGATGTACTTTAGTATTGAAATAAAAGAAAAAGCTCTGTGTCCTGACAGCCTTAATTCCTTTCCTGAAGAAGCATAAAAGAGTTAAAGAAAAAAGAAAATGCAGGTGTAATGCAGTGTATTTGGGAAAAGATATTTTAAGTTGAAGTAGTTTTTACGAAAGTAAATGTTCTCTGTAATGCTTATCTCCATTCCTGCTAGCTTACAAGAATTTGTGAAGGATGCTGGAAGTTACAGCAAGAAAATAGTTGATGATCTTCTGGACCAGATCACTAGTGGCGACCATTCCAAAACTATTTATCAGCTAAAGCAGGTGTGTCCTGGGTACACTGAAATGTCACTGAAATTCATCAGAATGAGAATGAATCTATTGGCTTTTTAATACTGTGTGAGATGCTTTGTTTTCCACTGCCAGTTTAAGCAGTGCAAGCTTAGCTGGTCAAGCAACCATAAACCAAATTAGAGACTGAATTAATCAACAAAGCAGGAATCCTTTTCTCTGGCTAGGTCAGTTCTCCAATGTGGGTCACTATGTGACTGCAGAAAGGAGGAGGCAGGAGATGCAGCATAGCAGGGACCAACCAACTGGATGGAGTTTGGGCAGGCCTGTCACTCAGTGTCATGGCTTACATACAGACTTCTGAGTTACATTGCAATGCTCTTGTTAAGGTTTTGGGTTTTTTCTTAACTGAGAAGCAAAATACATTTCTCATGGAAGGATTAGTTATTTGTAACATGGAAGTAAAGTTAAAAAACAGATTAATTATCACTGTACCAGGTGTCTGTTAGCCCCCAGTGCTAACTTTTACATTCATGTAGTGTGTCCACAGGGGAAGCTTTTAACTTATTTACAAAAGCACTTTTCCTGATGAGATACAGGCTAAGATTGGAGAAGAGAGTTTTCTCAGAAGTGTGTATGGTTCTAGTGAGAATGTTTGCATTCCCAAGACAAAATAAGCTAAAAAAATTGAAAGATTTCTGAAGATAAATTTCTTGTTATCTTCATTTTGTAAACCCCTCTTAGTTTGAAATAATTGTCTGCTATTTAAAATGCTGACACTCTGAGAGATTGCAGAATAAAGAAAGGGAGGCAGGGTGGGAAGATGGAAAGTACTTCGGCTTCCTGACGTGGTGGAAATGAGATTATGCTACCTCTTTGCAGACTTAGAAGTGGCATAGGGTGGGTGGTGTTTGGAAATAAGGAGACAATAGAATGAAAACCAGTGACGATCCTTCAGAATTTTCTGGGTGTTTTTTCCCTACAGGAAAAAGATGGTACATATAACAGGAAGAAATGTAAAGGATTAGTTCAAAAAGTTAAAACCCAGTATTTTGAGTACTCTTCTACATATAGAAATGTGTGTATGCAACATAGTCAACTTAGCTTTAAAATAAAACATGCCTTTGCCTTTTACCACGTTTTTCTATGAATGTCGTTACAGGTGAGAATTTCTGAGGACCTCTCAAATGGTCAATGGCTATTTACACTTGAAAATGCTGTTTAGTTGTAATATATATGGATATACATGGATTTTACACAATTATGTGTGTTTCATATACATGTGTGATCATACAGACTGTGTTCTGTGCTTGAGCATTTTGTACTGCTTTATTTGAGTAAGAATTAGTATCTCTGAAAGTACAGCCTTGAATGATTTGTGGTCAGAAGTTACTGAAGTAATGACGAAGATACTACATTTGAATATAAAGTTTGTGAGCAGAAGAAACAGTATAAGGGGGCTCAAATTTTAGTTAAAATGCATAATACTAAAATATTTAAGAGCAGCAAGTGTTGCATTCTAATTGCATTACACATACATGAAAAAGTTAGCTGTCTCTGGCCTCCTTTTGTGTGTGGTTTGAATATCCTTGAAATGGTACAAGAAAGAGGTCTTTCTCATGTGTTGAATATAAGTAGTTATTGGTATTCTTTCTTTCCAGAGGCGAAACATCCCAGTAAAACCACTGGATGAAGTTAAAGTAAGTTATGCTAGTACTCTGTTTGGGGTTTTTAACTGGGAAAAGTGTTTCAGCATTTAAAGCAGAGAAAGTTATGTTCTCTGAGCTCACAACATTCTAATTTTTTATTTTGTTTAATGTCCCTCTGTTCTGTATGGTAATAGAGAAAACATTGGTAAGTGGAGTATATGAGAAAGGAGAGGCTTTAGGTTATTCCTGGAGAGGCTGTCCTGGTTAGTTACAGTTGTTGGCATGACTGTATATGATTGCCCTAGAGAAGAGCTGCTCTTTAGTTTTTTGTGAAGGTTCTACTCAAACATCACAGAATGTGGCAGTTTTCTGTGATGGCCCAGGACCTCATTGTGGAAAACCAGTAAATTACACAAACATTCTCAGGGAACATTCTTAGTAAATATAAGCTATGAAATGCTAAGATCTAAAATATTTCTTTGTTCTTTAGGTTCTGCCAGTTCCTATAAAAGAAGAACACAAGTTGCGTAATACCTGTCTGGATTCTTCCAAACAGATTATGGTAAAATGGCTGGGGGGTAGGGGAGGGAAACAACAGAAAAAAACCCATAAACAAAAAAGTAGTATTGAGACATTATTTTGTTTCAGTGCACAATCTGAGGTACAATATTAAAATTACAATGTCTAGAATAAGGTTGCAGTACTGAAAATTAATTCTCTCATGTTTAGTCTGTTTTTGTTTGTGGCTTTATTGTTCTTCAGCTTATTTCAGCATGCATAACTAAGTCTCAGAGGCAGAAAGATCACATAGGAATACAAAAAAGATACTTGATCTGCTGATCAATATTTGAGGTTCAGCCTGCTGTAAAATTGGAAAAACCTGATTAATATTAATCAGTTTTATCACATCCATTGAAAATGTCTGTTAGAAAGTATGGGTAAATACTGCATATCATGCTTTTACAGCTACTAATCAAATCTTCCTTTAAGTGGTACTGGTTTTATCTTGCAAATTATTTGTGACAACATAAGATAGGCACTGCATTCCATGGCAATTTGCATAAAAATTATATGGATCACATTATAGTAACTAAAAAAAATTATAGTTTTATAAATATTCGTTATGTTTTGTGGAAAGGTGTGGATTTCTCTAGAAGGTGAATGGTTAAGTTATTTCATGTAACTGCTAGGTTTCACTTTTGTATTTCTAAAAGATAATATCTGGTTGTATGTTCACCTGAGTGTCTCATTTCTCCTACTGGATCAGGCATCCTCAGACATTTCCCTTAGAACACATTTTGAAGCATAGTGACTCTGATTTCTTCTTTTGTGCCATCAGCAATATTGAAATGGGTGTGGAAAGAAAGGGAGTTGTAGAGTGCAGGCTGTATTTCATTATCCAAATATACAGGAAAAAATACTAGAGAGGCCAGTTACAGCTGATACTGTGAAGAAGGAGGCCCACTGTACAAAAAAAGTTAAATAAATCCAATGTTCACATATGGAAGAGATGAGTGACACAGGTAATACTTCCAGCTGCTAGGGTTCTACCATAATACATGGATGAGTTGAGTGTGTAATTGAGTTTCAGCAGTCCAGGGTCATGAGATAAAAGACTTGGACTACTGTGCACATCCCTGGCCATTCATGTGACTGGTCTGTCCAGGAATCCTTTTGAGCTGTCTCTGAATTTCGGGTTAGCCAAGATGGTTATGGATGCTCCAGTCTCAGGTGTTGAGATAACACTTTTGAGAGAATGGATTTGTGCCTTAAATATTGTAAAGTTAACATGACAGCTTGTCACTCTTGCTAATCTTTCTGTTTCTTGTATTTTAATAGGTTGGAGAATCTGCTGGAGACAGTAACACTTCTGACTTGGACTTTCTCTCCATGAAGCCGTATTCAGATGTCTCTCTCGATATTTCTATGTTAAGTTCGTTAGGTAAGTAACTAAATAATAAACTAAGTTTATAAATATATAAACCATCGGTTATGGTTTAGTTGTACCATTTAGACAAAACGACAGCAGGATTTGCTAAGACTGAAAAAAGTGTTTGAAAAGTAGTAATAAGTATACATTTGACAGAGGTAAAAGTCTAGGGCTGATAAATGAAACCTTGCTGTGGTTTTTTTTTGAGACATCCATGTGTTATCCAAGCTAACTTTTCCTGTATAACTGAAGAAAAAAAAGTATTTGTACCTCACTATTTTCATAGCTTAGCTTGTATTTCTTGTGTTCATAGTAATACAAATTGTAAGAATCAGTGCGAAGCTTTCACTCAGAAATTATGTTGCTTCATATGATATCTTTTAAAATAACTTGGGAATTAGGTAAGTATGTGAAACCCGATCATATTTCTACTGGGAATATCTGAAAACAAAAATCAGAAGAAACTTCTGGTGCTGGATAGACTTTATCTTCAGTTGTGTAAAAGAATTTGGATGCCGTTTCAAGTACATGCCTTTGATAGTTATCCTTTAAATACCACAAGAAGTACTGTTGCCATTTCTGCCGGCAGCTGAGCTGGTCAAATGTCTTCAAAAACGTCATCCAAGCAAACAACCTGCTTATGTTTTAAGGTACTTGTAATTCCAAATATGAAAGAGGCCAGGGTATCTGTTATAAAACACAACCAAATTAATCTAAGGCTTAAAGAGAAAAAGGGTTTCTACAAATTTCTCACATAGGTTCTGCTGTCTCACTCTAATTCTGTTGCAGTTCAATAAAAATGAATAAATATCCATTTTATAGATAATGTTTAGACATATCAGTCTTAATATAAATTTCATGCACCACTGAAATTCTTATATTTTGTTCCTTGGCCTTTCTGTAAATAATCATGCTGCTAGATCAGTTGGCTTCCAGAAAGAGTTTATGAAATTACTTTTAATCTAATTCTTGCAAAATTAACATTTAAGAAAGAGAAGGAGTTTATCTTCCTGTTTAAAGTTGAGGGATTTTTTCCTAGGTCTTCATATGAAAGAATAGCATATATTGGCACATAAGTCCGGTTCTTTCCAATTTCACAGTTTAATTTGGCTTATTACAAAATCAGTGTAGCTGGAGAAGATACTGTTCTTAGCATCTCCTGCGATGGAGATATCTTTCCCTCCATAGATTTCATGTTCTTTTTTAACTGTAGTTTGAGTTAGATATTTAAGTGATCGTCTTGCTGACTCTCTCTTGCCACAAACTAAATGTATTATTTCCTGTGAGGGTGGTGAGGCATTGGCACAGGTTGCCCAGGGAAGTTGTGAGTTCTCCATCCCTGGAAGTGCTCAAGATCAGGTTGGATGGGGCTTTGAGCAACCCAGTCTGGTGAAAGGTATCTCTACCTATGGCAGGGGGGTTGGAATGAGATGGCCTTTAAGGTCCCTTCCAACCCAGGCCAATCTGTCCCTATCTGGCATTTAACAGCTAAGGGAGACAAATTAAGCTCTTACAGTTGTTTAAATACTGGGAGTCAATTCAGTTTCAGCCATTTCCTTGTGGCACTTTCCTTCATCTTCCAATACTGCACAGGTCTGCAGCTGTTGCTTTTTAGAAGTGCGAGGGAAAATGCAAGACTGAGGTAATTTGTGTATAGACAATGCTTGTGTTAATTAAGTTTAGAACTTTTTTTATAGTGACTTGGTAATTCATGGGTCAATGTACATGTGCTAATTATGGGTTTTGGTTGGTGGCTCTTAGGAAAAGTGAAGAAGGAGCTTGATCATGATGATAACCATCTACATCTGGATGAAACAACTAAACTGCTTCAGGACCTTCATGAAGCTCAGGCTGACAGAGTGGGATCCCGGCCATCATCCAATTTGAGTTCCCTCTCCAATACCTCTGAAAGAGACCAACATCATCTTGGTAAAGTTAGCTGTGTCACAGACGTTCCAGTACTTGTGCTCTATGTGGAATTGGTTTAAACTTACATTGTAATTTACATAAATCTTTGGGGGAAACTACTCTGATAAAACAGCATGCTGACTGATCATGTTTTAATTTTTAAATATGCCTGGCAGAGATAACTAACATGACATACTTTTGACCTCCAGAACTAAGACCATTAATTGTAATTTCCAATTTTTTATTGGATGTGATTGAAGTAACTGTGAAGTAAATCGATAATTCAATGGCAAATCCCTATAAGCACTTGCATTTGATGCCGTTAGTTACACTAAGGATTATTTTACTTCAGCATAGCTGTGAGCAGCAAGTAAGAAGTGGGATTCCACAACAGCATTTCATTGTCAACTGTAAAATTCAGTGATAAAATGGGATGATAGTATAACATACTGCTTAACAATTTGGTGCCATTTCTGAGAAGGTAGAAGATCTCTTAATTTTTTTCTGTACTTTTAAAGTTTTGATATTTTTTCCCATGTTCAACAGGAAGCCCCTCTCATCTGAGTGTTGGAGAACAGCAAGACATGGTTCACGATCCCTATGAATTTCTTCAGTCTCCAGAAACCTCAAATGCTACTAGTAACTAATCTGACATGTACTCTATTTATTTTGTATTTTAATTGTATTATGTTTTTATAAAGTTTTTGTCCACGACAGAAACTGCATTTTTGTCCTCTTTTCTATGAGGATTGCTGTATAATATTATCATGTATACAGGATTAAACAAGCAAACATACAAAAAACCCCAACCCCAAACTAATTAGTGCATACTGTCATTAGCAATGTACCAAGAACTGCTTTAATGTTGTTTAAGGGAGAGTGTTATTTACTGATGTGTGAATCTTGACAGAAAAGCAGCAAATAATGTGTTAGAAAAATTTTTATTTTATAGACACTGAAAAGTGGTAATTTTCCCAGAATCATGGCAACAGTTGTTAAATGTTTGCAGTACAATTATGAACTAGTTCTGTAGATAATTCTTCTGTTATCTGCTGTTCAGGTTAAGACCTGAACATCTCCAAGGACGAACAAAAAACTGCATGAATTGGGATCATTATTGTGGTTTCCATCTCCAAATGCTAATAATCTGTAGAAACTTCTACCCTGGATTTGAAAAATATTAATGTTTTTGTGATCCCTTGTATCTTGAAACACAAAGAAAAGATAATACTTGTATTTTTTTAATATGATGTGTATATCTCATAGGGTGGAAAAAATACTGGATAAGGTATGATTTTCAATAACTCCAAAATAAAACTTTTATAATGCATCAATACTGGTTTTGTAATATTGCTATGTGCAAGCAGACAAGTGTTATGAATTTACATTATTTTGTAAATATTAATAAAAATAGAAAAGCAGTTTTGATGAATAGCAAATCTGTTGTTCTTGCCAGGGAAAAGTTTGCTTCCTTACACTAAAAAGTTATGGGTTGAATTCATGCTCTGGTTCAAAAGATGAATTTCATCATGCCACATGTAGCTATAAACAGAAAAAACTTTCAGTTTTAGTAACCTCCTCAGTTTTTAGGAACCATCAAGGAAGTCAGGTAACTGGTAGTAAAGTCTTGATAAAGTCTAAATAGGAAGATTGTTTTATTCCAAGCAGGAGTGGTGAAGAAAGCACACGGCGAGGTTTTTCTGTCTGCGAATTGTTAGGAATGTGTGTGACAGTGTGCTTGGGCTGCTTTGCTGCTCCTGCATTCTGACTCTTCATGACCATGGGCTCTTGGAAGTGACATGGATGATCTGCACTGTGACAGTGTTGTTGGTGAGGATTTGCATGGATACACAGCCTTGTGTCGGTTTGCAGCTTCTCAAAGCAATTTCAGTTGCAAAGTGTCTTTAAATCTAATGTGCTTTTGATCTCTAGTAAGTCTGATTTCTCATACAGTAAATATAAATTGATTCCTGTAATAGACTAAATTATAGTTACAGTTGGTGAGGAAATCTTTATTGAAAGACTTGCTGTTGAATTGCCTGCCTTAGCTCTTGAATAAAATTCCACAGGAGAATGTTTAAAATACCCGTCTAGAGGAATGTGCTGGTTTGTTCTGGTTTTTGTTTGAACTACAGTGTTTACTACTGAAAACTGAAATAACGTGCAGTATCTTATTTGATACCTTCACCTTGGATTTCAGGCAGAATGCATTTAAACTCTGAGAAATTCTGTAGATCAGCCTTTATGGGCTCCATCAGCTGGTTGTATGAAAGGCTGGATGTTGTTTGCATCATTACTGTACCAGAGAGCACTTTGTGCCTGAGGAAGGTTTGCTTATTTATTCAGCCTCTCTGGCCCTTAAGTAATCTTACTTATGCACAGCAATCTCCCACTGCTGTTCCATGGGTGCTGGGCAATCCCTTCACTAGGCCTACTGCCTGTATTCCCCAGGGAAAAAATGCTTTTAGGTCAAAACGTCTTCCCAGAAGCGAATACAAATGTTTTTGGTGTGGCGCCATCCTCATACGTGGCATACAGTGACTTGTAACCTGTTTGCTGAATGTACTGAGACATGTGATTAGGCTTACTAAATGCTACAAGAAAAGCTTTCAGGTTTTTTGAGAAATCTCACTGTCCTAGATTTTATAGAAAGATTGGACTATTGAGTTTGCAGCCTCTGGTAAGAAAACGCTGAAATTTTAAAGTAAGTGGTTGCAGTAACGTCTTTCAGTCACTTGTTTGTCACAGTGCATTTTTACTGATTCTTGTGCTAGAAGAGAATCTCTTGCTCCTCTTCCTTGTTGGTGTATGTGGCTATGCTTGTACCAATGGTGCACTGTTGCATTTTCCAAATGATTCTGGTTTATTTGAAAAAAAGCCTTAAGAAGAAATTTGCCTGTCCTTTCCTTACTTAATTGAAGGGTAAAAAATTCCCTAAGCCATGTTCTTATTTGTTCTTGTCTCTGCAGGTGGTAAGTTCGTGTACAAGAAAAGCTTTGAACTAACCAGTAAAGGCCTCTAATCTTATGGTCTTATTTAAATACTAAGAATTTGAAAAACTTGCTTTAGTTCTGTGAGTTTATTTAACATATATAATTATTTATTTAATCTGAGATAAACACCATTCCTTTCTAGTGTGCTTGGTAGATCTTTCCTGTTTGGCTCATTTGGGAGATGTGTCCACGGCACCCTGTTCAAATCTGTAATACATAACATGTAACATCTAGCTAGGTGGCATCATATGTCAATAAACTTTATGTGAGTTCCCATCGGTTGGAATATGGTGCCATTGAATAGAGGCGAAATTCCTAGGGTGTTTGTAAAATCAACCCAGGGTTTCTATAAAAAATTGAGAAAATTAAATGCATTTTTCAATTTTTTCCTCTAATAACTGCTGTATCAAAAAGTGTATTGTGCTAAGGATGTAAGCAATGTTAAGAGAAATCTTAGATCTGTTCTTCCACAGGGTAGAAATATACCAATGGAAATGTAAAATGGTCTAAATAACTGTGATTATTGTTTCTCTTTTGTACGTCTATCATCAATCTCATGTTTTTGCACAGTCACCTTCAGTGGCAACAAAGGGAATGCTGAGACTGTACTGCACACATAGCAAACATCTTTGTAAACAAGAATTCAGCATGGAGCAACTTTATTCCACTCTCTGAGATAGACAAGCACAGGGACAGAATTTACCTGAAAATATTAGGTGAAAAATAAAAAAATATTTCTAATTTGCCTCCCTCGCTCTTTATTAAAAAAGAAAAAGCACAAAGACAATTTTAAAGCCATGTAGTATGGCTGAATATAGCCACTTATAGCAGACTATAGCTGAGGGATGGTGGAGCCACAAGCAGCACCCAGGAAGGCTGCAAGCTTCTGCCTCATCTTGCCGGCTCTCTCTCCCAGGACTCTTCTGCACAGCCTCTTACACCCTCTAAGTACATATACATCTATACATTCCACCTGTGTGCTCTCTTCTGATTGGTCAGTACTTGGCACTCATTAAATGCTCATTACCTTTAATACCAATCTCATGTCTTACACAGCTGTAGCCCATTAGGGAGGAGGCTCGGCCACAGCCCCACTCCCAGTTGCCACAAGCCGTGTGCCTACAACAACGTAGTTCTTTTGCTTTCTGGCAGATGCATTGCTACGATGAGAGATTTATGCAGATGAGACCTGAACAGCTGACCAGCAGAAATATTCTGCTCCACCTGTAGGATTTCTCCACCCCTACATTCCAGACCGAAGGGCTGGCTCTTGCCATGCCACTCATTTTTGTGTTTGTTTCTTTGCTGTTGTTTATCAACCTGGCCGCAGTAGGATTTGGAGTCTGCACACCATTACTTCCATATGGATGGAAAAGCGCTGCTTTTTTCTGGTTTGGTTTTTTCTACCCTTCTACTGTCCTTCTTGGAATATGTGCTATTATAAATGCTGATCTGTGTGCTGATATGGGGAGGGGAGAAGAAGCCCATCCACCTCACAAGGAAGGCTAGGATGTCTCCAAGGGATGGCATTTATTCTTAGTGCATTTAAACTTTCACTTCAACTGTAAATGCGAATTATGTGTTTAAAGATCCTTTAAGTGGTGGCTGCAAGTAAAGGGGCAGGGGATGGGAGAGCGAGAAGAGCCACAAATGTTTGGAAGCCAGAGGGCAATGCTTTGCAGTTGAATGATCGGTTGAATGAATTTTTCCCAGAATGATCAGAAATTACTATAAATCTCAGAAAGTAAGACCGGATGCTGTTTCTGCAAGGAAAGACCCCTCAGAAACAGCCCTGTGAGAAACAGAATGCCCAGTTCTCCATATGCTTATGGGGTACTTAGTGCATCGTTGCAGGATTAAAACTTGGTGAATCTGTCATGGAATTACGAATTTACACTAACTTTATTTTCAGAAGGTTCCGTTTGGAATACCTTGTTTTATGTTAGGTTTGCCGCTTTGGCAGTTCATTACATTACAGAGCACAGTCTGAAGTTCTGCATGATGTCCAAATAAGACTCTTTTCATTTTGCTTGGGAGAGGGAGAAAGGTTTAACAGCATAATGAGAAAGAAAACACTGATAGGCAGTATTTAATTCACTTCTTTATGTACAAAACATAGATTGTTGCTAGGAAATGGGACTGTGTCAATGGAGCACTCTTATGACAGCACTGTAGTTCTTGTTGAAACAGAGGTTGAGCAGTCAGCACAGCTGTAGATCTAATGCCTAAGGTCTTTTGCAATGTGTTTAAGAAAACAGTCTTAATTGCGTCCCTGCTTTTGCTTCTTTTGAACATATTCTGGAAAAAACCAGGCTGCTGATGATTATCAGCCCTTTATAGATGAGTAACAGCATTGCTGAAGCTGTGATGTGCCTGCAGTTGTGTTTTTTCTGTCATTTGCATTCTCTGTATTATCAGCTGAGGAGATGTGTGTCAGCTGTGTTGTGCCCCATAAGCATTTACAATGCTGGAAAGAGCAAGGAAAGGAAGACAGAGACCTGTAAATCCAGCAGCATGCTGCATTTCTTGCTCAGGAATTCTTGGAAGAGATGACAGATGAGGTTATCCTATTCAGAGGTCTTCCCATATATCTCTTTCTCTGGAGGGGGAGATAGGCCTAAGCTAGGAAGACATGAAGAATCCTACCAAATGCTGTGAAGCTTCATTTTGATGCTATTTTCAAAATATAATTCGTCTATACCAGCTGTAGAATGAAGTAAGAGGTTTTGATTCTAACACTGACAAGGGTATAAAAGAAAAGGCAGCCAAAACAGGCATTTCTCACCTATTTGCCAAAGTGTTTCTATGTTCTAGCTGACAGAGGATTTAAATGCAAGAAATATTGAGACCTTTTTTTTTCTTAAATTTCTGCCTCTTTTAGCAAATATTTGAAGAGGCAAAATCCTAAAACTTTTGTATCTCTGCACTGGTCCTTTCTCAATCAGATTTTTTTTCCTCCAGCTTAGCTGCGGTTCTGTTTCTGATGCATAATAACTTTGCCTAGACATCATAGGAAATAATTGCATTTGGGCACACAATGAGACTTCCTGGACTGGTGAAGAAAACACACCTTCCCATTGTCCTTGTGTTGTGTCAGTGAGCAGTCATTCTCTTCAAAATATTGGTAATAGCTGTCATGGTAACAAAACAAACACATGGCGTGGCAACTATTTTCAGCTTTACACGTGTTACTTCTCCTGGCTGTAAAACACTTCAGTTTTTAACCAGGACAAGAGGTGTCCTCTAGTTTAAGCCTGGCATGGGTCATTTTTTTCTGAACAATGGTCCAGGTGTCTGTGGGGGTTTGTAGTGTTTTGTTTTGTTTTGTTATCTTGGGTTTTTTCAGGCAGATGGGCAGAAGGCTTAGAGGTAGGAGGGGAATTACAGGACAACCACTGCAGAGTGATCAGCTTATTCCTAGAAGCTATTTGCACTCCTCATGAACACCTCTGCAGCTAGGATGGGGTTGGCAATGGAATTCCGGGGGCTCTGGCAGCACCAGCCCTTGTGTTCTTTAGCACAAGACAAACCAAGCAAAAATGACCACAGGAGCTTCACAGGAAGCTGTGGTCATGCTGCAACTTCTAGGGAAAAAAGGTATCAAAACAGCCAAGAAAACAGTGGGAAGGAGGGTGAGATAAGCTGGCAGGGAGGGAACACTTTTGGAGCAATGGGGGCAAATTATGAACCAAGAGTGCACAGCTTTCATGTGTAACTTTTTTCTTTGGCTTTTGCATTAACAATTTATTGCAAAAATTTAATGCATTTCATGCATATTTTCTGCTTTTTCTCTGCCTTCTTTGCACTAGCTAATGACTTGTAAGAATTTTAGGGAGCACCCAGAAATGTCCAACCCTGAGGAGGGCCCTTCATCTACTTCTGATTGTTAGGGAGCATTTAATAGTAAATGATTCTCTTAGGATGTAATTCTACTGAGTTGGGGAAGAAAATGGAGCTCGAGGGGTTTTTTAGAGTGTAGATTTACTTTCTGTTTTGACCAAGGCATGCTGATGTTGCCACATTTGGGTTTGATTCCAGGGAGGAGGATTCAAAAAAATGGAAGAAAGAAGATTGTAAAATGGAGGATTAATTAATTCCAAATACTAATAATTTGATTTTCAACCCACGCAATTCTGTGGGATGTCACAGGCTACCTAAAATTTGAGGAAGGGTAGAGAGTGATATTTAGCTTTCAGTCAGTATGCATAAAAATTTTTGAAAAAAAAATTCTCCCTTCTTAATATTGAAAATCTGCTCTTGCCAGTGAGAGGGAAGGGTGCAAAATGAACATAGGTGTAACTTGCACAAAAGGAAGCTAGGCTATGCTGGATATTTTTTTCATTTCCTCTTACTGAAGCTCTTACCAATAAAAAACCATTTAAGTCATTTGATACAAAACTGTTAGAAGGGACACATACTTGATCACACTTTGTTCTCCTTTAAGCAATTTTGTCATTAGTACACTTGGTGCTTTCTTAACTTTTTTTTAACATATCACTGGTCTTCCAGTCATCACCTTATTTTCTCACCCTGTTGCTGCTACAGTTGACCTAGCAGTGAAAAATGTGCTAAGAAAAACTTGAATTATTCTGCTCCACTCTTTGACAGAAATAAACATGAACATGTCATCAAGAATCAACACTTATCTCTGCAAAGACAATGTATAAATTATTAGATTAAGGAAACAAGTTCCAGGTTTTAGGGATATTCTGATTTTTATTCTTTTTTTGGCCATATTAATGAAACTTTATAATCATTCTAATTGTTCATACATGTACTATCATTATGTATATATAATCCCATATCTTTTATTAAAGCAACCTTTTACTACAATTTGTATACTTGTAAGCAGAGAGAAGATATTCTGCTCTTAAATGTTTAGAAGCGCTTTTCTGAAAATAATGTTGCTGCTTCAAGGTACAAAATTGCCTGAGGTGCTGCTTCTATCTATTTTATGGATCTCTACAAATTGTTTTTAGACTCTCTTATGTGTTTTTCACACTCTCTTATGTGTAGAATTAGGCCATTGCAGTATCAGTAGCTGCCATGAAACTGACTCAAATTTAGTCATGTTTTTATCATACTTGTTAAACTAAGGCCAAATTCACAAGTAGTTTTTTTCAATAGTTTATAAAGAAATCAGCTTTGAAACTTTCACTTCCCTTCTACGTAAACTTCAGGTATTTCCAGCTCTTACTGTGCTTCCAGTTTGTTTCTAGTCTATCTGTAAAAATCTTTGAGTTAGGTACCAATGGCTTTGATTTGTTTTACAATAATGTTAACTCATCATTAGGGTTTGGAGTTAATTTGGAGTTCTGAAAAGCAGGGACTACAGAACTGACTTGAAAGCACAAGAAAAGCGATCTGATGGAATTGGTTCTCTTAGGTAAGTGTTTAATTCAAAGCCTTGTGTTTTCCCTGGTCCTCCTAGTCCTGCAAGTGGGAGGAGGCTTTGTATTTCAATGTAGCATGGGTTCACATTTACCCTGCTAAGCAGAACTCAGTACCTTGGGACAGCACATGGACTAGCACAAACTCTGCTGGGTTTGTGCTCCAGGAGGTCACAGTCATCCTGCCCCGGGTCTGAACAGTGTGGTTCAATCACAATGGTATGAAATATATTGACTAGGCACATGTTGGGATGCACCTCCCTCACTCACTGAGCATTTTTCTTGCACTATACAATATTTGTTCTGTCTCATTTTCTCGAACATAAATGGAAGTATTTTTGAAATAATAATAGCACTCCTTGAGCCATGCAAATCTTCAAGTGTAATTTTTCTACTTGCCTTTAAATCTTGCCTTTAGCATGGATGCAGAAGAAATATGACATTTGAACTTCTAAGATCAGGTTAGCAGAGTGTTGAATGGATGTAATGTAATAAAGCTAAAACTGGCTGCCTGTAACTTCATGTATATATTTGGTTTATATATAGAAAACCAGAAAATTTTCTGTATTCTACACTGATAGTATGCATGATATTGGATCTAAAAATTTCTGCTTACAGGACTCATTCTTTAAAATATTAATCTGATTGAAATATCTGTTATGTATCTTATGCAAATATTTTTTGAAGAGCCATGTTTGTCTTTTTTTCCACTCAAATGAAGGATGCTAATCTAATTCAGAAAAAATATAATATTCTCTGAAATGTCCACAGGTAAGATTTGTATGAACAGAAAAACAGTTGAAAATGGTATCTTATGTATTCTGTACCTTGTTTGATCTTTTCTCTGGAACAACATGGTGGACAAAATCTTGATCACAGTGAAGATGATTTTACTTAAGTGGAGACAAAATTTGCTGTGGATATCTAGAATGCTCTTTTCTGTTCTATCTATTGCCAAACTATGAACAGTATGAGGAAGCAGGTCAGAAGAATTTGAAAATATTTATGAGAGAGATGAGGAAAAGACGCTGTATTAGGAACCTCTGATATTGAAAATAGGTCAGGATATGCCTTGGTCTTCTCTTCAGGAGAATCTGAATAATTTTTCTTGTGAACAACCAGATAGTGTTTCTCTCTCACTGCCCATCCTCCATCTAAGGAGAGCAGCAGTTGCCTAAAGTAATAAAAATTTGTAAGGTTGGCCATTATTTAAAGGATTGATATTTGAAAAATCAAACAAAGAGTAAAACTGTGGAAAGCAATTCATGCTGTTATAAAAAAATGTAAGAAGGAGGGAGAGAGAAGAGAAAAAAGTAAGTATTTTGGTAAAATAGTGAACAGTCACCCTTTTCTGCCATGCTGTGTAAAGGCAGAACTGAAATTATTTTACTGGAATTCTCATTTGGACACCTGGAAGGGACATGATAACTCCTCAAATTTGTTTGAGATCATGTGGATTTGTATATTTCCTTGGACATGTTTGGACCTCTACCCTTTGGGTGTGTGCCTTTTGCTGCATATATACATTTAGCCAAGCTGAGAGGGCACCACTGAGGGTAGAGAAAGCTGGTTCCAGGTCACCTGTTTGTCAGTTTGGTTAATCCAGTTAAACAGCCCTAAAGTTAAACATCCGCACCCTTAATTGGGAATACGTACAGTTGCATTTTGAAATCTCTGGACAAAAAACACTGCACTCCGTTTATCAGGCACAAAGAAGTTCTACCTTTTGACAGTAGTGGCAGATCTTCCAAATAATACTTTCCCATACCATTATATACTAAATGAAGCTCTAACAAAGGTTCTTTTGTGCTTTGAGAGCAATCAGTCTGAAGCTTTTAATATTTTTGAAGGGTTTTGGGTTGTTGTTCTTTTCCATTTTCTTCTTCTTTTACTGCTGCCTCAGAGCCAGATTTCTGAGGGATTTGTTCTCTTATCTCTTATCATTAAACTACAGCGTGCAACCTGTCCCACTGAGCTCACACAATACAGGTCAAACTGCTTCTGGCATAAGACATAGAGCAAACTTGTAACACTGTTCCTGACGGATGAAATTACTGAATAACTTTTGGGGAACTAACATTTCACCTCTACCTTTAAAACAAAGTCAAAATCCTCTGGGCGAAGACAATGAATGAATGAACAATTTATGTGTGCACAACCTTTCTTAAGCAGTAATGTGGAGCTTCTGTTTCAAATTATTTGTATCTCTAGGTCCTCTGTTTTAAGGTGCTTCCTTTGTCTTAGGGTTTGGCCAATGTTAATAAAATATAAATATTTATACTGGCCTTTGAATTGTTAACTGACTCAAGCAATAGCTTAGCAACTGAGATAACAGAGGAGGTTATCTCAAGAATTCTGTTCTTACCACACTATTTTGCTGCCAGAAATGCTATGAAAGGCTTCAGAAAAAATCATCTTGTGGCTAATGATGCACAGGGACCACAACATTTTTGAAGTTTACTATTAAACAAACTGGCTTGCAGTGACTCGTGGTGCTGTGCAGTAGTATTCCTGTTGTGATTCAGGATCACAACAGGAACTTGATTTAAGAATGAAACAAATTGATGAAGTTATAACACTATGGGTGTGATGAGCACAGAAAGGCTCATTGATGTTTGCACTAAACCATAAAGCTGCTGACAGAATTTCTCGCCGTCTGAGTTAGCAGATCTTCATGCTTTAAATGAAACCCTGCAGTGTACATGTGCGTGTCTTATGTCAGTATATGTAATAGATGTGTGTACTTCAGGCAAAGAATTATGCAAATAATTTTAAAGTGCTTCTTTTGCTGCTCCTCTTCATGTTTTGTGTATTGGGGGTTTTTGTTTGTTTTTGTTTGGTTGGTTTTTTGTTTTGTTTTTTTTTTAATAATAATTTCATAGAATCCTAGAATGCTAGAAAGTCTTGGGCTGGAAAAGACTTTAAAAATAATCTCATGCAAACCCCCTGCCATGGGCAGAGACATCTCCCACTAGACCGGGTTGCTCAGAGCTCCATCTAACCTGGCCTTGAACACTTGCCAGGGATGGGCCATCCACAGCTTCTCTGGGCAACCTGTTCCAGTGCCTCACCACCCCCACAGTAAAGAATCTAATCCTACTCTCTTTCACTTTGAAGCCATTCCCCCTTTCCCGTCACTACCTGGCCTTGTAAAAAGTCTCTCTCCATCTTTCTCGCAGGCTCCCTTTAGGTACTGGAAAGCCCCAGTTAGGTATCCCTGTAGCCTTCTCCAGTCTGGACAATCCCAACTCTCTCAGCATTTCCTCACAGAAGAGATGCTCCATCCCTCTAGTCATCTTGGTGGCCTCCCCTGGAATCACCCCAACAGCTCCATGTCCTTCCAATGCTGGGGACACCAGAGCTGGATGTAGTGCACATGATGGAGGCTCTTGAGAGAGGAGTAGAGGTGTATTCCATTAATGCTTTTTTAGTTGATGGAAAAATATAGGTATACTTTCTTTTTATGGCTTACAGATAAATCAGAGAAGCACATAATTTTCTAATTAAAAACTCACAAGATGTTTTTGGTTTTTTTTCTTTTACCCCTATGCCTAGGAGGTAGGTGTCACTATCTTGGTAAACTTGAGTTGTGTTTTGTAGAGTATTAGCTGTGAATCCCCCTTAAAAATTAAACATCACCTGCACTAATTTAAAATAGTTTTGCATTGTTACACAATCAAGCAATATCTAGTGCACTAAAAAAACCTACAACAGCTGTAGCAGTTGTGAAAAAATACATGATTCTGGTTACCTGGAGATTTAGTTCATTTGCAATATCCAGTTCTGAAGGATAATTTGCAACACCTCTTTTTTTCTGAATGATATGATGGGTTGTGGTTTGCTGCTAGAGATTTCCTAGGATAATTCTCAGAGGAAGCCAGCACAACAATGTGCTGGCAGAATAGTAAAATTATAAGTAAGGTAGAGTTTGATTAATACTACTCTAGAATTAAAGCTTTTTCTTTATTCCTCTCTAGAAGCGAGTTGGCAGTTCTGTAGTCAGACTGTAGCACGGATGAAGTTGACTGCTCTATCCATTTATAAAGTGAAGGAAAAGATGGGAATAGTAACAACACAAGCCTCCTAGTATTGGACCTTTTTACACCTCATAGTACTTAACTATTGTCTGTTTACTTCAGGTATTTCTAGAGGCCCAGCTACTTTGGTCTTTGCAAATTGCCAAGCAGCGTCATGTTATTGTCCTTGGCTGGTACAGCTGGTACTCTGAATATCTGAAAATTAACAAGGCTAGTGCAGGTTCTGAACTAGATTTCAGTTTATGCTATGCAGCTCCAATTAAAGAACTCAATCAGTGTTCTGGTAAATATAACAGGTTTTTTTCTCATGTTGCCATGTTTAATGTTTTCTGGCCCTGCAAATTTTATCAGTTAGAGTCTCTTAAGAGTATGACCTCTACAATGCAGGTCATGGTGGTTGCAGTAAAGCAAACAGACAAATGTCCAGTCTTCTACCTGCAGACCAGAACCCCTAAAATTATCATTAAAAAATCAAGAAAGGCTGTTGTGTCCTTCAAAGGCATTTATTGTCGCGGTCCATGCATTGACAAAGGACTCTTGACAATAATTTCAGAAGGCTAAATAAGATTTATTAAAATGACTCCATAATCAGAGGATTCGGGCTATAATGTGCCCAGGTACAGAGCTCAGATGCTTCTTCTTTATTGCCCTGTACAAGAATTCTAGAATGCTTACAATATCAGAAAGATTGCAGTCCTTCCCCTCATAGGTTGAAGGAGAATCCATATCTCCCATTGCTAGGAGACAGAGAGAGGAATCTAAAAACATCCTTGAAGAACAACACAGAGATTTTGTTTATAGAAAACTTATACAGAGTAAAAAGACAGCAAAAGATGTTCTCCCGTGGGAAATTTCCTCCTGCAGGCTGCACACAGAGAAACTTATAATATGTTCTTGCAACAGGCATTTACTCATTCTTGGGCTGTGACATGCCATAAATGAATTGCCTGTGCAAATAGTTTATTTATTACTATACTGGGACCACTCCTCACTCGAAAAATAATACTACTACAGTGCTTTCTATGTAAAAATATTTTCCACCTAGAAATGCAATCTTGTAGCCTTAAGCAGAAAGCTAAGGGAAACCAATGTGCCATTAGGAGTGTTGTATGAAATCAGGCTAAAATGTGATGTTTCTTGAAAATTTCTAATGTTTAAAGAGGGAGCCCATTCCAAATAAAAGATTAAGTGTCAGCTGTACCAAAACTTCAGAAATGTCATTGCTTGCTTGGAGTTTCTCTCCAAGTTCTGAGGTAATTCACTCAGGTAATATTTATATGCAGGGTTGCTGCATTTTATTAAAAATTTCTTATGAGATGAAACTGAAGTTCTTCAGCTCTGAGCTTTATTAAGCTAAGAACAAGCCTGCACTACAAGTAAATTTTTGGCTTTCAATTAAAATTGCTAATTTTCTGCAATAATTCGGGATACCTTTGCTCACCTTCTCTTTCAAATAATATCACATGATATTATTCCTTGTAGGCAAACTGACAAGGTATGGACAAAGGAAGCAGACAGCAAGGTCCTGAAGGGCTGGACCCATGCACAGGGTTGTGGTCAGTGGCACAAAGTCCAGCTGGAGGCACATTGCCAGTGGTGTACCCCAGGGATCAATACTGGGTCCAGTCCTGCTTAATATCTCCATTGAAGGTCTGGATGATGGGGCAAAGTGAGAAGCTCAGCAAAGCTGCAGATGATACAAAGCTCTGAGGAGTGGGTTATGTGCCAGACCCACTCCACACAGGAGTGGGTCTGGCACATAACATGTGCTGCATATATGCACATAACAACCAAGCACATAAGATGTGCTGCAAATCAGAGGGAACTTGGCAGGCAGGAGAATTGGGCAGAGAGGAGCCTTGTAAGGTTCAACAAGGGGAAATGCAAAGTCCTGCAGCCTGGGGACAACAGGGGAGGAATGACCCCATGCACCAGTTCATGCTGGAAACCCACTGGATGGAAAGCAGCACTGCAGAGAGGGACACTGGCATCCTTGGTGGCCTACAAGTTGCCCAAGAGCCAGCAGTACACCCTCACGTCTAAATCCGTGTTCTGGGCTGCATAAAACATCCTTGTCAGTGCTGGTGAAACCCATCTGGAATGCCATGTCCAGTTCTGGTCTCCCTTAGTACAAGTGAGATATGGACTCCCAGGAGAATTCCAGCACAGGCTGACAAGGATGGTGAGGGGATAGGAGCACCTCTCATATAAGAAGAGGTTGGGAGAGATGGGATACTTTGGTCTGGAAAAGTCGCATCAATCTGTGCAAATATCTGACAGGAGGGAGCTAAGAAGAGGGAGGCCAGTTCTTCTCACCCTACTGACGGGACAAGAGAAAATGGGCACAAATTAAAATATGTTTTATCACTTGCTCAGGTTTTATACTCCCTGTTGGGCTGAACCATGTACCCACTTCCCCAATGCTGATCTGGATGCCACAGAAGGCTTTTCTCTCCACTAGCCACCTCAAGGCATATAACTCAATGACCCACTCATGTGTCCACGCAAAGAGTATCTTTCAGTGCCCTTTGTGCTGGCCTTTTTTTTTTTACAATAATTGGTGATCATTATTTATATACTCCCTGAGATAATTATTCTTTTGGTGATCTCCTCTGATCCTTTTTCTGTTGCCAGAGGGCTTGAGTCAGTTACAGTGGTTGAAGATCAGAGAAACTAAACAGCAAGGAAGAATAATTGGTCACTGAGTAAAATGTCAAGGCTTGAAGACAGATAATTTTCATTAATATTCAAGTGAAGTAAAATGCTTCATCCTGCAGATTTGTATCTTGAAAGCTGCAGACTGTCATATATTCGTCACCTTTCCTGTGTCATTTGCTACTTTTCTACCAGATTTCTTTTGCCATATTCTGAGCAATTCACTCTCCTCGGTAGTTTATTTTAATTTTTTATCCTAATTTATTAACTCCTAAGACGTCTTAATGAGCTCTGATTTTTTATGGTCTTGTATACCCCAAATTGGGAAAAGTATTCTCTTTGAAAATATGCAACAAATGTATTTTAGACATGGGATATGAGGGTGTTTGAAACTAACTAAGCACTGCTAATATCTTCCCCAAATGGACAGATTCACTGGCTGACTATTAGATTAGATAAGTTGATATCAATTTCCATTTTACAGCAAACAGAATCAAATTAATTAAATTTGTTCAATTCCTGATCTATGAACATGAAGAAATAAGTTTCGGTTTAGACAATGCTTATTTTTTTAAGGAAGTGGGGTGGTAGTGGGGTGTAGGTTGTGGCGAGACAGTAAGAAAAATATATAGATTAAGTTATTTAACATGAGATTTATATATGCCCCACACACTTGTATGAAAACTCAGCAGAAAGCAAGACTTTTTTTACATTTCTAAACCAAATCAGAACTAAAACAAACTTTTTGTAGTAAAATGTTCAGTAGAGGACATGAAGAAAACAAACCATGAAACCGTAGAAGCATGAGTTTTTTGACTACAAGAATTTGTTTTCCAAGTTTAACTTATTAATATTAAATGACCTTTTCTAACCTAATCTTTATGACTTTCACTCTGTTGTGAGGATTTCATGTCATCAGTTCAAGATTATTTTTGTCATTAAATAGTAATTTTTAAAATCCCATCATTTTGCATTTCCTTCTAGAAATCAGAGTTTTAGAGCTCTTGGGTGCTGAGACATCCTAATTTTGTTGATTTTGAGGTACAGGAGCATTGGAGGCTCTTTAAGGCTTCCTTGCTGAACTGCTATCTAAATCTGGCGCTGGTAAAGACAAATTTCAGGAAAATCTTCAGCTGCAGTATGGCAAAACACTAAAATTCAACACTCAAACTTGTCAGGAAAAGTCAAGATGTAAGCTAAGAATTCCATATAAATATGTGGCTAAAAGAGTATTTAAATGTGTGTTTTAAAATAGAATTTTTAAATAAAAAGATATATATATATAGAAATATATTAACAAAGTATTCTTTTTTAACTTATTAGAGTTTCATTAATCTTCATTAATTAGAAGAAGGAGAATTTTTGAAATTTCAAACTGAAAAGGAATGGGGTTTAGGGTGTTTTTATTTTAATTTTTATTTTATTTTGTTAGTTTTTATTTTTTATGGAAAGAGGAAAAAGCAAGATCTTAGATTAACCATAAATTGACATTGCTATGTTATTTGATGTAAACAAAAAATATTTACTTTTCAGTTAGATAACATTAAGGTTTGGTGTTGATATTTAAATAGAAATGTAAATTTAAAGTAAAGTTCCAGTTGTATGAATTGATCTGCTAGTCTCTTTTCCATTAAACAGAATGAATGAAATTTCACTCTTAAAAGTAAATATACTCCCTTGGATCCCTTTCAATTTTCTGTTTTCCAAAGGTTTAACTTTCTTAAAACCTGAAGGCAGAGACAGGGAAAATATTGCTTTTTCCTGATAGGGATGGTAGAATTTTTTTGTAAGTTGTGATTTTTTCAATTTCCAGAGTCTAGCACTCTGTTTTTGTAAATATGGTCTACAGTAGGCTTGAGGAAGAAAGTAACTATTTTCAACACTTTACACAATTATGAAGCTCAGCTTTTTTTTTTACTCTCAACTATGTGCTACAGGCAAACCTTACATAGCATAGAGAAATAACCAATCTGTATTTTCTTTCCTTAAACCGATGCAGCATTTTGAAATGAAACTAGTATGAAACATGTGCATGATCTCATTATGACTTTGTGATCATTGCACAAAACAATAACGCAATGAGTATTTTTAATAAGACCAGAAACCTTAATTGCTTTAAGATTTTAGTTCTGTTGCTATAGTGATCCTGAGAAAACTCCAGTGCAACAACTGAATCAACTTCCTGCCATGGAAGCAATCCAAAAATCAGAACAAAAGCCTCCTACAGACTGGACGTGATGTCCTGGATTGTTATCATTCAGCATACATGTCTTAGTAAACTAGCAACCTTTCCTAGTTCTATTCCTAGAATGCTGCAGCTTCTTGTCTCGGAGGGAGAGACCAGATTAGTGTATTCTGGAGGGAAAAAGTCCAGATCTTCCATTGAAACTTTTAATTTTACAATAGATTTAGTGGGCAACTGGTTTTGACATATGCTAAAAGGGCATGAGACAATCACACTCTTCTTCAACAGTTTAAAGAAAAATGCAGTGTACCTCTCTGAATATCTTCTTGTAATGAACATTACTGACCTCATTTCCATTCCTTCTCTCTTCTGGGGATACGTCCTTTTTCCTGCTGCTGAGAGAACAGCTGAGATGAGTGGCACAGGAATACAACATGGCAAGGAAAGAGTAAGGAAAAAGCAAGTTGTTGCCACCTGTCCTAGTATCCTTGTCCCCCAAACAGCAGCAGGAAAACTAAGCCAAGCATTCCAGGTCTTAGCCACATGTTTGCCTCATATTACACCATCTCCTTTTGCTGTTTGCAGGAGCAATTTAGATGCATTCTGCTCATCCCTAGAAACAGCTGCTTTCAATCTTGGCTGGGCCACTGAGAAATTTTGAATCAGTTTGGAGGCAATTTAATGAGGATGCAGTAATAGAACTGACATAATGGATAGGCAGTTTTTATGTTACTAGTTCTCTGGTAAACTGAGAATTATTTTATTTTTGTGAGAGACATACCTATATTTTGGTGAAAAAAAACAGACTTGCTTTTCAAAAGGTTAGGTGCTGTCTGAGAAATAATTCCTGGAAGTCTACAGCTACAAAGGAAAACTGCAGACATAATGTCTAGTCATTTTCTCTGTTAAAAAAAACAGGTTTGAAACTGTCAAACTATACTCATATTTTCAACTAAATACCCTCTGTAAAGGGTAAGAGAAACATGGAAAACCACCTGGGTATTAACAGAAGCATTAGAAAGGTGTTAAATCCATCTTCAAAGAATTTGAAGCTAAACATATCAGTCACAAAACTTTTGCCCCTGTACCTACAGTACCAAGATGGTTTGACACAGGCATAAATATTCTTCTTGGCTGCCTTGATGCTGAACACTGGCCTTGTGGGTGGCAATGCTTAGAAAGATACTTGTCCCAATAACTGCAGTGCAGGAGGAAGAGGGCAAAATGTGAAAGCATTCTTGCACCCTGGCAAAGGAGAATGGGAACAAAATTCAGAAAGTGTGTTCAAAATTTAGATGAAGTTTCATGTTATTGTTACTAGGAAAAACAGTAGCATCACTGCAGGGGAAGTAATGTGTATTTTGTGGTGTTACAGAAAAGATTTAGACAATCCCTGAGTTCAGCACAGCCTACAAACACATTTTTAGTCTATGCAAGAGATTTCAGTGGGCCTCTCAGCCTAAAGAAATCACTTCATACCACAGAAAGTGAAAGGCATTGATAAGCTCTGGCAATCAATTTACCTGCAGAGGTATTTTCCAAAACACTGTTCTTAGATCTTAGCATTTCACTGTTTCATGACAAATGTATTCCAACAAAACAGAATCTTTCTAATCTCAGAAGACCCATTTTTGTTTGTTATTTCTTTATTTTGCTCCTGGTTGTTGGCAAGTGTTTGAAATTTCCTTTGTTAAATTGAAGGAATTTTTTTTTTTCAGAAAGAGAAATTTTATGTTTTATATCAATTTTTTCCTACCTTGCCTAGTCTGACCTTGCCTAGTCCAAGACATACAGAATTGAATAATTGCTCTAAAACGAGAAGTAAACAACCACAAAGAAGGTTTCCATGTAAAGACTGGCAAAACACTGAGCTCTCTCTTTTCATGTTAATATTTAAAAATACCTATTTTAAATCCGTGGAACTATAGCAGGTTCTGCATATTCTTCCTACAAAGCAACAAACGAACTTTCTTCTTTCCAGATCTTTGATTCAAGATTAAAATCTTAATGTGGGAAATAGTCTTCATTCTGGAGACCCCCCACACAAAGTTTTGTAAATGCCCTTTCAATCTAGACCATGTTATTTTAACTTTGAAGTTGCAGCAACTGCTTGCATAGGTATTTTTCTGTTGTGCAAATGGAATTCTGAGAGGAAAAGGTTCCTTTTGTAGTCTGCAAGCTGGTTTGGTGTTGTTTTATTCACCCACAAATTCCATGTGGCTTGTGGGGAGTGAGGCATTGTTGTCCCAGGAGAATAAAAATATCTGTGAAAAGAAGAGGCCAAACTTGTTTCTTGTAACCTGGGTTGCTGTAAGAGATAAGAACTGTCTTGGCTGTCTCCAATTTTGCCTGGAGGGTGTTGAGATACACTGTGGGTGTGTTTGTGCACACTCACCTGAACTGAGTGTATTTTAGCCCACGCTGAAATAAAAGCGCACTTTGATGATGATATTCCTAATAAGTAAGAGCTTTGAGCAGGTACAAATGCACTTTTAAATTAGTGCACTTCATTAATTAACAACCTGAATAGTAGGAAGGCTGGCCAGGGAGCAACTGGTCCACTTCTCTGAGCCCTGATTTGGGCTGGTGCAGCCTGTTTTGCTGATGATCAAGAACCACATGCTTTGCTGGTTTTCAGTTCACAGTCTTGAGTATAAATTAAGAGTTAATTAGAGTAAACGTAAACTATTTTAGAAGAGTGTTTGTCAAAATACTGGAAACTTGCTATTACAACATTATTATGGTGCCATGAGGCACCTTTGAGAGTACCCAGTAGTTCAGGCTGCCTTTTTTCCTGCTACTTGTTATACTCCACATATGTATGGTGATGGAATGATGGAACCAAGGAGAACAATTTTCTATGTTATGAGGATACATATCGGGTATCGTTATCGGGTGTTTCTGCTTGACTTTAAGTCAGAAGAGCCATTTCAGCCTCTCCTGAGTCTCACTAAAACCTCATGTAAAACAGAGAGGGTGATCATGTAGCCATATAAGCTTTGCTGCCTCTAATAAGTGATGCTCTTTCCATGATGAAAAATTGGTGGGACCAGAAGTGGACATTTCCATTTGCTTGTCCTTAACAGGGACCCGTGTGTGATCTGTTCCAGTATCTTTAATTGGAAAGTAATTGCTGTGGGAATGAAGGAATAGATTTGTACATCTTTCTCCCACATTAAAGGTTGTTGTCTGCGGAGTTTGCTGTGTTAAATATGCCTAAAGCTCATGGGGAGTTGTTAGCGGTCAGTGTGTTGAGGAGTATATTTAGTGCTCATGTATGGGGTACAGCTCTGAGTGCAACTGCAGCTGGAGCTGCAGGTTGGGCTCCGGGTGTGGGAGCCCAAGCCCCAGGCAAGAGGCCATGACCTGCCCAAGGGCCTGTGGCCCAGCCAGGTGACTGGACACTCAGAGACGCTTCAGGAGCCGATGAGTCCAGGCTTCCCCATGCTTAGACTGTGAGGGTATAAAAGCCCAGGGTCCCTCCTTGGAGGCACTCACCTTGAACCGTTATTTTGTAATTGCTCCAAGATTTAATTATTGTAAGGATTCAGGCATCAGAGACTCTGCTAAGGGAAGCCTGGGGCTGAGCCCATAAGGAATTCTGATCTGACTAGGAGTAGGGGGGGTGTAATTGCAAAGTGGCCTTGGTCCCAGCTTAGGTGATGCCAGAGTGGCTCCTAGATGGCCAGGCAGGGAAGTCTCCTTGACAATTGTCCTCCTTTGACCATCCAACTTTTGACTGAAATTATCTTGTAGCATTAAAAGTTTTAGTGGGTTCTGCAACACTTTACCTGTCATCAGTTACTTTTGCCACATACATAGGCAAGAATTGCTGGTTGAGTGGAATGGGGTGGAGCAAGTGGGTATTTCAGTGAGAAAGATCTGGAGGTATCAAACTAAGAATAAGGTAATAACAGGTTACTTTGCAGGGTCTTTCCTTTACATTTAATTCCTTGATGTTTAATTCCTTGATGTTCTACTGCCTTTCCAAAGCTGATAAAGTCTGCAAGTCCTGATTAACCCCAGTTAAATGCTATTTTGAGGAACAAACAGTGCAGAAGTCACTTACACATTTTGTGCTAGTGAAGTGCACAGAACTTGTCAGCAGGTTACAGACTGCCTTGAGTATTCTCAGTTCAAGCCACTTTGATTGGATAAGGGTCTGGAGTTTAATTAATTTTGTCACCATTTTGATGTCTATTTCTATATTTACACCATTACTAAATGACTAAGGTCATGTAACAGCTGTAAGAGTGTAAGCAAAAACTTTCTGTGTTGCCCTGCTTTTTGTAGCCTTTGTACCTGCTTTGACAGGACTTTCTGCCAAGCTCTAAGTGGCTGGAATATTCACTGAACTGAAAATTGCTGTCAATGTTTGTTTAAATATGCAAATATTTGTTGTAAACACCTGTGATGATTGGTTAACTGTAGCACTTCATGCACAATCTGCTAAGATTAAGGACACAGTTTACACTAGAAAGAACTTTAAAAAAATTAACAAAAACAACAAAAGAACAAACATGTGTAACTTCATTTTCTAATGTTTTTTTCCTTTAATTACTTTTACAGAAACTACTAATTTTTGGTTTTGTTTGTTTTCAACATCTAGAATGAAATTTTATTTGATAATTTTTTTCATGCATTCATTTTTTTGTTTGATTTTTTTCCCCCCATGTACTGTGTGAGTCAGATCTTTTAGTGTAAGGTGTGGGTTTCTGGAAGTATCTCAAGTAAATACATCATGGAATCATGTTTGTTGTTCAACTGCTAGCACTCATGTTTTCTATAACCCGAGAAGTAAATGAGCACCTATAAGGAATTTTGGTGAAAAATCCTGAGGCGGAGTAGATACTGGTTTTAAAGGCTATTTTTTGGTTTTAGCTGGTTCACCGACTTCTTATCATAGTATACTTATACTTCAGAAATATTGCCTGAAAACTAGATAAAAGCAGAACAGTTTGTAAAAAAACATGGAGGCACTGAAGCATAGATTTTATCATTCCAGAATGAGTTTAAACCACAGCCACCCAACAAACAGCTGAATTAAGGTGTGTTCAGCAGTTTGAAGCTATGTATCATATGGATGTCAAAACATCTTTGTGTGGCAACTGTTAGAGGTTGTTTCTTCTTTATAAGGAAAGGCACCTAGCAAGTGCAGAACTGAACAATTTAATTGACAAAGCCCTTAAAGAAGACAGAGATAAATCTGAAAATGAAGATGGGTTATTTTCAGTTGTGACATTTATTGATACTTACTTTAATAGAGACTCGTCAAGTTGTTTGTTATGAATAGTTTTCAAAGCCCTGAGATGCAGTCCATAAACAGAGCAGTAATGAGGAGCCTTGACATTTTTCTTAGCATTGTTCTTAAAAGTAGCCTTTGCCCTGTACCCTCTGGGAGGATATGTAGTTTCAATGTGCATAGAAGGAAGAATTATTTATCAAGAGCATGAAGTAAAATTTGCAAGCCAAAGAATTTTTTCACAAATTTTTCAAGGGAGACCTGAAAACAAAGAAATGATTGCTTGCGGTTTTGTTGGATTTTTTAATGAACTGTTTATTGGTGCATTGTATCGTGACCTATTTAGCTCATAGTATGTTTCTACATAGCTGCTCTTTACTGGTTCAGTAGAAATGCTAATTTTCTCTTGTGTATGCACATACTGTCGCTCACAAAATGCTGCTGGGGATATTATTCTTTCAAGAGACCAGTTTAACAGTCTTTTTGACTGAATGGTTGGGGTTTTCTACTGAGCGGTGTCTGGGAACTGGATTGCTGTGGAATGTATGCAAAGATAACAAAAATTTATCCATAATAATTAATAAAAAGAGTCCAGCTAACTGTCTGCTCCTGCTTTGTGTGTTCCTGATACAAATAAACAAGGAATTTTTTAAAAGGCCTTGTAAAAGCACTAGCCTCTCTTCTGCACCAGCCCCTGATAGCTTACCCTTCACTTACTCAATTGTTTGGGTTATGTTTACTAGTCATTATTGACCTCTTTGTTAACATAGCTACTGTTGACATCACTCCCTATCCAACAGAGATAAGGCCTTGTGTTCTGTTGCGTTGTTACAGGGCAGCTGTCCAAGTGCAAATTGTTCATCTATATTTGAAATATTTGTCTTTTGAGCTTTGTAATGAGACTTGTTTACATGGGGGAGGGGAGGAGAAAAATCCTTCCAAATGAATGCAGTAGTCTCGGTATAAAACCCCACAGTAATTCAGTGAAATAGCAAGGAGGATGTGTTTTCCAGCTGCTGTTTGTAGATCCCTGTTGCTAGGGTGCTTGATATCACAGAGCATAACCCTGTCCCATGGTTACGGTCTGCCTATCTTTGCTTTTCTTGACAACAAGGTTAAAGACTATACTCTCATTACTTATCTGATTAGAACCGGCTCAGAAAATTAATGCTAAGAGAAAAAAATCTTATGAAGCTGATGTAATCATCAGGATTTTGGATTTCATTAATGAACTGCTAAACCCGTGAATGACTCATTGGAGAGGTGGACATGAAAACCTGCCTTACTTGTATTCATTTTATTGACTTTAATTAGGGGAAACATGTCCTTCAGTGTGATAACTCGCTGCTGTAAGAACAATGTCTTTGCAGAAAAGGGAAGCTTTTGCTCTTTAGAACAAGGCTGGCTGTTTGCATCTTGCATTAAAAGCGTGAGCCATTTAATCACGTAGTCACTGGACTACTGGATCATACATCTCATTGCCCTTTATCTATGCTAGTAGGTTGTAGAAGACTGCTCCTTCTCAGTTCACTCAAACATCTCCTTGGTACTGGTTAACCAGTGTCAAAATGTGTCGTAAGAACTGCAGAAGGCAAGCAAGAAAGAGTTTTTTCCTGCAAAAATCCCAATGTTTTGTGCTCTAAACAAATAAAACAACAAAAAGGAAGAAAGTAACACATTAACATCTGTGTCTGGAGGAAAAGAAAGCAGAGGTCAGAGAAAATATCACAAGTTTATTCAGAAGTTACCAAAATACTTCTTTGGGCTTTTAGTTTTCTCTATTTGGTAATTATGTCCCATTGTCTTCAATGGTAAATCTTGTTTACCATTCATGAGCTGAATCAATCCTTCCCTGACCTCATTAGTCCAGCTGTTGGCTGTATTTTAAGCTATGTGGCTGCTTAGTTGCATCTGACATGGTATTCTTTCTTTTTCTACCACCAGCCAGGACCAGAACAGCTCACAGGGCTTTAAACTCCCAAAGAAATCCAACTGCTGTTAGTCTGGGCTGTAAATCCCCTGGCTTGTTATAATCCCTCAGTGCAGTGACGTGCACAGTACTTGTAACTTTGAAGTGCCAAGACTGGGGCTGTTATAAAGCTGAGAAACACATATGCTGTCAGCCTTTTTAAGATGGGATATTTTGATTAAAAATGCTTGAGTGAGTTTCTCAAGTTTTCATTGCATTGATGCCTTGCCATAAAGAATTTTCATCAATAAATTATCCTTCTTTGAAAGATACTGTCTGAAAAGGAGATTCTGGACAACATCCAGTTACCTTGCTATGGCTTCTCTGTTCTGGGAGCATGCTGGCCCCAAATTAATTGTTTGTGATAAGACAATCTCTGGGTTATTCTTGTGTTTTTACATGAGTAGTAAGTGTTTTAGAAATGGCTGTTAAGAATGATTTGTTTGTCATGCCTCTTTGGCTGTGCTTTCTCCTTTTTCTGCTTATGTCCAAGCATGGGGGCAGGAATGAAAAACTAAGATGCAGCTTGTCATCTGCTGGTCACCTTCCAAGAAGTGACTTCCTTCACTTGAGTTAAGGTGGTCTATCGCCTCCATATGATCACTATAAAGGACAGATAATATCAGACTGCTATTAAGTTTGTAGTTTTGCATCTGCCATACTGAGCACATTTTGGTTAGAGGGCACCATTGATCCTTTTGATTTTCCATTTTTTTGGGCAGCTAAAACCTGTTTGAAGGGATGAATAACAGGCTACAGTCATAATGTGACCTACATACAAATGACCAAGCAGCATGGTCCCAATTGCAGTGGGGACTTGAAAGAAAAACCCTTTAATGGATAAGTACAGGGTCCAACTTCCAACACTATCAGTAATTTATCAATCTCCTGTTTTTGATAAACATAAAATGCCTGTAAATGAGCTTTACACATTCTCTTAGCTGTATATGTGCAATATAAAGGTAAATTTAAAATTTGAGTGACCAGTTCTGAGGAGGCAGTATATTAGTCCAGGAGGATCATTCTCTGGTTTGACAGAAATTACTTGAAGAGTATCAAGGAATACCAAACTGAGTACTCCACCAGAAGGATGCTCTCAACACTCTTAAAGTTCCAGTATTCATGGGCTTTTAATAAAATACTTCTCTGAAAAAGTAGAGTTGAAAGAACCACCATCAAAAACTAAGCAGTTCTGCAAGGAGGCTACTGCAGTTTTAAGTTCCTATAATTTCCTTAAAATCCTTAGCTTTAAAATGGTCCAGTTGCTTACAACCAATTCTGTGTCAAATCATATGGTAACAGAGGGGCTAAATTACCAAATTAAATTCCAAAAGAGTTCTTGTCTGTACAGATGTGGCTAAAAATAGCTGACATTACCAGTTCTTAGTCTTATCAGGAATTGTTTGTCAAACTAAACCCTAGATGTGAGAGAATTCATAGATGTTCCTGTATGCTTCTGGTGCCAACATGACCAGATCACAAGTTCTGTAAAATTCCCTGGTTTGTTGGATTTTCTCTTCCCATGCCTGTACCATAATTTTCTTCCTTTTAAACTGCTGCTTGTAATGTTCTGTTTTCAAAAGGTTATAAATATGCTGGTTGTCTGGATGATGCAGAATATTTACCACCTTGGTCAGCTGCAGCTTTGCCTAGCAAAGTCTTCAAAACTTTCAGGGCTGGAGATAGCAAATATCTCTGGCAATCTAGCTACAACCCCTTCTATGGCAAGCTTGTTCTGATAGTTTTCCTAACATTCAGCATGAAAATGATAAAGGAGGACCTGTGTAATTCATCTTGGAACAAGTTTACAACTCTAAAAAAGCAAGACATCTTTCTTCAAATGATGTCTAAAACTTTAGTTGTCCATATTTTAAAGGGGAAGAAGTGGGTCTTATTTCACACCAATATTTATACAATTAAACAGGGTGAGAACTTGTACCAGGTTGAAAAGTGAACGTATCACACTATTTTTGCTAATTTATTGTGGTGAAAATCCAGCAATCCTGAAAATGGTAATTTACTTTCTTTTCTCCTACCCTCCACACCTGCTGCCTTTTTTTCCCAAGATTTTCAAGACACATTCATGGGCATCTCTCTAGGACTGGTTGGAAAGATTATTACAGACTTCTGTAAGAACATTATTATAATAATGTCCACTGTATAAATAATGTACAAGAGTCTAAAGCCCTCAAGTGGATTTAACTGAAGAGAGATTGTTGTGGTAAAGCACACTATTTTTTTCCATGTGAGATACTTCTTCACTTCCCAGCTCCACTTGTTACTTAAAATTCTTGTTCACACTACCTTTGACAAAGTTATGATTTGTGCCACACTGCATGTTCTTTGCTCTTAGAAATGACAGAAAAACTTTGTTGAGCTCTGTCCACCCCCTCCAAGTCAATGTCTGAGAGAAAAATGTTGCCTTCTCTTTGCAGTCAGTGTTGTCTTTGTGGGTTTAATGGGTGTTTTTTATGAGTTCTGTGGGGAAGTAATAAGCATGGGTTTGTATATTTATTTTATTACTGAACATTAGTATGCTGAGGGCATGATGAAGCAGATGATATTCTCTGCTTTGTTGCCTTTGGGAAGGACTCAGACTGTCACAGACTGGCAGCTGAACAGTTTGTTGGAACAGCAGCTTTAGAGTATGACATAATGTGCTTTCGAATCACTTCTGAGTTGGGTCAAAGGAAAAAAAAACCCGAAGGATTGACCACAAAGAGAGGATTTGCCTGCTTTCAGGTTGCTGAGGGGCTCTGGCCTAGATGTAAGTGGGACGGTGGCTTTTTCTTTCCAGTTGTACAAAAACATTTAAAGAGAGGATTCCACTTCCAATTCAAAGTGCACTTTGGCACTGGCTCTAGAACCAGCTCCATAACCCTGTCTGTTCTCACCTAAAACTTCATTTTATTTTATTTTTAAGCTTAGTCTTGTGAATATTTTTAATGTGAGAGAGCAACCGAGAAACTCTACTAGAAATTATGTAATTCCTCTGCAAATAATGCAGCAACTATTAACACAATGTCTGTAAATTAATTTCTTGTGACTTTTAAACTGAAACAGTTGTGGAAATCAAGCTTCTATGAGAAATGCTGAGGTGGTGCTTTGCATTTTGTAGATTCTTCTGTAAAGCAGCTTTCAACTTTATTGCTGAGCTTTGACTGTATAGCATAAATTTTATTAGCATAATTATGCTAAATAATTAGCATAATCAGCTAAATAGCTAAATGTACCAGGAATAGAACTCCATGATCCTTGTGTGTCCCTTTCAACTTAGCATATTCTCTGATACTGTCTCCTAGGAGAAAGTAGCATAGATTTTTCTAATGGCAGATAATATGGCACTGGGAGGCAGTGTTTTCAGGAACAGAGCTTTTAGCCATTCTGTCTTCTCACATGAAGCTATAAAGCTCTTCTAAAAGTGCTAATTTCCATGTCATTTTTCATTCTCATTTCAGGCCAGGATTTCTGGTACTCTGTTGCTTTGGTGTGCTGATTACAGCTTTGCTTTCCCTCCAAAATTTAATTTAGAGCTCTGATATTCCTTTGTACCCTAATGTATTCCCATTTGATCCAAATAAGTGAACTGCTTGGAGGTGATGGGGAAGCTGACCAGTATACTAGTTATGAAATTCAGTAGTAAATTAAATGAGAGAATGAATTTGGGATTACATACCAGGCAGAATCTAGCTTCTTGTGAATGCAGTCATCCTTTGTTGCTATCAAGGGCTTTTTTATGTATTTAAAAGAGAAGTAAATTTGAAATGGCTTGAGATATTTATATTTCTTGTTCAAACAGATCTGTGAAGGCACTGTGGCTGCTATCATGCAATAACTGCCCGGGATTTCCAATCTATTCCTGTTCACTAGAATGGCCAGACATGCTCCTGGCCAGCAGAGAATGGTGTAGCCATTACTGCTTGGTATTGCATTATTGCTTGTAGCCGCCTTGGTCCATGAGTTGTAACTGGTTTGTTTTTTTCTAATTGTGACACTCTCTCATGAATAGCACAGTTAGATCTGTTCTCCTTTCCTACCTCCATGGCTGGAGATACGTGCTAGTTTTTTTTATTATATCCTGTTGTGTCTAAATTAGCAAATTTCAGTGGAGGACAAATTAATGTGGCATATAATGTAAGAAAATTCTGTGTGCAACCATATAGAATGGGATGGTGATTTTTATTTTAAAGCTCATCTCACTTAGATCACTCACTTATATTTCAGTCATTCTGTCAGAAGAACCAAGGTGTGTATTTTCAAGTGATGTGGCCAGGATTACTTCTGGCAACATGTCCTGGTTTCCGCTGGGATATAGTTAATTCTTCTCCTAGTAACTGGTACAGTGCTGTGTTTTGAATTCAGTATGAGACTGATGTTGATAACACACCAATGGCTCAGTTGTTGCTCAGCAGTGCTTACCCTGAGCCAGGGGCTTTTCAGGTTCCTGTGCTCTGCCAGTGAGGAGCTGCACAAGGACCTGGGAGGGAGCACGGCCAGGACAGCTGACCCACACTGGCCAGAGGGATATTCCAGACCACAGAACATGATGTGCAGTATTTAAACTGGGGGGAGTTGGCTGGGAGGGGCTGATGGCTGCTGGGAGATGGGCTGGGCATCAGTCAGTGGGTGGAGAGGAATGGTACTGTGCATCACTTGCTTCTCTTGGACTTTCTTTCACTTTTTATTGTCTCGCTTTTCATTAATTATTATTAATTACTATTACACTTAAATTTATTTTGATTACTAGTAATTATTATTGATTACTATTACACTTAAATTTATTTTGATTATTCAACTGTTCTTACCTCATGGGTTTTATATTTTTTTGATTCTCCTCCCCATCATGGTGTGGGGGTAAAGGAGGGGGAGTGAGTGGTTGGCTGCTTGGTGCTCAGTTGCCAGCTGGGATTAAACCACAACAAAGCAGAACAAGGGGCACTGCTTACTAAGTCCTCGGCACATGTCCTGGATTATTCATTATCAGTAACTATATCCTGGTTCTCCTGAACATACTTTTTGCACCTTTTTAAGTTCACAGTGATTGTTATAGTTCCTTTTTTTTCATAATGTCCTACCTCTGAGTGTTACTAGCATTACTATTTTATTAATTATCCTTTTGCCTCCTTTTCTAACAATAGTCTGTTCTTTGTTTGCCTGATTAGATATCTCAATAAGCTGCATGCTTATGTGCTGAGTCTGTGACGACCTGCTGTTCTGCACCAAGGCCTGGAGTGTGGGTGAGGTGAGAAAGAAGGTGCAGGGCAGTTACTGCAGCTCAGTATGAAAGACCTGACAACAAATGAAATAAATAGCATAATAAATAAAGTAGCTTAATAAAATAGCTGCTTTAAGAAGATAGAATAAATAAGACAGATTAAAACCAGGAATATAGGTAGGGAGTAAACCTTTTGTCCCTTCAGATGCTGAGAAGCACACATGCACGCAGCATCAGGTGGACCCTGGGCAGACTTTGGCACAGTATGCTATACAGATACCATCTGTGGGCAGAAGTTCCTCCTCTTTGGTCCTTCAAGATACTTAATAATGTTCTTACAAGTAAGCAACTCTACTCCTGAAGGTTATTGAGGTGAGAATTTCTGGCTGCACTGTTGGACATGGGCAAGGATGTTCAGGTGGAGCAGGAGCTGCCTGCGGGCTCCTCTGCTGCAGCCAGCTGCTGAGGTGGCCCTGCAGAGAGGGGACACACGCAGAACAGCACAGCCTGAGGGCCACACTGCTGTGCACAGCACAGCACAGCACAGCCTGAGGGTCGTGCTGGGTGTGCAGCACAGCACAGTGCAGCTCTGTGTCTGCTCATGCAAGATGCGATGTGGATCACCAGCTCTTCTACCTAAAGCAAGTGCTTTCCCAGGCAGGATAAATACACCCACTGATCTAGGTGTCACCAGCACTTGTTGTTTGTTTTTTCCTCTCTGCTTTCACTTCTGTGTTTGCATTCATACCTGATTCTACCAGTCCAAATATTTCTGTTTCTCTGCAATGCTACTTTTGTATTTTGCCCCTGCAAGTATAGTGGAAAATTCTGTCTCTTTCACTCAGTGCTTTTTTCCCTCTTTGACTCAAAAAAGGTAAGAGATAATGAGTATAGCCTCTGAAGTGGTTTACTTGAAAAAATACCTATTTGTGAAACTAGTTATACATTAAATTAAAAACCACGAGCATCCAAAATAAGAAGCTGCATCAACCAGCGTACTCATCTTTCCCTCTTGCTATCAGAGGAAGCACAAGACTGGGTTATCAGACTGGTGGCCATGAAACACGGTGCTCTGATTTATTTTACAAAATACTATTCTGGACATGAACTGACAGAGGTGTTCTGAGACAGTTATTATGTAACCTGAGATTTTTTTAGTTGCTTCTGGATGTAGTTCAATATACGAAGAACAGCAGGGCAAAATTTAGTGGCTTTATTTTGCTGGGAAAAAAGGTAGATTATGCTACATACTGTAAATCTTTGCCAAATAGTTTTCACAGAGATTTCTCTCTATCATGCATGATGCTTTTTTTTAACCCTTGTATTTCATTTTGGTTTTTTGCTTAGCACTTTTCTGTTTTACCCAACTGGTAGACCAATAGTGCTTTGAAAAAATATTTTCTATTTGTACTCAATAAAACAAATCAATATTATTTTAAGCCAATTATTTATGAATCATTAGCTTACAGGGGAATGTAACAATTCACAGAACCAGAGCTTTGGAAACTGAGCTATAGAGCTCAGTTGAGATGGTAGATGCTAAATCACAGCTTCCAGTACATTGTAGTCCACTGCCTTAGGGACTTTGATGTCCTTAGAAACCTGAAGAAGTTGCCCCTTTGATTCCAGTTCCAAAGAGATTCACATCTCTTTGCCATATGAGACAAATTAATTCTTCTGGCTCATATTAGAAGTTCTTCTGCCGTAACAAAAGAATGTAGGAGCATATTAAATTAATTTCCAATGTTGAAAGGTTTTTATAATTTTGTATTAATGGGTGGGTTTCCGTTGATGTTTGTGGGGTTTTTTCCCTTGTGGCACATAAAGTATTTTCCTTCTGTACCTCTGTGATGCAATCAGAGAACTAGTTACTGTTCTTCTCCTCCTTCTTCTTTCTTATCCTATTTAATAGGATATACATCCAACATAAAAGTACAAAGTTGACAAAATACATCATGTTTGCTCTCAGTAACTCAACTGACATGATTTTAGTGATCATTCAACCATGAGGACTTAAATGTGATATGAGACTATTCTAGAAGAAGCCTGATATCCTCAGTGTAGCTTTGTTTTTTGTCAGACATGATTTGTATGGCTGCTCCATGCGCATACACACACAAAACACAAACAAAACCAAAGCAGCCTCCCCCCACCACCAAAAAAATGCAGGGACTATACCTCAGCATCTGAGGCTTTGAATGTCCTCTAGCAATGCATGCCTGATTTAACCTTATTTCAATGCCTGAGTTCTTTTCCTCCTTATACTAACTTGCTCTTGTTCACTGCAAGAGTTTTACTAGAGCAAAAGTAGCAGATGTATTTTCCTATCTTAGGTATTCCCATTCATAGCCTGACACAAAATAATCTACTTGTAGCAGTACTTTGACACATCAGAGTACAAAATTCGCTGTTTGACATGTGGACAAATACTCTACTCAGACATCCTGTTACAGTGGTGACGGAAGTGGAAGAAGTCTAATCTAAACACCTGAATACAAGGATAACTTGATCAACTTCAGCAAAATTTGACAGAGAATGCACCTCTGTCTTTTAGTGTGGAAAGAACAGCTTCCAATTCCATTGATTAATAGAAAACATTGTTGTATTAATCATAATTATTGACCAGAAAATACTCTGATTTTACTCTATGACTGTTTACTTCATATTTTCTAGTTGCTTGGCTTTTATTTGCAAGAGATGAAGACCTAAATTAAGAGTGGGACTCGGCTATTCAAACGCTTCTGAGGAATAAGCACCTGTGGATATTCTCAGTCTCTGGTAACAGAGGAAAACAGCTTCTCCCAGGCTTGGCCTGGGAAAGTTAGAGAAAGAATTAAAACAATTATTATCCTATCCCCTGAACCTGGTGTTTTTGAAAGATATTTACAAATAGGTGTTGCTCCATTTGACCAACAGGGTGAGAGAAGTTTCCTAAAGACCAATCAGACCTTAGTTCCACAATGCTCTCTATAAGAAGTGTGGATTTCTATTAAGAAATGCCTTCTATGCCTTCTGTATCATGGAGTCAATATGTCACCTTCTTCTGTTCCCTATACCACAAGCACCAAGTGGCCAAATATGACATTAGACCTAAATCAAAAACAGCTCAATTTGAGAACCTTATTTGTATTTGACCCTTTGCTTCATGTTGAACTACAGTCCTAAGCAGTACTGAACAGATTATGTTTTGATGTGGTTTGGTTTGGTTTCATTTATTCGGGCTTTAATCTGAGTTTTCTATTTTTTTAAAGTAACAGTAACTGTTACTGTAAGGGAATTGCAAATCAAATGCTACCTCCTTTTATGTTAATGATAAAGGTCTTAAATTTAGTGGGGTTAGAACTTCATGTGTTGATTTTAGGTTGAACTTCAATAAATCCATGTATGGTGCCCATACATATTCACACTGATCAGATGAGCTCTGACAAAGATCTGCTTGTCTTAACACCAGTAGAAAAAAAAGCATCACAACTAAGTCTGTTGGATAGGCTCACGTTATTTTCTCTAGACAAGAAATAAGATTACATGTGGTAGCTGCTTGGATAACAATCACTTGGTTTTAACACAAATCTACATCTCTTATCAATTCATTTCCTAATCAATGAACACTTGTTAACAGTTGTCTGTTAAAAAAATGTCACAGTAAAAGAATTCTTACTTTTCCACAAAGAAAATACTTGTGGAATCTAGTGCCAGGGGCAGTCAGCAACATTTGAGATGAACAAATTGGTGACTTCGAGCAATGCTTCATCTATTTTGTTATTTGCTGACACCAAGTAATTAAAGCTAAACTGAACAAAAAAATACTCAGCGTCTCAGACTCCAGCAGCTAACTGCTGCAAGTACCTCTTCAGGAAGCTTTTGTTCTGTGGTCAGTCTTGCTAAAGTTTTCCTCTTTCATTTTGACTTTTTCAGCTCCCCCTGAAGCATTTGAGAATGTAGGTCACCTAAGGCAAAGCAGTGACTGAAAGGCTGAAACAGCCTTGCACTACGGAAACAGCATGACATGGCCATTTCCATGTAAATTCCATCAAGCTTTTTCACTGTCTTAAGTGCAATGCTGAATCTTAGGTATTAGGCTTCACTGAAGCTTAGCCTCTCTGCAGTTCTGAGTTCCACTTCCTGGCCATTTCCTCTCCTGTCAAAAAGAGAAGTGTGATTTATATCTCCTCCTAAGAGTATTTTAGGGCTTTGAAAAAGTGCTGTGCTAACAAAGATAGAGTGAAAAGAGGACTGTACATGATAAATTGAATAAACTACCAAAAAGGGACAACAAAATATTTTTCAATGATTAACTGAGGAAGAAAGAAATCAGAGCATTAACAAAGCTTCAGCAAGTACTTTAGTCTTTGTCCATTGTATGAAATTATATGGAATATAAATATTTTAAAATGGCTCAGTGATATTGGCTTTTGAATGTGTTGTCTTTAACTACAAAGTCAGTGGCTTTAACTAGAGTCACTTCACACAGAGTTAAGATATTCAGTGGATGAAGGAGCTGTCTTGTCATAACATGTTACATCCCTGAATGCTTCCCTAACAAGATTTTTTTTCCTTTTCAGAAATGACTTTGTGCTACAATATTCTATGTTGCTTAGATTCCTTACTGCAAAATGGACCATCCCCAATTTATGTGAGCAAAAGAGGTACAGAGGGAAACTGAGAATGGTAGCTTCTCCATGGAAAGCCTGTACAAAATACACTACTGTAATCCACATTTCTTAAATCATGATCCAAAGCATTGGATGAGCTGCAAAGTTTATCCTTTCCTACAGCTGTTCTGCATTGTCCTACTTTTTGTTAATTTTCACTTTTTGGAAGGGCATTGGGGAAGTGAATGTAACAAGAGTTGGAACAGCATTCCATCTGAGACAAAGATACTGTGATGAGTTCTCCCAAAAATGGTTTATGTGCAACAGAGAAGACTGAGTGAGAAAGGGTGTTTTAAACTTTACAGCTTCTGAAGCTCTGATTGAAACTTAAACTTTTCATTACAATTTTTGATGGAAGGTTTGGCAATGAAAATTTTATCATGGTCAGTCATTTGCAGAATTATGCTCTGTACTGTTAGAGTGATCAAGTTATTTCATTAACACGTGCACATCTCCTGCAATCTGGCTTCCATATCTGCATGATTTTATCAATAATTTATATTTCAGTAAAAGTGATGAGCACTCCTGATTCCTTAAATATAATCAGATTAGCTTCTATACAAAGTGACAGGACTGCATATAGCAAAACACAGAATGTCCTAAATCAAACTTTCTGTGTATGAGAATGGCTCTTTGTGAGTGGCTAATGATTCGAACCTCTGCCACACTGTTCATGCAATTAAATATTCCTTGCAATTTCATATATTTAGAAATACATTTGTACTGCTAGTGGGTACCTGGCAGGTAGCTAGTTTTGCCCCCCTGTAAAGTGACTACGACTATACACGTAGCTGTACATAAATCGACTGTGTGTAACACAGTATGGCATATTGACAATATGTATATTGCCCTTAGATATACAAATGACAATATTTATGACTATTGGTATAACTTGGAAAGCTGTACATAATTCTTGCAAGATGGGATAGGCTGGATGGATTTTTAGTTTCTGTAACTGTTCCAAGAAGTGGTTAAAACAAGGAAAAAACTGAACAACCTCTATTTTTCTAAATGAGGTGACTACTAGGCATTTAAGAATTATTCCATAATTTTGATGGAAGTTTCAACCAAATTAAAGGTCTTTGATTCACACAGATTTCTGATTAAAACTTATCATATTTGAAATTTACAAGTGAACTAAAGTGGCCTTTAATAATAATTATGTGATCTTGGTGATACATTTCCCTATCCAGGCCTGATGGCTCAAGAAATCCTTTTATTTACTCTTTACCAGTTCTGGCTCAAGATGGGATGTGTCTTCTGATTTACTGAGTAACATAAGATTTATGTAATCTACCATTTTGTCAGCACTACATCTCATGTCTCTCAATCTGGGAACTAATGTTGGCCACAAAGTTTTCCAACTCTGGTGGAACTGGCTTAATATATTAGCAAAGGAGCTGTCTAACCAGGAAAGAATTCTGTGTCTTGTGAGGAACCAGGCAAGGAAGGAAGAAATAGCAAAAAAAAAAAAAATTAAATAACAAAACCTTTGAACAGCATTCATATGAGGAGAGACATAGAAATAACAGAAATGGGCAGTAAGTATAGAAGCTTGAAAAGAAGCTGTGTCAAATGCAGGAAAGAGACCTGCATCCCTCCCAGAAGATTTTGTCTTGATACAGAAGAAGTGACATGTTAGTTGATAGAGAGAATGAAGTAGGAAAATACGTACAGTTTTATTTTGAATAGGTTTGTGTTCTTCTTGCAGTGTTAATTAAAATCAGTAAAATTCTCAAATTCAACACGAAATCTGGTTGTGCTATACTTACTGTGTAGCTCTGGAAAGGGAAAATATAGAGCAAGTTTTCTACTCTCTGTAGAAAGATGTCTGTCACCATCAGACCAGAGGCAAGAAAGTTCATCCTTAAACTGCAGCTTGTAGGAATTTTGTATTCTGAAAGTCCCAGTGGGACCCAGATTATAGGCAGTGCCTGCCCTCTGCTCCGTTCCTGGGTTCTAAGGATATGTACTCCTGCTGCAGTAGATTGGTAGTATTTAACGAGAGTGTGTCAGAGACAATGACATTTAATCACTCATTAAGTCTGTTTAGAAGAGCAAAAGAGAATTTAAAATGCTAGGTCACACTGAAAAATCATCAGGTCAGGTCTCATGGGAACCCACATAATTGGCCTGTGCTGAGAAGAAAAGATGATATCCTTCATCCACAGCAACAGCCTACAAACACAGCTGTACTAGCCTCCTGGGGACATGCAGCTAATCTTAGGATAAGATAGTGAGATCTCCAGGTTGTGGTCAAGGGTCTTTTCTCTTGTGAGAGAACAGACTTCCTGAGGGGACCGAGATAATCAAGGGTTGGACTACCCTGAGATTTTCTGTGAAGCTCTGTTCTGTGGCAGAGCACTGCTGTCTCATCAGTGTACAACTGAATAGATTCTTCTCTGGACTGAGAAAAATCACTCTTTGTGCAAGGATGAGAGAGGGCTTCTGGGAAATCTCAGGAATTATTTGTAACAGTGTAATTGTATTATGTAACATAAGTGTACTGAGTGCTGTAGAAATCCACAACATACATGTTGGCATTCACATTATTTCATTTTCTGAAAAATGTCCAAGGCACACATAGGACCCAATGACAGCACTTTTGAGCTAAAAATTAAAATAAATGCAGACAAAGAAGAACTGCCAAATTTGCTTTAAAATATGGAAGAAGTTAATTTCCATACAGGATTAAGATGAAGCCAAAGTTACATTATTTTATTAAGATAGCGTGATAATATGTTGGGTTGACCTTGGCTAGCCTGCAAGGTGCTCACCAATGCCACTATCACTCCCCTGCCTCAAGAGGAGATGTGACAGAAGGCTCATGGGTCAAGCTAAGGGCAAGGATATGACTCAGTAATAACAGTCTTGGGCAAAACAGACTCAGTATGGGGAAATTAATTTAATTTATTGCAAATCAAAAGTAGGATAATATGAAATAAAACCAAAATCTTAAAACACATTCCTCCCACTGGTCTTTCCTTCCAGGGCTCAACTTCACTCTTGACTTCTTTACTTCCTCGTCCTGAACAGTGCAGGGGAATGGGGAATAGGGGCTCAGGTCAGTTCATAATGTTTTGTCTCTTCCTCCTCATGCTCTTCCTCCAGCATAGGGTGCCTCCCATGGGAGACATCTTTCACAAAATTATACAACACAGGTCCTTCCCACAGGCTGCAGTTCTTCATGAACTGCTCCAGTGCGGGTCTTTTCCACAGGGTGCAGTCCTTCAGGAACAGACTGCCCCAGTGGGGGTTCCCAGGTGGGGACACAGGTCCTGCCAGAAAACCTGCTTCATCATGGGCTCCTCTACATGGGGTCACAGGTGCTGTCAGAGGCTAGCTCAAGGATGGGATTTTTCTTCTTTGGTTCACAAGTTCCTTCAGGGAGCATCCACCTGCTTGGACATAGGATCCTCCAGAGGCTGCAGGGTGGATGTCTGCTCCATGGGCTGCAGGGGCACAGGTGCCTCACCATGGTCTGCACCACAGGCTGCAGGGAAATCTCTCCTCCAGTGTCTCCTCCTACTCCTTCTTCCCCTCCAGACCCTGGGGTCTGAACATCTGTCTGTACCATTTTCTCACCCATTGGCCGCTGTTGTGCAGCACTTTGTCCCCCTTGTTAAATGCACTGTCGCTCTGTGCTGCCACCAGGCTCAGCTTTGGCCAGCAGCAGGTCCATCAGAGCCAGCTGGAGCTGACTCTTTCTGACACAGGGGCAGCCTCTGGTATCTTCTCATGGAAGCCACCTCTGTAGCCTGCTTGCTACCAAAACCTTATCATGTAACTCAAATACAGGTAATTGAAAAATGGGCTTTTGTGATTTTATACTAGAATTTTCTAAAAATTAGTTTGGGAGGTGCAAAAGACAAGCATCTTGAACAACAAACACCAGATGAAAGAATGAAATAAAGGGACCAACATTTTGTTTCATCCCTATCCTGGCCACTTGAGCTGGTAGACTGTGAACTGAAGGGTGGAAAGGAGGCTGGTGTGGATCAGGTTGGCAGCACATATACACCCTGAGGTACCACTGATTTATTTTTGTGACTCATTTGTCTTTGCCAAAACTTCACGATGCCACATTTTCAACAGTATGACCTCAGGACTAGGAAATAAATTACTAAATTGCGTTAAACTAAATTGCTAAATTAAATCTCTAAAATCCTCTCCATCTGAGAATATAGGGTCTTCAAAGTGTGACCAGAAATTAAGTGTTGTTAGGTTCTTTGATAAAAAGCTCATCTCCATGTTCTAAATTTGGTGCAGAACAACAATATCAAGCAGGAGAACCTTCATCTTTACGGGAACTCAGAAAAAAGATTCCCTGTCCCAGTCTCAGGAGTGTTACAAAAGAGAACTGAGGGTCATTATCGAGGTCTGAAACACACCAGATGAGTCCGGAAAGGCTCTCCAGACCAACTTAGATGTTGAAGTCGGGGCTACTATTGATGCTGTTTGGGTTTTGTCTTTTTTTCTTTTATATGTTCTCTGTATTCACACATTTGTAACTCTGCCACCTATTCTATTAGTAGCTAGTTTTCCCAGCACTTTTTCATGGCCTTTCCCTAAGCAGAAAGACAAAACAAATTCCAGAGCTCCAAGCCCTGGTGGGTACAACGCTCCATGCCATCTTGGTTCTTCCTGAGAACCAAGGCTGAGAACAACTCTTTGAGATACATTTTCATGGACAAACACAACTAGTGCTGAAGGGAGGCTCCAGAGAAAGGGCTTGACCTGGGGGGGAATTGCATCACCATCATCCTCCTAACTGGTGCTTTTTATCAATTATGCTAATTTCCTAAAACCTATAAAAATGTACTCACCTTTGGGGGGGACGCTAGGTGGACTTTTGTGGACATCTTTCCATAACTGCCTCTGAAGGCCTGCAAATAAAGATCCCCTTTTTTATTACCTCCTTACTAAAATTATCTTGAATTTCGTTTCCAGGTTGGGCAAAAGGCAACACTGTCTAGAGGGTATAACACACATTGTGGGATGCAAGGGGATAGGATGGGGTAGGGTAGGGTAGGGTAGAATAGAATAGAATAGAATAGAATAGAATAGAATAGAATAGAATAGAATAGAATAGAATAGAATAGAATAGAATAGAATAGAATAGAATAGAATAGAATAGAAAGTTCCTCAAGTCAAACTGCCTGATTGTGGCAAGGCTGATCCAAAGTTAAAGCTGTTTTTAAGGACATTTTCCAAATGCCTCACAAACTGACAGGCGCAGGGCATCAGCAACCTCTAGAGATGACCTGTTCCAGGGTATGACCATCCTCTTGCTAAAGAAATGTTTCCAGGTGTCAAGTCTGAACCTCCCCTGACATTCAGGGAATCTTAGGATTATACAAGACATCTTTTGTCTGGTGTAGGGGAAAAAACTAAAGACAGAGGAAGGGAGGGCTTATCTTGGCTTGGAGAAAATGGCTCAAAGAGTGCTAGGAGGACAAAAGCAGTTGCACATGTGTAAACAGGTTGCTGGGCAGTATGCTTGTCTGGCCATGACCCAAACCCGATGATCACCTGCTGTCCTGCCTTCTTCCTAAATTCCATTTCTAACTATTTTCCTAAATGAGTGGACTCTGTTGTGGTTGGATGTGATTGTATGGATGTCTAAGGGTCAGCAGCTGAAATCTGACAAGGGCTTGCAAATCAGCAGAGTCATTGACTGAAGAGACTGGAGTGAGTAAAACCAAGCACTAACAACTGCACTGCAGATCAGGGGTTGTATGTGTCTGTGGTGTGAGCAATTGGACCAAGCAAGAGTGCAAATATCAAGCCAAACCAGGTGGAGAAGAGATTAAGAGGCTTGGGAAGGAAGCATGTGTCTGGAAGTAAGGCAATTGGAGAAGGTGACTTCCAAAGGGACCAAGAAGTCTATGCCAACTGATGGAGAGGATGTAAAATCTGAAGGTCAGCTGAGCGACTGCATGTGTCTGTGTGTGTATGTGCATACATGTGTGGGAGGAAGCTGGGGACAACAGTGATCCAGGCTGGAAGGAGGGCCTGTCTAAGATACTGGGTGGTGTTTGCTCAGGAGAGATCCAGTGTGCATGTTTATGTGCAGCTGTGTGCAAGGAAATCTGTACCAGCATCTGGAGTGGGACTGTGGAGTCTGGGGAATAGTGTATCCAGATGCCAGTAACTGGGTGACCTGGGATCCACAGCCCGTTACTGGATGGACTACGTGTCTAAGCCTAGCTACTGAGAGAACCCTGGTGCACATGAGTGAGGAGGTCTGCACCAGCCCTTGGAGAGGTGTTCATTTGTGAAGGTACAGCAGCTGAGAAGATTGGAGATCCAGGTACCAGCAGATCACGGTGTGTGTCTGTGGGTGACGAGTGAAAAGCAACTAGAGTGGGATTGCAAGTCTCAGGAGCTCGTATGTCCAGGGTACAGCAGTGGGGCACATTGTGGATCCAGGGGTAGACTGAGTATCTAAGGTCAGCTGCTGGAGGAATCCACATTATACGTAGCATATATTTCCTAATGATACACTTTTATCTTGATTAGCCAAAAGGCAACAAGATGAGGCCATCGGTGCTGTTCGTGCTTGTGTGAGTGCTGAGCGTTTCTGGCTATATTGATCTGCATAGCTGTCCATATATGTATGCATGTATGTTTTGCAGAAATGAGTTCGTATGTCTGTGCCTACCAAGAACATGTTTAGTTTCACTACTGAGCACCAATACAGGCTGGGGGATTAAGGAATTTTGAGCAGCCCTTGGGAGAAGGACTTGGAGGTGTTTGCAGATGACATCGATTTCATTCTTATGAGAGATCACAACTTCATTTGCCCAATGCTACCACAAAACCTTCACTCTCACTGCAAACAAACTCAACCCTAGCATGAAGGGTCCTTTCAAGTCCCTTTATGGTATTCTGGGTAATTTCAATAATTGCCTTAAGTTACTGAAATCAGAGTTTATAAGCTAATTTTATAACAGTTTGTAAACTATTGTGTATCCTGAGACAAGTATTGGTATATAACCAATTAAAAAAATAGCCATATATATCTCCTGCATTTGAAAATTTGAGAATCCATTAGCATTTTGTTCTCCTCCCTCACGACTGCTGGTAGATTGTTTCAACTTCATTCCAGCACAGCAGCAATCAAATTAAAGTCCACCAAGCTCTGCGGAGTCATTGAGCTCTGGTTATAAATTCACAAACGAGGGTGCACAACGGCTGACTAGATTCCTGCTGACTCCTGGACTGTGTCTGTGCTCTGGGATTCTGGATGCGGTTGCTCTAGAGCAGGTTTGTGGCTGCGCCTCTCCGCTGTGCCGGCCTCAGGCCGCTCCCAGGCGAGGGGCGAGCTAAGGGAATGGGAGGCTTTCCCTGAATGCCCGCTGCGCCACACGGCCCAGCGTGGTTTCACACGGGGTTTTTTTTCACATGGTTTTTATTTACGTCGACGATCCCAGCTTCAAGGCACAGCCCAGCGGCCACCCAGACCCAAACCTGCCAGAGCGCGGCGGGACACAGAGGCCGTTGGAACGCCGGGTGTATCGGGAGCGGGAGGCACAGGATGCGCCAACAGGGCGAGGCTCCACCTGCCGCCGCGCACCTGCCGCCGCGCTCCGGGCAGCGGGACAAACGGGGATAACGGGGATAAACAGGAATAACGGGG
>VXAX01002195.1:379596-455481 GCA_013399835.1 Leptocoma aspasia
TGGAGGCGCTGCCGGGGGTCTGGCGGCTCCGGTGCCCCCTCCCGGTGCCGGCGCCCGTCGGAGAGGTGCCCGAGCCCGGGCCGGCGCGGCCGACGCCGTCGTTATGTAACGCCCGCCGGGGGCTGCGGGCGGCGGCCCCGCGTCGCTCCTTGGGGTTCACCTCCGTGCTGTCCCCCCCCGTGTTCTGCGCTCCCCTCCGGGAACCGAGGACAGGGGCCCGGCGGGGAGCGGGGCTCGGCGCGGAGCTGCGCGCCTTTGCCTGCCGTAGGGATGGGCTCCCCAGCCGCATCCCCCGCTCGCCATCGAGGAGGGACGCGCGGCCGCAGGCAGCGTGGGACCCGGGCGGATTCGTGGCTCCCGGCGGCACGGCGGCAGCGGGTCCGTGGCTGGGCGATGCTGGAGGCTGGCCGCGGGCGGCTCCCGGAGGAGCCGGGAAGGAGCCACCTTGCGCGCACACACCAAATGCTCCGCAGTCAACAACAAAGCCTCAGCCGCCCCAGCTGCTGCTTCGTGCGCTCGTGTAGGGGCAGCGGTCCCCTTTTATGGAGACCGATGCGGAGAGGCTGTTTGCCGTTTCTTTTTTTTTTTTGTTGTTGTTGTTGTTGTTNTTTTTTTTGTTGTTGTTGTTGTTGTTGTTGAAATGTTGCTGGATGGGCTTCGTCTTCGAAAGCCGCTGCTGTATAGCGTCCTCCACAAAACCATCATCAGGTGTGGGAGACCATTTAGCGCCCGCGGGGTAATACCCGTAGGTATACAGCCATGTACTCCGGGGTGGAAAACAAGGACGAGACAAAATCCTGTGAATTAATCTGTGACCCCGGCTATTTGAAAATAAATGCAACCCCTCCTCCGCCAGATCACCAGCGGTTGCAAATATTTCTCCAGTCCTCGGCAAAAGCTCTCGTACATTGGTCAGATTACTCCGAGGGGAAGTTGGGTGTATGCTGCGAGGTGCCGAACGCACATGTGAATAGCATCTTAAACGCTGACAGCTTCGAATCACGTAGGAGATGCTGCTGACGGTTTCCCTGTACATGTTTTGTAGGCTCTACATGGGCAGGTTTGGGAGGGGACAATTTTTTTTGGATGTTACAGAGGGTTGCATAACTCCTCATGTTTATTTGAAAAGAAGAGGAGGAGCAAACCCAAGCCCCAGCCTGAAATGAAGCACATGATGTCAGACTGTCTTTTACTGAGCCATCCCACTGTTTTCTCAGCTAGCATCATTAAATAGCATGCTTTAGATGGGTTGGAAAGGGCTAGCATGATAGTAAAACATTAAGGTTTGGGGTTTCTGTTTCCTCTATAGTGCTGTGATAACTTTGGGGAAAACCAAAGAGGTATCTATACACTTCCACTTAGGCTTAAAATAGTATCCCTGTTTAGCGAACCTATACAACTTATTTTTTAAATGGCAATGGCCATTTTCTTAATCCTTTAGTGATGAGCCACTTCTTTGTGTTTTTGGATGCCCTGTCCCAACTCAACCTTTCATCTCCCCAATCCAAAATGCTGTTTTGAATGCCTTTGTACATTTTTGGGTCACAGTTATATGCTTTTAGAAGTCCATCATTTGTAACTGCTGAAGTGTATGTCCAGTATTAAATTATAGTACAGTGTAATGCTTAGACAGCATGCTGTGCAAGGATCAGATTGCAGATAAAGTTCACATAGGAATCTCCTGCAGTGCTTGCACTTGGCCCTTGTTAATCTAGGAAAAGATATTTATAAATGGAAATATACATCCAGTAAGTAGTTGTTTCTGTGTCATATTTAATATGTGGCTTGACTGTGGTGAAAAAAAAGTCTTTTTATTTAATTTTTATAGTAGATATATTCATTCCAGTTACTTTCTGGAGGCAGCTGTGTGATATAAGCTATTTTTGCTTCATATATCTTGAGCTTAATTTGAAAAAAATAAAATAATGGTCTTTCAAGGAGTGAGGCAGTCAGTTATGTCAATTTATGTTAAGGTAAGTGTATTCTCATTATAGGTAGAAGCAATTAATTGTACTCAGTATATCTCACAGCGCTTCAGAGAATAAGCCATGCAATGTTTAACCTTGATAACTTGCTCTCAGGTGATATGCTAAAATACAAATAAAAATAATATCAGATATTTTTCTTACTTTACACACTTTAATTATGTAAGTCTCCAGTGTGAGGATGTGACCATACTCACAAGCATCTATTTCTCTATGTTATTATATATATTTAATATATTACAACAAGAACAGTCATTCTGTGGCATAGTCAGTCACTCAGTGATGTCGTGTCCTTTTTTATTTGTACATGCATACTGCTTGTAGGCTTGCATAAATGGAATGGATTCTCTTCAGCAAGCAGCGAAGTTTGTTTTGGTCTCCCCCCTGAAACCCATTTTTATGCTGTGCCTAACTGAAATTAATTGCAGGTATATAATTTCCACACCTACTGTTTCTCTGCTGTACTGGCATGACTGCTGTGGGCATAAGTACTTCTAGAAGTCTCTGCCAGTTAGTTGAAATGAAATATTTTGCTTACTGTTTGTATTCCATAGTGTCTGGAAGCTGTGGGCAGGGATCTTTACTGATGTGTTTTGTCCAGTATAATGGAACAAAAACTTGGGCATGGCCCCCTAAATATTATGATCCAAAATAAAGAACAAGGAACTGTGAGTGGTGCAAAAGAGAAATCAAGCTGATATTAAGAAGGATACATTGGTATGTGTGTGCATTATCCAGCTGTGTACTTTCTCATTCTCGTGTAAGAGCAAAGGGAATTTTAGAACTTAATGTAAGACTCTCACTGTTCTCTGAGGGTTATCCTTGGGACATGTGAATGGCTTGTGTTTGGGGGATTTTGAAATGTATCTAACTTGACTAAATGCTGAAAACTAAGGTAAAAAATCTGCATAAACCCAATATGAAAAAATTCCTCTTCAGACTACCTACTTTTTACAGTTTTTAAAATTTAAGGTAATATTTTAAAATTTTGAAATGGAGTTTTCATTTCAAATTCCAGTTGTACAGGAAAAAATTGTGGTTTTTGTATTTCACGTTGTTTTTCTTTTTCCTCAATGTTTTCTGTAACCTGTTCTAGCTCTTTCTTCATCTCTTCCCCCCTCACATGCCTAAGCCCCCCAGAAATACAAAATAACAACTATGCCTTCAGCTAAAAGACATTTCTAAGTGAATGTATCATTCCACCCATCCCAAATTGCCCATAGATAGAAGTATTGCAAGAATTTCCCAATTCATTGTAGACTTTTCTTTGGGATACTTTGGAAGAGTGATGAAAATAACTACACTGAAAGGATGTTACTGGTAAGATACCCCTATATAAATATGGTATTTAAGTACCCAGGGACTGTACATGTGTTACAGGACAAGTATGCGTATCCTGCTCAGGTTTCAGGACACTCTTCCTGAGTGGGTGTTTATCTCAAGTGCTGACAGAGCAGAACAGACTGATTTTATGCTGCTCAGTTTTCTTGGCTCACAGTGGTATGGCCATCAAAACAGATGGGAAGTTTTTCTTTATTGTTAGTTGTTATATGTGGTGGGTGGGCAATTCACTTTGCTGCTGCTGAGAGGGATTCTTAACTCTGTCAGGACTCTGAGGCAGCTGTGGAGAAGCTTAGGCTCTTACTCTTGCTAGTTGTCTTAAGGTACCCTCTTTCTTTTCCTCCTCACCCTTCTCCTGCCTTGTAGTGTCCTGAGTTTGTGGTTTGAGTTTACCTTGTCCTGGATGGAAACCCAAGAGGTGGCAGCCCAGAGTTTACAGATCAAAGGTTCAATGCATTATGTGGCTGATGAAAAGATAAAAATGAATCTGCGGTGTTACTGTTTTCAATAACCATATGAAGTTAATTTTGCTCAGTTTGGCTAATCTCAGGAATATGCTTCTGTGTCAGTGTTCATATATTGAGAGCATTTGACAAAATGAGCACAGAGAAGCTTGAAATAAAAAAAAATCAATGAGATAACAGTTTTTGCTTGAATCTCTGAGGGTTGCAGTCCTAGTTCAAATTCTTAAATGGTGTTCTATTGGATCAATGCTAAGAGAGTTGTTGCAGTGGTAGTGAAAATGCTAAGAGGTCTTGCTCACAAGGTTCTTTTTTCATTGTTGATGACACTGTTTAGTTTAAAAACAAACCTGTTTCAGCCTGTCTCTTCTGATTTGAGTATTGGAAGGAGTAGTACCCAAATATTTCATCTTAGAAGTGCTTATAGATATGAAAGAACTTACTGATTTACCAAAGGAAGTATTTCCCTTCTTATTTTGGACCAGGCTGTGGGTGGTTGCAAAAAATTTGTACTTAATGGTTAGTTTATTTTCTTGGATTCAGACAAAAATGAAGAAGCAGCAGATTTTAAGAACATAAGGAATCTTTAGACAATCTAACCTGATTCATGTATTAGTTATATTGAGTTAGTTATCTGAGAACAATAACCTACATTTGGTAAAACTCTGTTTTTCAGAGATGCTTGACTAAATGTATCTTCTGTATTAAAGGCAGTCTAATGTGTGGACATGAGGATGTGAAGTATTCTTGGAAGTTACCTTTAGTACCTGGCATGGTTGATTGTCTCTTTATAAGGAAGTAATATTTCTAATTTGCACTGGCATAACTAGAATTTTTAACTGTTGAGTTTTTTGATACCTTTGGCAGTAAAGAGCCATTTAGTAGGTGATTCAGTTTCTCTGGAGAGATATTTGGATCTCTCAAGAACTCCAACAATGTAATTTGTAAAGTGTCTTATGGTAAAACATCTTGTCTCATGATTTTGCATCTCTTACATCGTCTTCCTTTCTTTGATCAGAGGTGGTGCTTTGTGACTACTAAATCTTGCGGTGCTTTCAAGTCTCTGTTAGCTCAGTTTTTCTTAGATTTAATTCTGTCTCTGTCAATAGTTGATTCTCTAGATACTTTTACTTATGGGTGATACTCAAAGTCCTCCATCTTAATGGAGTTTGAAGTGGTCTTTCTGTACAACCTTTGATCCACTTTCATGGAGTGGATCTTCATTACTCATGGCTCTTCCAGAAATACTTTAAAAGGGTTCTGTGGAAGTTCCAAATAAAGTCTGGTCTGGGTGGGGGTGGTGGGAGGATACAGTGTACAGTGTATGAAGAAGTGAGGCTAAGCAAGTTCTACAATTGTAGTGGAACCTGTACTCAACTAATCCTAAAGTGATGACAGGCCCAGCATGTTATTTGGAGCTGTAAATTAATTGTATGACTAACTACTGTGGAGAGCAGCTGTTGTCTTCCACGCTTTTTGGATCTGTGATTCCAAGTCTTATTTTGATACACCATGAAAAAATATCTCATCTAAACACTTGAGTCTCCTCTTTTGTTGTGCTTTAGTTGGTGTCATATTCACCTTCTCCTGTTAAGGCAGTTCTAGACACTGGCTTGTATCTTTGCTTGTGTATGAAATTGCAGAATATTTGTGTCCAGATTATTCATCTACCAATGACAGCAGCCTGACAGAGTTTAGGATGAGTACTTAGAAAGTGTAACTCTCAAATGGAGTAGTGACATAATGGAAAAAAAGCATAGTAAGGATTTACCAGTATGTGTATATGTTGTGGATGCCTTATTTATACTTTTACCTTCATAGTTAAAACATGTGTAAGTGACATGCTGGTACTACAGGATATTGTGGAGCTAGTTAAGAGTCAGCTAGATAGAGAATTTTTGTGTGCTTTTAAGTGTTGTCAGGTGAACATGTTTTTTAAAAGAAATAAGTTCCAATAGATCTGTTACTGATAAAGGTTTGTGTGTCTGTGTACAAATGCTTTGTTTATATAAAGAGGTGATATTTATGAAGTGGTTCTTTGAAATGGAGGTGTGTAATTTACTAAGAACTAAACATAGTTTTGTGTCTCAAGCCACATTGTAGACGTAACTAGCTGAATAACAATAGTTTTTAGAAATACAACAATAACAATAATTTGTCAGCAGCCAGAATAATCTCTGTGCTTGATAATATGTTTTCTAAGTTAGATCCTTTAATGGCATATGTGATGCCATATGTTCACAGTCTGAAATACTGTTTTGCTGAGGAGAAACACTGGACAGGTTAAGTAGGTACCTTTTCTGTTACCCTGTGTGTGTCCTGCTGAAGGTCTAAATGTGGCTGCATGATCTGGCTAGCCTTGCTTTTGTCCATAGTGCTAAATTCACATGTATTAAGAGAACTCGAGGTTCAGCCATGCAGTTCCTCATAAAGCCTGCAAAAGGATTTCATTTTCTTTAGGTAAAGATGGGTTTAACTGTAGATAGAGTTGTTAGCTTTGCTTGTTTTGCAGTGGTCTCTGCTCATTTGCCTTCTGTGTTGTATGCTAGGGAAAATGCATGGCTGTCATTCACTTCAGCGTCACATGTGGCAAAATATAACCAGAGCAGATCTCTGAAGAAAAATGCCTTAACTCTGGTTCCTACAGGTAGCTGTGAAGGAAGATTAAGGGAAGCTTTAAGAATGGTCCAAAGCATTGCTTTTTATTAGGAGGATGTTGCATTTCTCCATCTGTTTATCCTTCCCTAAGCTTGAATGTTTATGCAAAAATGTGGGAGAAAGATTTCATCTGCTGTACTTTGTCTCTGCTGTTTTTATTTGACATAAATAATTACAGAGAGAAAATAAATGAGAATTCCCTTTCATTGCAATTTTGTAAAGTTTTTATAACAAGGGGAAGATGGATCAAGTACTAAAATAAACCAGATGCAGTCAGACAAATTCAAATGCCTTGCACAGTTTAATAATTCATTATGAACTCAATTAACTTATAAAAATAACACCTCCTGTGCTCGTTGAAAAGTTGCTTTCATTTTTACTTGGATTGGCTAGAAGGTCTTAAGAAATTTTGGATGGCAACTATTTGGGGTGCATTGGGTAAGTTTTACCAGCAGTGCAGTAACAGGTTCTGATAAAAATTGTGTCCTAAGCACCTGCATGCTTACCAACACTTGGTGGTCAGGAAAAATGAGCAGGAGAATGGAAGGTAAAAACAGGTAACACTGAACATACAGAACTAGTTGTCTGGGATGTATGGTAGAAAGAGTTAAGAAATTAGGGAGGTATCAGGGCTAAGATTGAGACCCTGAACAGACAGTGCGTTTTAGGTTGTAGGAACCTGAGGAATTTACACTGCAGACTTTGGCTGCTAGCTAGGTGATGGCCTTGATGCTTAGTGTGAGCATAACTTTGAGGTCTTGTGTTGTCTTGTTGTGGGTTACACTGGAGGTGGGTATTACACCTGAGAAATAAGGCTGGCCTGGGCAAAGGTGAGTGTTACAGGAAAGAGGAGATGCTAGTAATACCATTATTGCATTGCAGCTGTGCCATTGTGCTGTTGAATTCTGCAAATTCATCAATCTTAGCAGTCAGAGGTCTGCTTGATTCTTGAATGATTCTGCTGTTAAAAAGTGTGACTTGGAAGTTTCCCTTAATTCACACTAGACTTGTGACCTCATTTTAGCAAATTCTTGGTTGATAAGTATTCTAAAGAATGAACAGTTTTAAAATACACTGCCTTTTCCATTAACATGAATGTATCTGAGGCTGTAATACTGCCGTAGTGTTCTAGTCTGTTGTTCTCTCTCTTAGTTACACTCATATTTGTTTCCATGGCAGTTGATGTTGTGAGATGGCTTCCATTAAAACTGTTTTTTAATAGTTTTAAACTTCCTGCAAACGAAAGCTATTAGAGGTGAGCTAGACAAAGCAGATGAAAAAGTACGTGGTGTAGCACAAAAAAATAGGCATTCAGATTTTTGTACCCTGCTGATATGTGTATCAGTCTCAAGCTGTGTCAAGGGAAATACAGGTTGGATATTAGGAAAAAGTTATTTGCAGAAAGAGTGATCAAGTACTAGAATGGTCTGCCCGTGGACGTGGTAGAGTCACCATCCCTGGATGTGTTTAAAAAAAGACTGGATGTGGCACTCAGTGCCATGGTTTAGTTGAGGTGTTAGTGCATGGGTTGGACTGGATGATCTTGACGGTCTCTTCCAACCTAGTGACTCTGTGATATATATGTGTGTGTACATATATATTTATTTTTTTTAGAAAACAGTTCTTTGATGTGGAGATCCTAAAAGGGTTTAATACATTTGCAGCTAGTGAGAATTCTTATTTCCTTTATCAAGTCAGAGAATGTTGGTTCTTAGAGTAGTCATTACACTCATGTATCTGCTTTATGTGACCTTAATAATTAAAGTAGTGTGGAATATGGCTCCCATGGTTCTCATGATGTTCTGAATACAGGCAGCAGAACAGACATGTTTCTTCATCCCTCTCCTTTGGTTTCCCTATCCGTGGCGTGGCAGCGATGTTAACTTCTGTTACAAATACTAAGCTTTCTGCTGAGCAAATAAGCCATGAATTAGTTACCAGGGACAGGGCAGGGAAGGTGCTATGGTGAATTCTGACCTGGTAGGGTATGTGCATATTCTAAGAGTTGCATAAGCTTCTGAAATTGTTGGAAAAAATACTCTGGGATTTAGTAAGTCTTCCTTGCTGCTGAGAGGTGGATTACTTCTAAGAGCAATTCCCACAAATTTAAAGCAATGCTATACCAGAATTCCTGCAATTTTTTGACACCTGGAGAGGGTGTGGATGAGTGAAAGAGTGTAAATTAATATAAATCCTACAGTAGAGTTGGCAGTTGGTCAATACTGAGGCTTGGGTATTCACAGAGCTCTAGAAATTGACAACTGAAATTAACAGAAACATTTACTTCTTGTCCCATCTTTTATGGAAGAATCCAGGTTAATAAGTGACTATCTAGTGGAGGCCTCCCAGCTGTCTGTCTGCAGATGAGTATATATTCTAGTCTCTGGCTAAAAGGAAGTTTGATGATATTAGAAAACTTTCTAATGGGTTAGGCATGTACTGAGAGCACAGATCTGCACTTTCAGTCTATTTAGCATAAGGTAGTCATGAAGCCAGTGGCTGACATCAGTTAATGGGATAGTTTGATCCCTGGCTTAATCTCTGTATGGTGTGCTGTATTATTTACCTATTGCAGAGTGAGGGAAGGGACAAGAACTGTTTTTTCGTGTTACTAAAGGGCACAGACTATAGCAGTTCATAACACAGCATCTGACTATCTAAGTATTCTGTGGGTTTCTGAAACTCCGTTTTCGTGGAGGATAGTTGTTCTTTCACAAACCTCCTAAACTCTAGCATCTGCTTGTACCTCTTATCTGGCTGCTTTTGGTGATGTGGACCTGCTTGGTTGGAGCATACAGTATTTGGAGAGGATTGTGTTGGTGGCTAGTCCCACCTTCTTTCTGCTGGCTCTGGAAATTGGTATTGTCTAATTGTATGCATATTAGACTTTTTGGATGGGGATGAAAGGCATTTCTTTGGTTAGTTGTAATTGTAGTTGGCATCTACACAGCTCATGCTTTTGAACAGTGGCTTAATTTTGTTTTACTGAATTTTAGATTTGGTATTCTAGAGTAATCACTTTCTTTGGTCTTTCACCTATCATCTTGCTATGGCCCTGCCTCAAATTACTCCTCATCTTTACTTCTAGCAGAATCTACCAAGCACCTTTTGATTCCTTTGTCAGTGGAAAAAGGGTAAGGAAGACTCAAAACAGCATTTGATCTTGAATTTTTGTCAAATAGGTTATTCTTTATTTCTGTTTGAGAGATCATGTCTTCAATGTGACATGATCTCCTTCCTTATCTCTAATCACTAAAAAAAGTTAAAGGAGCTCGCCCCATTCAAAGTCTAATTTCATATCCTGTGTTGTGCAGTTCTTTACCTTCTAATTATAGTATGTTAATAAATATAGTTCTCTTCACACTGTGTTGTTTGTACTGTTAAGAAAGAAAAGTTTAAATTGAGACTAGATAATTTTTTCATAAATCCAGGTAGCTTCTTTTTAATATATTTCATGCTATTACATAGGATTTTAACAAGTAAACTGTAATTATGATTCAACAAGGAGCGTCCATGATGATATTTGGCAACCACCGCAGAGCCCTGGTTTTAATCTCTCCTTGACTTTCCACTTTAGATGGCGAGGATTTATTTGAAATGAGTCTGTTTTGCATAGCAGATTTCACCATTCAAAACTAAAGCCCTTTCTGTAGTGTGTCTGCTCTGCCTGATCCAGGACTACTCAAAACACCCCAATACAAAGTTCATTTATTAATGAGTGAGAGAAGTTGTTATGGAACTATCTTTTTGAAGGCCAAATATGTTCCTTTGAGCATTTTTCATATAACAAGTTTATAAAGTTTAAATTTATTAGCTACTGAAATTAAGTAAAAAATCCTTTCCGTTGATACAGCTCTCATATTAAAGACTGTATAAGACAGTAAAACACAATTCTGCTGTGCTGTGCAAAGTTGATTAATGGTTATACGCAACAAAGCATTAAGCAAAATTGGCCAGCAAGGCACTGACACTGGCTAAGGAAAGATTTTGTTCAGGAGATACATGTAAAAATGTAGGCACACGGTTATATTTTCCAATTTCAGATGAGACAGAGTGGCGCAGATGTTTTCTTGTTTATAGCTTGTAACCTGTGCTATTGTTGTATCTTTTAAAGATACTCACTCTGAGTGTAACTTCATAAGAGAATTGCTAAGAGCATGAAGGAGCTAGCCCTGAAAATTTCTTGGAAAGTTTATTTGCCACAAGATAAAATTACAAATTGATGCAAACCGTACATACCTTACCATTGCAAATTTCCACCTTCTCCTGTTCTGTTTCTTGCATACAAAGGTAACTTTGGGTTTTAATATCCTACACAGACTTTGTTTTTTGCTGATCTATACTCTCTCTAGCCAGTTAGTATTAGCTTGGAAAATTTCTGGCTCTGTATTCCAGCTCCAGTTGATTTGAAATGGTACAAGCTTGGAAGAGACTTTTGCTTTTGGAAGCCAAGCTTCCTTGTATATAGAGGTACCTCATAGATCTTCATGATTTGATTATTAATGAAGTACTCTTGTATACATTATGTCAATAGTATTTTTTGGTTTTTTGTTATGTTCTTTTACTACTGTTTCGGTAGCAAAAGAACATAAGAAACAGAAGATTTGATATGGACACATTTTGGTAAAAATACATGCATCTGTAATGTTTGTAGTAGCTTGCAATTTACTGTGCATGCTTTTTGTTTTAGAGTTTCAGTGTTCAGATGCTTTCAGATAAGTTTTTTGAGGTCAAATTCCTCTCTGGACAGTAGGCAGAATGCAAAGGAAATAGAAATGGGAATTGGTTACTTTTTAATGAACTTGACAATTTCAAACTTTTTTTCCCCTCTGTGTTTCACTTTTTATTTCATAGGTGCACATACAATTCTCAGGCTACAGTTAGTAAATTTCTGTCATATCAATTTTAATTTAGCATTTTGGTTTGTTGGCCAAAACTTGTGCTGTCTGTGTAAACAAAACAGAAGGATCCCCAGGCTTAAGATGTAACAAGGGATTTAAGCATTTACGTGTTTTCGAAAGAGGCAGTGGTGCTTTGGCCGTGCTATGTTTGCTCAAGTGTGAAGGACAGAGGTCCTTTTAGTATGTTTTTTATTAAAAGGTTCTTTCTATTAAAAAACCTCAGCAATAACTGCTACATAGCAAGTAGCTATGGTTAGTTCTGTTACAGTGTGCAGGAAAGGGTATGTCATTGTTGTTTGAGTGACAAAGTTTAAACAGTATAGAGATAGACTTTTAGAACCCTTTCCCTCGCTGGGGTGTTTGTACTGCTATACAGTATATAAACCAAAAGAACTTCCTATCTGACAAGGAAATAAAACCTTAACTAGAAATTAACATATGTGATTAACATATGTGTTAATCATATGTTAATCATAAACAGAGATTGGTAGCAATCTCTGCATGTGTTAATCACATCCCACACACACCTGGGACTTTAGAAGGAAGGCCAGGTAAGTATGATGGACTTTCCAGCCCTTATCTGGCATTTGCCAGATTTCTGATACATGACCATCTCTTCATGGGTTAAAAATTTGTAGCAGCACCACTGATGTGACTGTGGCACAGACACAGACACAGTCTGTGTGCAGCTTGTTGGGGCAGGCAGACAGTGTACCCTGTGCCTAGGCTTTTTAGTGCCTCGTACTTCTGCCATGCCAAGAGTGCATGGGCAGAAGGCAAAGGTTTCTGTGACGTGCTTCTGGCACGTCAGGATTTGTTGGGGTTTCTTTTATGAAGGCACCTGAAAGTAGTATTCTATTACTCCCTTTAAGGTATCATTTAAAAAGCAAACCTGTACTATATGTACTTGGAGTAGTCTGAAAGTTCTTGTGTGCAGTAAATTATATCCCTTCTCAGTATGCCTCCATCATGGATGTGTTCATTCCAAATGAATTCCACAGCTACAGTTCTTGGGGCATAAACTTGAGAAATAAATGATCTGGATAACAAGAGAGACTTGTTCTGTACTTTTTAGCCCTTACATAATGTAAGGTAAGGGTTCTAACATTAATATTTTTGCTGCATTTCAAAAATCCTTAATTTTTCAGTAAAGAAAATAATTTAAAAGGTAAAGTCCAGAAAATAAAGGGGTGTTTATTTTTCATTCAGAAATACAAGTACACGGTAATATCTACAGTGTAAAGGGCATACTTCTATTCAAATCAACAGAGTGACTGTGATGATTGCCATTTAAGAAAAAAAAAAGGAGCAAATATTAATTTTGCTTTTGATAGCTGATGTAATGATGGTAAATCTAGTTTTGTGTCCCTAGTTTCTTGCCCTACCTTTTTTTTTTTCAATATACTAGAATTTTTTTTCCCAGATGGGCAGGGTGTTACATAGTTCTCTGTTTAGACTGATGTTTGATGGTGGAGGGTAGTGAGTTCTTGTTAACTTTATAGACCATTTATTCTTCATATGGACTTCATATGTTGTGACATGGACTCTAGCGTGTAGATTGACGGGAAGTAATCCAGTGCAAATTAATGTAATAAGTTTACCCTCCTTTTCTTTGTAGCACAATGGCTGACAAATCAGCAAAATCAAACTCCCATGAGGGTGCTGCGGCAGGAGAAATAAGTGCTCTGGAAGAGGCCTTTAGAAAGTTTGCTGTGCATGGAGATACGAGAGCCACAGGAAAAGAAATGCATGGGAAGAACTGGTCAAAGCTATGTAAGGACTGCCACATCATAGATGGGAAGACTGTGACTACCACAGATGTTGACATTGTCTTCAGTAAAATCAAGTAAGTTCATTTTAGCCATAATTTCATTGTCTCCCCAGTCCCTGCCCTCCCCCCCATGTTTTGTAGATACCATCTAAATTTACCTTGTGTTGCTTCTGATGTTGATAGACACTGTTTAACAAAATCAATCTCCTTCCTGTTACTTTACAAAATTTTCTTGCTTGGTCTGAAGATACAGCTTTCAGCTTCTGACCTGCTATCTTAAATTGACTTCAGTTTCACAGGTGTTATACTATACAAAGAGTATGATGTGATCAGGATAAATGCAGGCTATTCCACTAAACTGGGCTGCAGCAAGTGCTGTCAATATTTCCTGAAAGATACCTGAATAAAGTCAGGATGTCAGGACAATCTTGCCAAAGCTTGGCCTCAGAGGACTGAGGCTAAGGTGGGATATGTACTAAACGTCAATATTCTAACAGCAGTCCTGATGTCCAGCACAGCACCAGCTCAGGTTTGAAGTGTAGGGCCATGACAGACTGATGGTGACTATGGGATGGTGACCCTTGTCTGTGATGCATTAGGATTGTCTTGGTCGTCTGATCTTATTTTTGTGACTGGAGCTTTAGTGAAACTTTCTCACCAGTGAAAACCTAGGCAGGCTTAGTCAGAAACTTGTCAAATCTAAGAGAAGACACTAAAGGAAATATGTTAACAAGGAATTAATCTGTTATGGCATATTCTGTATGAAGCCCCAAATAATTTTTTTGGTTTTGCTTTATGTGTAGAATTGGATTTTTTTCACCTTTGGAATTCCCTGGCATCTGATATGATAATCTTGTCTTTTCTGCTTTTTATTACCACAGTAATTGTTTAAATTGTCTCACATGTCATTGTGTTGAGGGACATGCTTTTTAAAAGGGTCCCTTAATTGTACTTGTAGCCTGCAGGGACACTTACTTGGCTTGTACACTCAACTGTTGTGGTGTAATGCTGGGAGGACATGCAAACTGCATTTCTTGCAAGGTAGTTGGAAAATGGTGCTACAAGCACTGACCGTTTAGACTGCATCAAACTGGAAAAAGGCAGAGAAGAAAAGTCCTTTAATCTTTAAAGTTGTCCATGTAACATACACAGTTAGAATGACCTTACTTATTTGATTGATTTATTTCTTTGTTTCTTTTCTCCTTGGGGATCTTACCTAGATAACTGAAAACACTACATATGCACACTCCCACCCTCTTGTCCTTGTATCAGTCCCTACTTGTATTTTCTTGAAAGTTGTGTTAATGGAGTTAGATATACCATCAGAGAACTGGCTTGTTTGAAATGGATGTTTAGGCTGTAGCATTTTGTTTCTTTCTTGATCTGTGATATTTTCAAATTTTCTTTGACTTTCATCATCTTAAAAATTTGTTTTATTATTTCCTGTAGATAAATATAATCTTAGTGCTACTTTCTCATATCAGTTTCTGGGCTCTTTAGTGACAGGATGACCCCATGATATGGCATAAACAGTTGTGCAGCATTAGCAGATATAAAGAAGTATCAGGTTTGGTGACTGCTGGGCCAGAAGGAATCCAGTCCCGTTGCGCAGGAGTGAACTGTAAGGTGGCAGGTACCTGAGGCTCCTGGGGAGTGTTAGCAAATCCCCTTGCTGCTGTTGAACGCTCCCAGCTCAGCCTGGGGGTTCTTATCTTTGTCTCTTGAGGGGGAGGACTAGCTCAGCAGTGTCTCAGCCCTCGCTCCTGTGACCGCTGTTAAGTGTTGTCATTTCTCTTGGAAGTGGCATACCATCTTTTCCTCTATCCAGTTGTCCTGGTTTAACCTCAGCTGGCAGCCAAGCCCCATGCAGCCACTTGCTCACTCCCCCACCAGCAGCACTGGGGAGAGAATTTAGAGTAAAAACTGGAAAACTCATAGGTGAGATAAAGACAGTTTAATAGGAAAGGCAAAGCCATGTGCGCAAGCAAAGCAAGACGAGGAATTAATTCACTGGTTCCCATGGGCAGCCATATGTTCTGCCATCCCCAGGAGAGCAGGGCCCCATCACATGTGACAGTGACTTGGGACTACAAACACCATTACTCCAAATGTCCCTTCTCTTCCTCCTTCTTCCCCGCACTTTATATACTGACCATGATGTCATGGGATCTGGAATGTCCCTCTGGTCAGTTGGGGTCACCTGTCCTGGCTGGGTCTCCTCCCAAGCACCCTCACATTCATTGCCAACGTGGCAGTATGAAAGCAGAAAAGGCCTTGGCTCTGTGCAAGTCCTGCTCAGCAATAACAAAAATATCGCTAAATTATCAACCCTGTGCTCATCACAAATCCAAAACACAGTTCCATACCAGACACTGTGAAGAAAATGAACTCTACTCTAGCCAAAACCAGCACTCTAGTATTTAATAGCTTAGTAGATAACTGCACCAAATGCAGAAGTATCTTAGTTTTAATTGTTTAATTTTTTGTTCATTCCTCAACCTGTACACGTACATATAACATGTATTTTATATATTCTTGTCTTTTAGAATTATTTTATTTTTAAATTATGTTGTTTGAGTGGCATATGGGAGCTGAGATTTGCTGTCTTTATTAGGAAGGTCTGTATTTTTTGAATGTATACTTTCAGTAGGCATACTTCCACATTTTCTTAACTGTTGGAGTTTTGTGGGTTTTTTACATTTTTATTCTTGAGTGCATTTGTCAGCTATTCTTTTTAGTCTAGATCACATTTAGTTCACATGTAATATTTTAGGTTTTAGGTTTTAAAAAGGGAAGATCTAATGGCTGTAGGAACTCAAGTGTTAGTAATATGCTTTAACTTAGGAGGTTTAAGCATCAGCTGGGTATACAGGATTTCTTAAGCATGTTCAGACAGCTATTTTTCCTTGCTTTCTCTTTTACTTCACATGTAACCCTAAGCTTAAGGATAATGATAAATGTGGTAATGCATCAGAGCAGGCATACTCACATAATATACTCATTTTTATTTTAAAAGCAGCTTTTTCGCAGCAGAGCTCTATGGTTTTTTGACAAACAAACTTTTTCCCCATGCATGTTAAATGTAAAACATTAAACACTATAGAAGAATCTCCAACTCCCTTCAAAAGTGCGAAGTGTAGCTTCAATTTCCATGCTTCAATAAGAATTCAGCTTGTGGTTACCAGAAGGCTTTGTGTATCACTCTTGGTTTTGGGCTCTTGAGCTAGTGTGTCTCACAAGATTAGCCTTAGCCTGAGATTCTTATGATCAGCCAAAGTGATGGTTCAGTGGGATGGGGCTGCTGGATTTTAGCAGTTGTAGGCTAGCCAGGGAACACAACAAACATTAAAAAAAAAAAGTTTGCCATACCCAACTACAATTGCCATCTAGCTTTATGTTAGACCTTCCAAACATATTTTCTGTTGGTTCTGTTACTGGGAAGCCACTGTCATAGCAGGGTTATTTTTCCAGCAAGCTATACTTAGAGTTTATGACAATGGCACATGCTATTCAGACACTAGAAAATAATTAATCTAATAAAAATGTTCCTTGGATTTATGAGTTACTATGTATAAAGCCCATATTTGTTGTCTTGCTGTCTTTCTCAGGCTTCATTTATTATTCTAGTAGATACTGGCAAGATAGGTAGGAACTAAACATTGCTGATAGAGTAAAGTGACAAGGAAAATTAATAAGATATATGTTTCCCTAAGAGCTACTGAAAGATAGTGTTTTATTCGCCAATTGGCAACTTGCTCTGCTCCAGGAGAGATTTTACCTCAGAAGTAACGAACATTTTTGTAGATGTAGCACACCCTCTCCACCTCTGCCAAACCAAGTGAACAAAATTTCTGAAAGTTTTAAATAGTCTGTGATACTTCTTGAAAGCTGGGACCTATGTGTCTGTCTTTCAGACATTGGTTCATTTAAAGTTAAGTTTAATGTTGTTATAAAGGTTGAAGAAATTCCATTGAGCCTTTGTTACAAATAGGAAAATAAGTGTAGAATGCATGAGGATGTCAGGTCAGAGTGAAATGTAGTTTGTCTGTTTATCTTGCATAAAAAGTCTACTGAACACACAACATTTGTATGTATTTAAAGATAAGAAGAAGGAATAGTCTAATGCAAAGAACCCACAGTAGTAGACATGAAAGAATTATTGCTAGAATTGCATTCTTTGGTAAGAAAATATGTAAATTGGGTGATCTCTCCCCTGCCCCCCCCTAAATATTTTTGTTTAACAGTAATTTTTAGGGTCCCACAAGTCCTTCCAACTCGGTGGATTGTAATATAAGGTTATGTTTGTTAAAATTGTAAGCTCAGAAAATACAAAGAAATTTTGCAATGGAATTACTTGAAATGAAAAGCTAAAGCCTGCCTATGAGAGTAGCCACATGTATGAATTTTTGTGATTTGCTTCCCTAGAGAGCAGAGTTAAAACACCTATGTTTATGCCAAATATTTGGATGGTATTAATGCAGTTGGAATAGTCTGCAGTTTCTGTAATGAGTAGAAGAGTAAACTTTTCTTATTTTTTAGGTTATAAAGCTACAATGAAGCCTTCTCTAATAATGTCATTAACTTTCCGTGCATCCTGTACCTGGAAGAGCAAATGAAATTGTGAAGAGTAAATGACAAAAGTTCTACCATATCATATGCGATGAAATCTGTTAAAAAATGCAGCAAAGCCAACAGAAGAGTACATAACTGTAAATGTAATTATGCAGTAAGCTTTCTTTTTTGTAGTTTCATGGTCAGCACTTGAGATGTTGTACTCCTTTCTTTGTATGTTCCTTGGACTGCATAAAACAGTAACACCAGTTGCAGGGTAAATTTTAGTTTCAAAGCTAGCTTAAAGTTACTTGCTTAAAGTTATGTAAAAATCCCTTCTGCTAATTGTTACCAGGAAAACCTTTTCTCTGTAAATGGCAAAGGAAGCAACCTCTTCTCAGAAAAAAATGACTTATGTGACTGTTAAAAAAAAAAGAAAAGCCTGAAAATACTTCATAGGAAGTGATTTTTTTTAACTGGTCCATAAATTCACTGCCATACTTGAAGACAAAGAATAAGTCACAGTCATATTCTACGGGAGAGGAAGTTTTTGTAGATTACTGTAGCTGAAGCATTTGTGACAGGACCAAAACTAGTACTCTTGACTTTTTTTGTTACGATAATACCTTCAATTTCACTGTAGCTCAGGTTTCTGCTAAAATGTAGGAGTTTAGTATAAATACCTTAGTAATATTAGATCATTCAAAGCATTAAGTTTCCACATACTATCTGAACCTTATATAGACATCTTTCTTTTATATTTTTTAAATGAAAAGTGATAATGCAATCTGGGCCCACTGAATTTAGAGACATACAATATGTAGGCATGCAGTAGCATTTGAAGATGGATGTTTTTCATGACAGTGGGAATTCCATGGGCATCTTTTCAGTCGCTGAAACACTTGCCTGCTTTCTTGGAAAATTTCTTCATTAACTGTTTCTTTTCTGGTACTCTTCTGGAGTTCCAAAAGTTTGTAGGCTGTGTGTCTTGTATTTTGCTTGCAGAGTGCAAGTATGGATTTAGTGAATCTTGTTGCCTTGGAGAAAGCAAGGTCATTGGTGACAGAGGAGAAGGGCACTGAAGAGTTTTGCATTTGGTATGAAAAGCAACATGTGGCTGCATTCTTCTTATTCCAGCAAGACAGTCTGAGAACTTCAGGATTTTTGTATTAAGGAAGGCAGAACATTCAAGAATAATAGATGCTACTGAGCTTTTACCAGCATTCCAGCATGTTGCCTTAGGAACTTAAATTTCTTTGTTTATTGAAGGTCAACAACTGCTCTAGGAAATTTGATATGTTAGCTATGCCATACACATACTCCACTTGTTGTATGTAGTTAACATGGTAATAGTAATAGCCTCGATATAAATATCTCTGCTCTTATTTTAGAAGTGTTACCACTCAGCACTGCAAGGATATGTTTTAAGCACTGCCATAAAGCTGCTAATTCTATGACATTATTAGATAGAAAAATAAAAATATTTCTGTTTACACTGGCATGTTACTATGGTTGCAGGCAAGCCTGGGTGATGTCAGCCCTTGGATCCATTGTGAGCATTTATTTAGGTAGCCATCTCCATGGAAACATTTGTTTGTTTTGATGTTACTATGTGTTAAATTTTAAACAAATTTTTGTGGTTCTATACTGGATTGTTATTGAAGATTAGTTAAGCTACAGAAACTTTGTAAATATACCTTACTCCCTGCCCTCTAAAATATTCTTGGTAAAAGATCAAGCGGAAGCATAATTGTCTTCTGAAATTCCATTAGTAGTTCCTGATGTTGCTTTGACATGTTTTCTTGTTGCTGAGGAAGCCATGTATTCTACAGGCCAGAAAACTCTCCTCCATCTTTCTGAGAAAGGAAGGTTTTGTTCCCATGGAGAATCTTCACAACACTCTTTATTGTACCTTGGCTTTTGAGCAGACCCACCCGTGCACTGTCCTCACTGTCTTGCACACTTGGCTGTTTAGCCCAATTCCCACAGCCTGGATCAGTCAGGTCTCTGCAGGAGTGCTTCCACCTGAGAACAGCTGGGCCTTAATGCAGCAATAGTTCACCATGGCTGCAAGACTTGAAATGGGTGATGTTTGCTCTGAGAAGCTGGCAAGAAAACTCTTGGCAAGAATGAGTACGTGCTTTCCCCATTTGTCAACTGTAATATAATTGTTGTCTTTTCTTTGTATTGAATAAGTATGATGCTTCTTGCTTTCTTTTTGTATTTGAAAGGACTAGTACTTTGGCACCTGAGCTCATTCAAAGCAAATATCTATCCATGAGGTTTCTCTGAAGTAAATAGTCTTTAATGGAAATTTTTTACTGAAGCCTCTCTTAAATTTTTCAAGTATTTAAATAGGTATGAAGTGATCTTTATATATAAATGAAGTACCTAGTAGTTGCAAGCTGTGTTTTGCATCCCTACTGGAGACATTCTTTTGATAGTGACATAGAAGATGATTTTTGTAATCCTACTTTATGCATGAAGTAGTCATAACAGTTAACTTTTGTACTTTAGTGTGCCTGCATCAGGAAATAAGTTTTAAGTGGATACAGATATGCAGAGCAAAATATTTTCTGGTAAGTCTCAGGCAAATTGTGAAGTTGTGCATTTTTAGGTAGAAATGTAGGTAAATTTCAACAGAAAGTGTTCTTTTTTGCCACATCTGTGTTTTAATTGAAATTAAGATCCAATTACCTTTTTTGCCTAAAGAGCCAAATGTAATGTTGCCATTTGCACTTTATTCTTCAAAAGCTTTTTATTAAAAAAAACAAAGCAGCTCTTCTCCCTCTTCTGCCAAGAGGCATAAATTCTAGAAGTAAAACAGTGATAGCATATGAGAAGGAAGATGATTTTAAATTCACTTGCTGTAACACAGGCTTGTTTTATGCATGTATAATGGGTAATTTTTATACATGTAATGATGTTTGCTTATTAGGATTTTTAAAACACCATTTTGCAGAAGCAGCCATCACATGAAAACCTATAGGTACGGTGGTGAATGATTAATTTCTCAGCTGATATGGAATGTTGCATGATGCCATACACAGTACTTTATACAGCAGCTTGCTTGGTATTTGCCACACTTTGTGGCCTATTCCACGTGTGTGCTACAAGAACTTCTACTAGCTTAGAGTAGAAGTGGGTTGTTGTTTTCGGGTTTTTTTTGCAGGTCAGCCTATTGCACCATAATTTAAAACTACCTGCTTTTCATTTACAAAAGCGGCTATGTGAAATCTGCCTTAGTTTTACTGACTAGATAAATGAAGTAACAAGCAAGTATTTTCCAGATTGTTAAATATCAATCTTGATTTCATGGATTGAAATAGATGATTAAGACGCAGAGGACAAGGCAGCCTTGTCTGCAGCAACCAGGTGATTGTTAAGTTTAAGATCCTGAGGGGAATGATCAAGATTAACAACAGAATTACAAACCTGAACTTCAGAAGGGCAGATCTTGGCCTCTGCATTTTCTCTCTGGAAACTGCCCTGGAGAGTAGAGGTGTCCAGGAGAGCTAGTTGGTCTTCAAGGCAGCTTCTTCAGAGCACAAGACTGTTTCATTCCCCTGCGCAGGAAGTCAGACAAGCATGGCAGTGGGCTAGCAGGAGTAAACATGGAGCTTCTGACTGGGCTGGACCACAAGAAGGATGTACACAAGAGATGGAAGCAGGGAGAGGCTTTCTGGGAAGACTGAAGCCCATGCATGAAGAAACAGAGTTTCTTCAAACAGAGCAAAGTTGAAGTTCAGGCCAATCAGCATAACCTCAGTCCCTGGGGAGGTTATGAAGTAAATGCTTTTCAAGTCCTTTCTTAACACTCAAAGGACAAGCAGGTGATTTGGAGCCACCAGCATGAATTTGCCAAGGACCAGTTATGCCTGATCGACCTCATTGCTTTCTCTAATGAAATGACTGATGCTGTGGGTGAAGGGGTGTAGTTAATATACATTGATTATGGCAAAGACTTGAGCCTAGTCACATCATCACCAAATAGTGAGGCATGGGCTGGAGAGTGGGCCAGCAGTCTAGGGGGCTGCTTTGGAAGTGGTGATGGTGTCAGTGTCGTAGTTTAATAACCCCAGCTGGAAAATAAGCCCCATGTAACCATTCTCTGTTTCTACCACCAGTGGGATGGGGAAGAGAATCAGAAGGAGAAGAGTGAGAAAACTCATGGGTTAAAGTAGAAACAGTTCAATAGGAAAAGCAGAAACCGCTCACACAAGCAAAGCAAACCAAGGAAGCAATTTACCCCTTCCCATGGGCAGGCAGGTGTTCAGCCATCCCCAAAAAAGCAGGGCTCCATCATGCAGAATAGTGACTTTAAAAGACAGTCACTCTGAATATCACTCAATTCCTCCTCCCAAACGCTTGTATGCTGAGCATGATGTCATATGATGTGGAATATGCCATGGGTCAGTTGTGGTCAGCTGTCTGGACTGTATCTCTTGCCAACTCCTTGCATACCCCCAGCCTTCTTGCTGGAAGAGCAGCAGGAGAAGCAGAAAAAGCCTTGAAGCTGTTTAAGTGCTGCTCAGCGATAACAAAAACACCTCTATATTATCAACTGTTTTCAGCACAAATCCAATATACCACTTCATACTAGTCATTGTGAAGAAAATTAACTCTACTCCAGCCAAAACCAGCACAGATGGGGAATTTCTGAAGGTGAGGTGACAGCTGTCCTTGCAGTGAGTGTCAGTTGTGGCAGCAAGGAAGAGTAGCTACATCCTGGGCTGCATGAGTCAGTGTGTGGTCAGCAGATCTGGGGAAGTGATCCTTCCTTTCAGCTTGGACTTGTAAGACTGTATTGGGAGTGCTGTGCGCAGTCTGGGGCTCCCCTGTGCAGGAAGTAGATTGATACACTGGAACAGGCCTGGTGCAGGGCCACCAAGATGTGGTGCATGGTGACATGTAGAATAAATACTAGTCTCTTTGTGCTCCTCTATAGGCAGTAGAATTTAAATTCTTGTTCTGAAGTTAGAGTGGAAATTTTATAGGGAAAAAAGTGTGTGTATATGAATGTTATTTACTCCTAAAAGTAGACGTGAGCTAGAAATCCTTCATCTCAGAAAGAGGATTAATACACTATATATGTTGTAATTAGATAAATTTAATCTGCCTATATGTGTAAAACTACTAAAACAATTTAGATGTAGTCTGCTTGGGATGTGATGTTTGTGAATGGAGGTGTGCTCCATCTGACATGGTGTTTATCATTCTTCAGCCTTTCCTTAAAAAAACAACAATGGCTTGACATGGAAGAGCCTAATTGATATATTCTTTCCATTATCAAGATGTTTAGGAGGAATTTTTTACAACTGAATTGTAACAAGTCTCATTAAAAACTGGACATTAAATCCTCACCATGATTAGTTAAAATGATGTTACTTTCTGGCCTTATTGAAGTGGAGTTGCTTATTGTTTTCTTTTCTGTGGTTGTGTCTGTGCACGTGCTAAACCAAAGGAACACGAATGAAATCCAAATTTTATTTGAAGCTTGATGTCTGTTTCTGACTTTCTGCAGACTTTTAATGCATGTGCATGTATTCCCATGAATTTAAAAACAAAGTAAATACAATTTTGGTAGGGAGTTCTGGTACAACCAACCCCCCCCACCCCAAAAAAAAAAGGGCAGACCTTTCCTTTGACATTTTTTTTCCATGTTACATTTTTCATTTCATTTTTACAAAGGTTACCAGCAGATCAGTAGTTTTGAAAACCTTGCTGAGACTATGAATATTGGTGCTGATTCTGCAGGCTTCCAGAACATTTTAATTGCATAAAGAAATCCCCATGGCAACTTCTTCTAGGAAGATGTGCTGTTAGATAGTGAAGTTTTATGGTTGAAGGAGCAAATGTAGGAAAGCTGACTGCAGGTGACAGAGTAGCCAGGAGTAGTGTGGCTAAGGCATTGTACCCTTGTGGTGAGGAGGAACAAGAGCAGCTCACCTACTGCCTGTCACCATTGTTTTTGGCAGTGCAGGCACTCGCAGCACTGATTGCTGAAAAGACACATTCAGTCCCTCAGGCAGGCAGGGACTGTTTCTGTACTATCTGGACATTTGTAATTCAGGAAAGAAAAGCAACCAGAAAAGCCTAGTGCAGGGTTTTGCATCATGAAGTTTCTGCCTTTAAAGCTGTGGAGCAGCTTTAAATCAAACCGGAATCTTTGTCGGTGATGGCAAGCGGTGGAAATACCTTGAGGCAAAGTTGTTTCAGTGGAGCCAAGAGCTGATTGTGAAAGCGGGGGCATTCGGTGTCTGTTTTGAACGTGTGATATTCCTGAAGTCCAGGAGGTTTTCTCGATGCCTTTCCTTCCCGGGAAGTGGTTCTGGAGAGCCTTTTGGGGACGGTGCCATGCTGTGTGCAGAGCCACCCAGCAGAGAGGTCCCGCAAGCTTGCCGGGGGCTGTGGTGCTGCAGGAGTGAGCCCTGTGCAGCTGCAGGAGCGTGGTGCTGCACTGCCCTGCTCGTGGAGCCCTTTGCACTGTGCTGGGTGCAAAGCTTTTGTGGCATTTGCTTGGGTTTTGAACTGTGAGCTTTGTAGAAGGGATGGTAACATGTGCTGACAGAACATGAGGAAGGCTACCTTGGCAGCACCGAATCGCCGTTCCTCTTCTTTGCCTCATCTTTGTTCTGGAAGGAAAAGTCCTGAAAGCGTGGGAAATCTTCCAGTCTCACACTGTCACCTTATTTTCATGATTGTGGCACTAGCTTCATATGCTGCTTTGAGCCTTTTGACACAAGAGTTGATTTTATGGGTTCTTTTGAGTCCATAAAGTTCATACAGTTTTCCTGCTGCAAACAAGCCAAGCCAGTGCAGCTGCAGAGCTTTCAGTCCATATATTTTTCTTCAGCAAACTGCTATGTACATCTCTTACCTTACTCTCATGATTGTGGCACTAGGATGCTCAGAACAGCAAAAAGTTTTCTACAGTGCTCTTTTTCTAGGCAGAAACGTAGAAGACTCTATAGAAAAGGATGAGCCACCACCATCATCTGGTGAGCATGAGCTAGTACATCTGTTTGTCTCTGGTGATACAGGAGAGCATTGTACCACTTAGTGCCATTTGTGATCATGGGCATCAGCAGCTGCAGAACACTGGTGATCTTTGGCACCAGGCTGTGACTCTCATGACATGTGACAGCACTTGCTTCATTGCCCACATGTCTTGGATCTTTATTATATGCCCTTCAGTTGCAAATATTGTTTACAAATGAAAATAAGCTAACAAGTAGTTACTGTCAATATGATATTTTAATGGTATGTAAAAGATGCATCTGATAGCTTTTATATGATTATAATTGTGTACCAGAAATGTTTTTCTTGCAGTTAACAACAGATAATACAGTGATACTGTAACACAATAGTAGTTCATTGCAGCACAACTGAGAAATTTGTGTGAGAAAACAAAATGGGTCTGTGCTTATTGTCTAGCATCTATATCACTTATACAGAATCTTTAGATATACTCATTACAGTTCCCAGTGCAATACCAATTAACCCTGGATTTCGCTGCTTTGTGATATTTGAGGTGTTTGTTACTCTTTGTGGGGTGGTGTTTGTTAAACTTCTGAATGGAACAGACAGTGCTGAGAATGGAGGTTTATCTAACCCAGACCACTGTGAGAGTAGTACAAGAAGCTACTGATGAGAGGATCATAGTGGGTGGGCACTTCTTACTCATCATCATATGCAGTCTGTAATTCACAAAAAGGTGTTACATGTTTGCTTCTGCTAGAACAAGCCTCTGTGGTATGGGCTGCCTTAAAAGTGGGACTGCAGTATTTACCATCAGCTCTCCCATCACTTCCTGTGCACAGCAGCTACTGCTGCTGCACACCTAAGATAGTTCATGTCACCAGGGGAATACAAGGAGTCCTATTTTGATACTCCTTTATGGGCTGTCTTCCTGTGTTGCAATTTGAAACAGGTACTAAGTAACCTTTCTTCCAAATTTAGGCTGTTTACATTTTCTTCCTGTCATGGATGCTGTATGGAAATAGATGCCATGGGCATTTGTAATCCAAGTGGAGATCAGCAGGTGTCAAACTGTTTGCATTTGGCATGATGCCAACAGAAGGTTTTGTAGGTTTCTAAGCAGTATGCATAGATTAGTGTTTTCACCTGTACAAGAGGGTTTCAAGGAGGATGTTTTATTTGATTTTTTGGCACCTTTTTAACTTTCAGCAAAATATTTAACAAGTGAGCTGGTATTCTTAAAAGAGCCTATAAATAGGACAAATAAGAAAAAGGGAGTAATTTGGCATTTATAGGTTCTGTCTTTTTTTACTCTGAAGAGCTTTGTAGGTTGAGAGGTAGGTTTCAAGTCTAAAAGAATAATATGAGAAGGTACAGAAAAGTAGTTATAGTAAAAGAAAGTATGCACCTCATACGGTAGCTGATAGCCACCCTATTAGGTGATTGCCCTGTGTATATCCAGAAATAAAGAATTTTAATTCTAGATGTCAGATGAAAATGGTGGCGGACTAACTGTCTGAGATTTGAGTTCAGAACATTTTTAATGCTATTTATTAGAGATAATGAGTGGTGTGAATGCAAATCTAAAATTAATGACTATAATCTGATTAAATGTTTTTTGTTCCTGGTAAGTCCTGGTACTAGTTTAAAAAGAACAATGAAGAATATTCAATTTCGTAGATCCTTTAGAGAGCCAATGCATTTGCCATGTGTTTCAGCAGTTCATCCTTTATTAAAAAGACATAAATAGCATGATTTTTTCCCAAGACTTCGTAGTAAAATCAAATAGAAATTATTTCCTTACCTTTACAGAAAAGCTGGAGCTGTGCTGTCCTCTTCCAGACAGGTTGCTTTTCTTTCATCACTTCACCTCAGCTGTGAGCAATAGGAGAGCTTTACATTATGCTGAAATGGATGTCATAGCTGGGAAATATGTTGAACTAAAATGCACAGAACTAGCTTGATCCTATTTTTTTTTCAGGACAACAGACTGTGGCCTATTGGGACTCCTCTAACCAGATGGAGAAAGCTATAGAGAGGGTACTAGGCAGTTAAATAAGCTCCTTGGCTTTCCTGCTTCTGTACTGAATAGGATGAACTCTGTGTGCTGATTTAACATTCTAGTTTCGAGTCTGACTTGCAAATCCAGCTGACTGCAGCTTCAGTCAACATTGGCCATTTTGAACAGATTTGATAATTCCTTTCCTGATGTAGTTTTGTGTTCTTTGCCCAACAATACACTATCTCATGCATGCTTGGAGGATTATTCCTTTTATTTCTCTTTTAGATGCTACACTGTGTCACCCAATCATTGGCTTCCTTGTCTTTGAGTACAAATCTGTGAAAGCCATAGTCCAGGTGAAGAGTGAAGTGATGGTAACCTGAGGTAAACAGCAGAGGTATATAAGAGCAATCAGACTTAAGGACTACCCATGGAGAGCTGGACTTCTTTAATATTAGGGACATAGACTTGATGTTATTTGACATGACATTTGCTCTTTTTGGAAGTTTTTCAATTCCATTTGTCAAAGCTTTGAGATAAAGAAGACAACGAGACATATCTTCTGGAGACAGTTACCCAAATAGCTTAGGCCAAGTGTTGATTAGATTTCTATATGTTCTTGCCCCAGGTGTGATCTCTTAATCTTGGAAGAAGTAATTTGCTGAAGAGCACAGCTTCTGCAACATACTTAGTGATTTTTAAAGGGGTTACAGTATTGACTAACCTCTCAACAGCATTGTTAATTGTCATATGCTGTTGTTTGTAGACAATGAAGCATATGGAATGTACGTGATTTGCATGTACTCAGAAGATTTCTGGCCACAATTTCTGCTTGTCATCTTTGTTGAGCTCCATTTGAAAATCTGAAGGTTTTTTTGAGCTTTGAAGTGTGAGAGGATTTGGCTTCAAATGCCTCTAAAGGAGTGGACACCCTGTAAGTGCTGCAGGTTAGAAAGACATAAGGACTTAGTAGTTTTTTGTAGCTGTGATCTCAGAGGTTTCTGTGATCTCACTCCTCTTTCTTTTTGTGTAGGTATAGGGTATTCTGTGTAGGATAAGATGTTCAGGAGTGCATAAAACTTGCTTTGATTTTTTCCTACCCTGTCAAACTTCGTTAGGTAATAGAAGGAGAGCATTAGCCTGAAACATTTGCTGTTGAATTCCTACTGGTTTTGCTGTCCTTACTATGAGACATTAAATAGCTATAAATACATTCATCAAGAACTTAAGCTAGTTTAAATTGACTACTTGTATAAACATTCCTGATGTAGAGGTTCTGTAATAAAGAAGACCAGCATGTAAACCTGTGAAGATGTTTGTCGATGTGTGTTTTGGGAGGTTTCAGAGTAGACCTGCACAGGCTGGTACATGCAACACAAAACATAGAGCTGAACTGTGTACATATACGTGTCATTGTGCTAGTCTGTTGGTTTTGTACCATCCTATTTTTTTGCATGAGCCAGTTTGCTTTGTGCTTTATAGGTTGTGAGGGTATACTTGACTTGCTTACGAATGCCATCTACCCTATTGGCAGTGCTGATGGAGGGTGAGACCCCTATATGTTGAGTTAAATCCCATGGAATTTCATCAGTGATCCTCATTCAGAAGATTTTGTACCACAGATAAGTTAGTATATATCTGGAAAGTAAGACAGTTTTCTGATACGCCTTGGGATAAGAGCACAGAAGTCTGCTACTAATTGTACCATTAACTGTCCACTATTTAGAAAACTTGCCCTTCTGTACAAAACATTGTGCGAGTAGATACATTGAATATTCTTTCAGTAACATGTCAGTGGATGGCAGTTTGGAGCAACAGTTGCTTCTGCTGGTGAAATCAGAGGCTTTGACGAAAACAGTTTCAGAATTGAGATAGTAATCCAAGGCAAATGGACTTGAAGCTTCATTTTCTGCATGCAAGTAACTGAGAGCTGCTGGAGATTGCTAGTGTAAGAATCTACTAATTTGTGTTTGTAGATGAAAATACCCTTTTTTGTACAAAGGAAAAATCAAGAGGGCAGCAAATCTTACCCAGCATTGGCTCGATACCTTCCTTCAGTAGGTGTTGGTCTAAATAAGTCACAGATTTCCAAAAGAGTGTATGTTTGCTCTTTTATAGTCTCCTCTCTGCTTTCACAATTCATTCCAGCACCTTGGAGTCTTCCCAGTTGTTCCTTATCATTTTGGTTTGTGATGATGATGTCTGCACCTATGTGGGTAAACCTCCATTTATTGTAAACTTTTGCATGTTTTGAACAGAGAAGTGCAGTGTAAGTGAGAGAATATCTGTATTGGCATCAACTGTCATAATTTTCTGCCTTTCTTTTGGTTTGGTTTCAGATGCACATGAGTCAGCACTGTAAAGACTGATACACAAATCTTTAATCCAGGCAAGGTGATAGATCCCCATAGAGAATTTGCTCACTCTCTGTTTATAGCTTTCACAAAGTGCCAAGAAATTATTGGCATGGACTGTTCTACAGATTCTGTGGTACAACTGAGAGCTCAATTTGGAAAATGTGTTCCCTGCTCTGGACACAGAGAGAGAGAGGATCAGTCTCTCTCACCCAAGAAGTCCAAATGGCTTCTTTCTTTCTTCTTTCTTTATTGTAACTACTTGTTTGGCAGGCTTTCTCTTTCTCTAGAGTTGGGGTTTTTTTTGTGAGGAGATGGATAAAACTCTGTGCTTTGCCTATGTTGAATTATTTTGGTCTCTGAGCTCACAGGCATGCCCTAATTACTTGTGAGGTATATTGGGGCTTCCTACAGTTGTTCTTGGCTATGATTAGTAGGTGGATCTTCATTCAGATTGAGGGTTGCATTGTCAATTGCAGCAACCTTGTGCTGAGGAGAAAAGTGCCTAGAGATTGCTCTTGAGGTGTACAGAGTAAGTGGCTAGATCCATTAGCTATTTTTTCCCTAAGCTGTGCCAAGCTAGATATCTATCTCCACAAAGGCGAAATGATAAAGGCATAGCAGAAGAACTTATTAAAGAATATTCTCTGCATTGGCAATAGCAGCCATATGGAACTGGCTTGTGGATCTGTAGTGGAAACAAAGCACTCTCATGTATAAGTGTTACAGGAGTTTTGCTGCTCTATAATTTAGCCTTAACGTTTCCCATCTGCACTTTTTAAAAATAGTATTGTTCTCTCCAAGTGGATACCTCTTCAAATACTCTCCTACTCTCATTTGTAAACTGTTTGAGAGACTGTTTCGACCACCGTCTACCCGTTCTTCTGCCTTGCTTTTTGTTTTGTAAAATGAGAATGCTGCCAATGCAGACAATTGCATCTCTAATTGCTGTTTCAGAAGACATGAAGATAAGAAGGACATGGGGAGCAGGACATCATTGTGGATGTTGTCATTTTAAATAGAGTGAAATCTTCTTTGCAAAAAACAGACATAGAATGGGAAATTCTCCAAGATTGGGGACTGTATATTTAGAGCTTTGCTGTGATCATCCAATTTTCCCTTTCATATGGGAAGGCAATCTTCCAGTAGGGGACAAATACGTAGTTTCTTCATTATTTCTATTATATTTCTTGTTTTCTTTGAAAGAGAAAATGTCTGGTTTCTGCTCTGTGCATAACTGCCATCTGGATTCTCCTTTCTTGAAGGTCGTGATTTGGTCCTTGACTGTTGGTTATGGCAATCAGTTTTGTGGCTTTCTCTGCATATGACCTGTGGATATGGACTAACACTGTAGTTCATTTCTCTTTTTTCACTTGGTATGTCATTCTTGATTTCACACCTTTCTATCTCCAAGCATGGTCGATGACTCTTACACACTGAGATCCTGCTGGCGTCAGTTAACGCCAGCTGTCTATTTTTAATGCTGCCACCTTCTCATATTGCCAGCAAAAAATGTTAGCAGATATACATACATCCATGTTTTCTCTCTGTCATCAGGAACACTGAAACGACCTCTCCCACAAACCCATACTTTTTTACTTAGACTATAGTTCACTATAATTGAGCTGTCACTGGATTCCAGAAATGGCTTTTGTGGTTAGATGTGATTTGGCATGGAAAACAATCCAACTCTGTGAAATCCTTTGAAAAACTGGCATGGTGCTGTTGTAAAACCATCTGACAGTGATATTGTCTTATTGAGACAATCTGATAAAAATATTGGTTTCAAATTCTGTGCAATTAAACTCTAAAGGAAAATTCTACCCTGGATTAGAGGACTGCTGCTCTGGCTTCCATAGTTGCATTTTAGTAAGCAGTGAGTTGCTTACTGCTGAGCTTGTCTGCTGGGCTGGCTGCAGCTCCCAAACACATGAAGCTGTGTTGCTTTGTTTAAATTATGTTTCAGAAATAATAATGCAAAACTATTTTTGAAAAATATGTATAGTATTTCTTATGTTTAGTATTAAATGGCATTGACCTTTCTCACAAAAAAACTCACGGAAAACCGGTCTGCAACTGGAAATATTTACTTGGAGGGTAGGGAGGGATGTCCTGGAGCTGGTTACCTCAGCTATCAGACAGCACTTTCTGAATTTCTTGAGCAAGAAATACAAGTAAACTTGCTGTATCCTGGCAGAGTATGGTGATTAACAAATAGCTGCCATGCCTGAACAGTGGAGTGAATATGCTCTATATTAATTCAAGGTTGTGTTATTCATCCCATTTCCTTCATTTTTCTTTCCTTCATCAGCCAGGGACTTCTTTCCTTTCTATTGACCAGTGTAGTTTCTGAATTAGGATGGGAGTTTTGTCAGAGGCCTCACTGAAACAGTGATCCAGGCATCTTTCTCCATAGGAACAAGCAATAAAATCTTCAAGTTGTACTTGTGGTTTTAATTGAGCTTCATAGTGGTTTAAAAACATGTCCCGACAGTACTCACCCTTTGCCTTGCCACCATTTTGCACTGTACTTTGCATGCAGCTCTGATCTGGATTGGCTCAATGTAGGAAAAATGGCTAAAAAGTTTGGTAGTTATTGAATTCCTGTCTGGGAATTAAAAATCCCTCATAATATTAGACATTAGACATGTAAGGATACACAGCTAGTGTTTTTGCTGAAATGTCACAGTATCTGAGGAGGAAAACAAGAAAGAAATTCCAGGAAAGTTAGTAGCACATGAAAGTAGGTTTGTTTTAATGTAATTTCAAGGAAAAACTGAGAGGAGAAAAATTTTTCAGTAATATGTTGCTAGACAGAAGCTTGGATGCTCATTGTTGTTCCATAATAAAGAGTTGGATTCAGTTATTGTTCTGTCCTTTGTGCAATGGTTTACTTTCAAAGTCCAGTTCAGTTCTTAATGAAAGCATAATTTAAGCTCTAATATCTTCACACTTAAGGAGTTAAGATCTTACTATGTCCAGTCCTATTTGATAATGCCATTGTTCTTTGTCCCCCTGAGTTTGAATTTTCTCTAAATCGAGTGGGATGTCGTACCATATAACCATTCAATATCTAGTTCTTAGATATGAAGCTTTTCTGTTCTGGGTCTCATAAATAAAAACAGCATTGTCTTATGTAATTCTGTTTTCTGTTGTAAAAACTCTGCTTTTTATTCCCCTGTCAAATGTCATGTCGTGTTCTTGGTTAACTAGTCCATCAGAAAAGGTAACCTGTTCCCTGAGTGTCAACTCAGTCAAAACACTCATACTGTATGGAGAGAGAAAGCAGTAAGGAAGGCTACTGGTTACCAAAAGCCTGAGGATGCTAACATGAAAGTTCATTAGGTTGTGTCTCTTTTCCTATCTCTGAGTGCCATGTATTTGTATCAATCCAGGTTAGTAATAAAAATGAAGTCCTGAAAAATAGCTAGTAATCTGAAAGCTGTCCTTAAGAATATTTTTCCAGTCATACTTATGAACAATTTTGTATAGTTTCTATGGATTAACTGCTTGGGATCAAATGCATTCACTTCTGCTTAGAGGATGTTTGGCCATGCAGCATTGACCTTACTTGTGGTCACGGCTTGTGGTCACAATGTTCTAGAACAATGTTTGTGTTGGATGTTGTTTCATTATACTTTATCTCATTTTAAATGATATTTTCACACTAGGTGTGAAATCAAGAGAGAGAAGCAAAATAAACCCAAATGATGTTTTTTTGGTTTTTTGGGGTTTTTTGGGGGTTTTTTTGTTTGTTTTTTCCTTTGTTTTGGTGTGGGTTTTTTTTTTTTTTTTATTTTGGGACATGAATGAGGTGTGTCAGCTCACACGGGATTGCTGGTGAGCTGTAGAAGGATGCCTCATCTGTGTATCCTACTTCTCTTTCCCTGGGTTATCAGGTAGTGTGTTCATGTGTACTGCTTTAACTGTTGGAGAAAGTAGAGGTGATGTTGGTTCTTTGCCCTGTCCTCTCAGCTGTAAAGCCTTTGCCCTAAGCCCCTGCACTTCAACAGCAGAAAAAACTTTTGAAACTGCAGTGGTTGTATCAGCTTTTTCAGCTCTCTGAAGGTAAAATGGTAAGTATTATATGAAAGAAAAAACGCTTCTTACCACTAGCTTGTGTGGTAAACTCAGCCTGGGGAAGACAGACAGATGAAGTGATTAGCTATTAAGAACGCTTAGTAAATCTTCAACTATTCTTAACTGCTTTAATTTATTTATTTGAGGCTGACTTAATGAGCGCTATGACATGATCCTCTTGGATTTTTTTGTTTTGGATGTGCTCATCAGTGTCTCTGTCAGCTGTGCACTGTATTGGGTTGTTACACAGTGGTTAGTTTCTGCTCCCTTCCCCTATGGTCTGTATGTATGCCTAGCCTAGTGCATATCCTTAAGATTACAAGAACCAAAGAGAACAGTAAATAAATTGAGCCTTGTAGAGAAGAAACAAGCATGTATGCTGGAAGCCTGATTTTGAGGCATTGTCTTTCTGCTTCAGCACTTGTTCATCCCCTGGCATTTGTATCTAAGACCTGTCTGCAGCCTCTTTTTCAAATTGCTCCTAATTTCCTATATCTTTCTGTACTTTGGCTAATATTCCTGCTAGTTTCACTCACCTCTGCCATGTCCTTTAATGCCTTAACTTCCACCCACATTGTGCTGTCAAACGGTATCAATTCTTCATACACCCAAGGGATGGATTTCTATGTTACTGAACAACATTATCTGCAAGTTGTATGTCATTCATTGGATTCGTTCACTGGAGCAGACAGCATTCTAAGGAGTGATAAAATTATTGTCTTCTATCTGTTGTGTGTGGTTTTTTTACGTTCTTTGGGTAAAGTCCACAGGATTGACAACCAGAAGATGGATATCTCTCTTCTATAACAAGGAAAAGCTGAAGTACTTGCAGACTACTTGGTAGCGCATGTTTCTATCTTTTTCCAAACTCTGGTCCATGCCTATCATGCCAAATACCCTTGCAAACTCCTTTAATGTAAGTTGGGGCATGTGCTTTCTTCAGGCTTCACAGAGTTTTCCTAATACTTTTTCTTATCAGTAGCGAACCATTACATGAATCCTCATTATTAAATGTTCAATTTTAACATTATTTTTGTTCTCTTAAACTGAAGAAAACCTCCAACAAATGTGAAATAATTGGATTCTGCTACTCTGTTTAGCTAATTTAATCTATTCCTCTAAGCTGTATATAGCTGTCAGACCTACTGTCTGCTTGGACTTTATCTTTTCCTCATCTTCTGTAAATCCCATTTAATCTCTTTAACCCCTTTAACTCATTCTGGGATTTGCTTTCTTTTGGAAGCTTTTACTTAGTAATGTTTTTGCCAAGTCATATTCTTTCTCCAGTCCTCCTTTGTTCCCTTCCCAACACTGTTTTATCTGATAGGCTCATAGCTGTTGGGTTTGTCTTTTTTTGAAATTTTTGAAATTTTGAAGATTTTGTTTTAAAGGAAGTGAATTTTCACCATTAGTGGAGCACATAGGAAGCAATTAAAAAAAATAGTCAAGAGGAGAGTTGTGTTAAGTATCAGAAAACAGAGTTTTCATAAGAGAAACCTAAAATATTTAAGTTGCAATGAAGTCTAATCAACTGCTGGTTTAGTGAGCCGTTGATGTCCTCTTGCTTCAGATTTTCACAGCTTAGTATCTGTCCCAGTTTCAGACACTTAGAATAAACTGAGCATACTCTGCTTTACCCTTGCTCATTAATGAGACAAATAGCACCAGGAGAGAAAACTGACCATTCCAGGTTCAGTTCCTGAGTAAATGATCTGAGGTGTTCTGCCCTTGTGGCCCACTCCCAGAAAGGTTCCTGTAAGTCAAGACTATTTGCAGTGATATCGTTAAGAGAATTTTGTACTGCATTTTGCGCTGTGCTTGTCTTAGTTTTCTTTCTTAGAAAACTGATAATGGCGCTCACTTGTGGTCATAGGGTAGATGAAGCCATCTAGTCCAACTGCTGTACTGTGGCTTGGCCAACATGCTGTCTATCTTAGAGAGATTAATTGTGAAGGTCTTCTGGATGTCTTTGTTGTCAGTCGTACTCTTCCCATCAAAAGAATCCACTTGTGGTAAATAGCCATGCATTCAAAGGTGCCTGTTTTCCAGAAGTAACCACTACTTTAGCTGGAGATCTCTGTTGTAGCTTCTTTGTAGGATCATTTTTTTTGAAAATATCATCTATACCTCTTTCCTCACAATTTGCCAAATTACTCCTGCTTGCATCAACATACAGATGTCTAATTTCAGTATCCCAGTTTTACCCATTAATTGGGCAGAAGTCTGATGCGAGGTGATATCTGATGTTTTGTTACCCTAAATTTGTTTTTTTAATGTCTCTTTAGAGCTGTTAGTGAAATGCAAATATCCCGATAGTACTAAAGTAGCTTTCTTTGCTTGCTCATCTGTCTGCAGCTGTATTTTTAAAATTTATACACAAGCCTGCGCTTTGGGTTAATAATACATTGTTCAGTTTTATCCAAGAAAATTTTCTCTTTTTAATTTTTAAGGTATTTTTTGTACTATATATCTAAAGGGTTTTTTATTCTTTTATTCTTTTATTTTATTTGTTCTTGACTGATACATAGCAAAAACCAGACCTTGACAGGATATCTTTAAAACTCCATTAGATTGCAAGGTTCTACCAGCCTGGTTAGCTACCTGGGGACCTACCTTTAGTTTGGGACTTCTTGGCTATGAATTCTCATGCTGATAGTCTGCAGAAATTCTGAGCTGTGGAAGGGAGGAGAAATTGAAAATTATAAACTACAAAAAGAAAAAAAATCCACCAGCCTTGCAGCATAATCTGCTTCTTGGTTAAACAGCCTTGGACTTTGTGGTGATAACGTTACAGCAGGCATTCTTGGAAAAAAATACATCTGTTAGGTGAGTGTTGTGTTTTGCAGAGACCAATACAAACCTATTTTGCTTCAAGGAATTTGAATTTGTCAGTGGTACCTTATGTTTGTCAAGGTGTGCAGTACAAATATCACTAGCAATTGTTATCAACATACATTATATTTATAGACCACATCATGAAGACTTGGTGTTTTTACAAGTAGCAAGGAAGAAAAAGTATCTGTTCCACTAAACAAAGAGGGGTGAATGCTCTAGGCCGTAACAGCAATAATAATAAGTTGCTACTGTAAGATGGAAGATAAGAAAACTCTTTGTATGAAAATGAGTAAGTTTCAGATGGAGTGAGTTTTTAGTATGGCTTGTTAAGATAAAAGAGAAACAGCCAAAGTTTGAAGTCAGGGCTGAATGTCATTAGGAAATATGCCTTTGGTTAGCCCTTAGGATAAAATGCCTGACTAATGGTCTTGTTTTCAGTGATGATGCCTTTATATGATTAATTTGAATAATTTAAATGTTTACTTCTGATAATTTAGAAATGTTTCTTAGTATTAGTTAGCAGCTGCCTATGTAGATGTGGGAGCAATAGAGGCAAATCAGAAATAGCCTGATCAGACTTACTGTGCCAGTAAGTCAGAAACTGTGACAAATAAGCTGCTCATTCTCTTGCTGGCGTGGTCCTTCATTCTGTTTTCTGAATGAATGAGACTGCCTTGGAGGGGAATAAATACAGGAAGTACCCAAAGTTATTGCCGTGGTCCATGCATTGAAAAAGGACTCTTGACAATAATTTCAGAAGGCTAATATGATTTATTAAAATGACTCCATAATCAGAGGATTTGGGCTATAATGTGCCCAGGTACAGAGCTCAGATGTTTCTTCCTTCACTACCCTGTACTAGAAGCCTAGAATGCTTACAGTATCAGAGATTTGACAGTCCTTCAGCTCCTTCTCCCACACACTCAGGAGACAGGCAGAGGAATCTAAAACGTCCTTGAAGAACACACAGATATTTTGTTTATAGAAAGCTTATACAGAGTAAAAAGACAGCAAAAGGATGTTCTCCCATGGGAAATTTTGTCCTGCAGGCTGCACATGGAGAAACTTATAATATGTTCTAGCAACACAAAGTCCTGTTCTAATTTACAAGAAAAGATGCTGTTGAATTTCACTTGACTGCACACTTAATCAGACACCCAAGTCCCTGGTGAATTTAGAGCTGCAAACAAAACTCCTTTTGTTAGAATTTATGCAAAAACATGTTTTGGGCTCCCACTTCGAGTTAGAGTGTTTTTAGACTCTTGTCAGACCTGCTATACTCCTTAGACTGTAGATGATAATTTCCACAGCAGAACAGTCCTGGTTATTGTATCCTGCCGTAATCCTCTCTGACATGCTAACAAAAATAGAAGCTTCTCTCAGCAATTCTACATTTTCTTTCCTATCTTCAATGTAAGAAAATATAAAAGTGTCCTATTGTGATGGGAATTTGGGATGACATTTGGTAGCTTGGAGATTACAGCAGGACCTATTAAGTTGTAGACTTTTTTCTATTAACACTGAACTGTTTTAGTGCTCTGGAGATAAAGATCTCTAATAACAGTCAAGGATTTTTGTGTATTGGGTATATGAAGTGTAATTGTGTAGCTTTTCAGGAGAAATTGTGGATAACTATTAGTCCAAATAGTATTCAAGTCCACAGTATCCATTTGCAGTAGTACACTTTCACATTTAAGAATGCAGGGCACAGTTAGTAGTAATATTTGCAAATGAAAACTGCATCTCTTGCTGTTCCAATCTACTTTGGGCCAATGTTTGTACTTTGCACTTTGTTTACTGTGCTGATGCCCAGACGCAGAATGGAAGATTTTATATAGGTGAACTTGGGCTCCCAAGAGCAAACTGAGGATTTCAAACTTCTGTTCAGAATCTCCCAATATATAGTGGCTACATGTGGAGAGACTTATCAAGGAGGGGGAAGTGATGGGAAGCTTCCTAAAATTCTTCTGAGTATGTTCATTCTGTTCCCAAATGTAGGCATAGATACAGGAGGCTGTCATTATTGTACCATGAACAGAGTTTCTGCCACTGAAGGATGATGCATTAGAGTAATTCTGTTTGTTGTAAGAAGCAGAGCTTAAAATAGAATGGTATCTAAGAATGTATCCTTTCTAAACATAAAGGTTTCTTTGTGTCATAACAAAGTATAGGGCTTTATAAAGTTTATTATTAATGTCCCTCATATATTTTGTTCTTTTCATTGAAGTGGCCAACCTTATGACATCTAGTTTTGTAAAAACATTTTTCTCTCCTACCTTCCCTTGTTTGTTGCTATTTTCCATTTTGTCCTATTTTCTGGGCAGTTTTAATTTTCATTCTGGTGCCTTGATTTTTAAATTTTCTTTTCAACATACAGTTTTTTATCTTTCTATACTAACTTTCTGGAATGCTAAACCTAAGAGATGAGTGTTAAGAGCTGAGTGATCACCCTTGGCATACTTAATTGTAGACAAGTTGTTTGAACTTGTAATACTTGGAAAATGGAAGTGAATGTATTTGTTTTGTTCTTCCCATGGAAACGAGATATTTATAATGAGCTTCTAAAAACAAGATACAAATATACACAAAGATGATTCTTTGTAGCAGTTGCTTAATAGAAACGAATTGGTTTTTTGGGGGGTTATGGGTTGGGGTTTTTTTCTTAAGTTCATGAGGTCTGAAAAGCTGGTACAAGGAAAGGGTTTCCTGAATGTGAACAGGGCATTAAAAATGATAAAAATAAACTGACAGCCTTGTGTGTTATGCTTTGTTCATAATGTTATAATTTTTCATACAGTTTGAATTGGAGGGAGCCTTTTACATGTCATCTGGGTAAACACCACCACCTCACCCTTCCCCCAGTGAGCAGGGACATACTGCATGAGATCAAGTTGTTCATAGCTCCATCCAACCTGACCAGGGATGGGCCATCTACCATTTCTCTGGACAACCTCCTGCAGTGTTTCACCACTCTCCTATAAATGTCTTCCTTATATCTAGCCTGAATCTACCCTATTTTAGTTTACAGCCATTACTTTGTCCTATCACTGTCGCAGTCGAGCTAGAGAGAAGATAGAAACTCACCAGCCAATCGTGACAATATGAAGAGAGAAGTCTGTTTTGAACACAGACTTTTATAACACTGATAGTTGCCATTAGCTGAGTGGGCTCATGGAAATTTATCTGACTCCATTGGTGGCTTCAGCTAACGTAATTCCAAGGACACTGTCTCTAAACTTAGCTATTATTTACATTTCTTCTTCAGAGATTCACTTATTATCTCTAAAATTTCTCTCTGGCTGTGTGAGCACAGCCACATATCACAACAGCTCTGCTAAAAAGCCTGCCCCCATCCTTCCTTGCAAGCCCCCTAAAACCAGCAGTGAGGTCTCCTGGAGTCACGTCTCCACCAGATTGAACATCCCCAATTCTCCCAACTTTTTTCATGGCAGACGTGTTCCTTCTCTCTGATCAACTCTGTGGCCCTCCTCTGGACTTGCTCCAACAGGTCGATGTATTTCATGTGCTGAGGACCCCAGAGCTGGATGCAGTGTTCCAAGTGGGCTCCCACCAGAGCAGAGTAGAGGGACAGAATCCTGCCCGCACCCTGCTCCCGCTGCTTTTGGTGCAGCCCAGGATACAGTTGTTGGCTTTCTGGGCTGGGAGTGCACGTTGCTAGCTCATGTCCAGTTTTCCATCCAATAGTACTCGCAAGTCATTATCCCTAGGGTGTTTTTCTGGACCTGGATTGGAAAGAGTGTAAAATAAGGTTCGTTGAAAGACTTTTCCTCTGCCATTTCTATCTTCTCAGTCAGTGGTTTCCTATACATTCAACCCATGACTGTACAGACAGAGGAGAGGGGAGTGTGCTGTTCTAGTTAATAATCAGGATGACAGCAACTGCTCAGAGCTCTTTGTGAGACCTGTCTCTAGAAACAGGAGGGGTGTAGGATTGCTGCTTGGTAATTTAGATGCTAGTACATGGCATACATACATACCATATCTCACATACCAAAAGTGCAAGAAGGTGTTGTGTTCCTAGGGTTTTCCACAAGACTTGACATATGTTGCAACTGTAGAGTTTTGGAGTTAATTATGATGCTTTACAAGTGGGTTTGGTAATATTGTAATAGGTGAGGGACCGAGAGGGTATATTTGTGGAGAAAAAAGATTACAAATTTCAAAATTAAAGCTGTTTTATTTAGGAAACTAGGGATATAGTTGCAAAAATTCCTTCACTCCCAATCCTATTTTTAACATCACTCCAATTAATGTTGTTTGCTGGTAAAGAATATCAGCTATGATGCACATTTTGTTTCTCTTTCGGGTTCCAGCTGCAATACTACATTGGTCATATATATGTCCAATTTGTGGTTTTACCTTAAGCTGAAGGGGAAAAAATCCACTCATTTCCTTGCCCCATGTAAGTGACAGGGAAAGACAAAATGTGAGAGGTATGTATACCTGTGTCATAGACCAAATGTTCTTTGTTCCTCTTGGCAGCTATATTTATGTATTCTTCCTTTTAATTCGTACAAAAAAGTTATGCTCTTCTATTTAATAAAGTGTGCAGCTAAAAATTCATGTGTTAATAAAACCCTTAGATCAGTTCATTTGTTTAGAGCGTGGTGCTAATAGCGACAAGGCCGTGGGGGTTGTTCACTGTAGGGTCGAACTCGATGATCCTTGTGGGTCCCTTCCAGCTCAGAACATTCCATGAAAAATAAACAAGTCAACATTAATTTCTGCTGGTTTTGCTGAAAGTGATCATTCTCTTTGCCATTAGGATGATCCTGACTGATGATCCAAGGTAAATCTATGTGCTGCAGAAAACTGCCTTTGGCAAGGCCTGAATGCTGGACTTGGCTGTGAGTCTGTGCAGAATTTAGGGCCTTAGTGTGTTGTTACGCTGAAGCCTTGCAGTGATTGCCAGTGCTTTCCTTTTCTAAATGAGACGCAAAACAAAATGAAGTTATGACGTCTTGCACTACTTAAAAGTTCTTGGACATGTTTCATCAGAAGAAGGATATTAATCCTATTAATGAGAATCCTGGAGAAATTCCAGGTAGTTAATTGCAGTTTATTCCACTTGTCTTTCTGATTAATGAAATGCTGGATTACATTCTTTATTCCTACTGTCAGGATGTTCCTTTACCAGCTAATTCTGTGAGATACTCCGGCACATGCTTTACCTAAAGCAGACAAGGCGTTGCAAACAGCAGTGTTTGGTCAAAAAACACGTGAAGTTTATTTTGTGGGGGTTGCTGACGTTTGCTACATATGTTGGGCTGCATTGAAAATAAAGAATGCTAGTAATGAACAATTATGTAAAGTGTTCCCTTAGTGTTGAATTTTGTTGAATTGTGAATAATCAATTTCTCTTTGTTTTAAAAGCCTGGGATAAAATTTCATTTTTGTTTAGTTGATTGAAGTAGGAGTCGCTTTCTAACTGTTGGTTGCTAAACCAGAAATCTCATTTCCCCTTTTCATTAGTGGAAGCGTCCCCGTGCTGACAGGGATTTGACCACTGAAGGTGTCTGAGAGAAGATCAAAGATATATCCATGATGTATAGCTGAATTGCTCTTCACAGTGGTCTTTTTGACACTTGAATTAAAATTAGATTTCTATGTACTGCTTTTCTAGCCCAAAATTTCTGTTGCTGGTGCACACTTTCTCTATCCTAGCATCTAGTGTTTATTCCTATATAAACAGCTGTCTCTGTTGAAAGGACTGGTCTGGGTTGTGTGGTGGTGCTTGGTTATTTTTTTCCCCTGATTTGCTTGAAATGTTCTCTAAATTGGCATAAAAAGAAATGCTTAAGCAGCAAACAAAACTTGTGTAGTAGCATGTTTCCCAGCAACATGGACTCTCAAATATTACTTTAACTTTGAGAGTTTTGTAATGTAAACATTTTGTGCTTTTGAAGATGGTACTATTTAAGATTATATCAGCATAAGTATCAAAACATCTTTTTAAAAATGGTTCTGTTTGGTCTGCTAAATTTTGGTTCAAAATATATGGCTAAATTTTGGGGTGTAAATTCTTATTCTAAAGATCAGAGAATCTGTAATATACTAATACAGGAAAAGATGTGGTTTGTGTCTGCTGTAATTCATAACAACTAAAAATAGTTGGTTTTGTTTAACGGTGAGTACACTCACCAATGCTGTTGCTTCATACCTGAATTTTAAAATGAAGAATACTAAAACTAGGCTAATATTAGGGAGTTGAGTGGAACAGTGCAACATTATCTCCTGCCTAAACTGGATACTTTAAAATGCTAGAAAACAGACATGTATTAACCTTTTTTTTGGTTAAACACATCACTGTAGTGAATGCTTTGTAAGAGTTCTATCAACTGAAACCTTTGGTGAGATGGACCAAAAAAGATCTGCAGGGATGACAGTATAAACTGGCGTTTGTAAAATGTGAATTTCCCATTCGTCAGAATTTGCACCACACACTTCTTGTACAGCAAAATCCTCTCCATTAAAAGTAAATATAAGTAAGTAGTTTACTAATGTGAAAATACGGTCTTCCTGTTAGTGAAAACTACAACAACTATTCAGCTGCAAATTTCGGGGAGGTTTATGAGTTTATCATGCTATATTGTGTTTTTTGTGTACCTTTAAATGTTTTTTGAAGATGATGGTCTACGAAGGAAAACAAGTATTGAATTTAAATGTGTCATTTAAAAACTTGTCACTCTTCAATTGAGGAAGAATTTCAAGTTTTTAAGTGGTTTTCAATAGTTTGCTTTACGCAATAGCAGAATAATTTTTAATTTATTTGTGAATATGTGAATAGTGACTTATAAATAATATGGTAACCAGTTATTCAAAGAGGAATAAAAAATAGTAAATAAAAAGATTCACCTAAGATGCTTCAGATCTTGTCTTATACATGCAGGCATTATAAAGTGATGAACCAAATGAAACTGTATTTAATTTGATGAGCTGCAGGACCCAGCCCCTTTATTTCTGAACATTCATCAAGGGAAGTCTATAAAGTGCTATCCTACTGATGTACGTATAAAAATGAAGTGATATTCCTGGGATATGTTTTATTTGACACCATAAATGGGCTGCATTGGCCTTCCTGTTGCAGTTTTCTGTTGTTCACTGTGGTAAACTGAAACCGTTCTGCTATTCTTGAAATGCTTTTTGTGCTCTCTTGTAATTTCTTTCAATTGCTGTGTGTTTCAACAGGGGAAAGTCTGTAAGAACTATTACTTTTGAGCAGTTTAAGGAAGCTCTTCAAGAACTCTCCAAGAAGCGATTTAAAGGCAAAAGTGATGAGGAAGCACTTCAAGAAATTTATAAACTAATTGAAGGAAAAGGCCCAGATTTAACTGGAGTAACGGTATGTTACTGGTCTAATGGACGGATTGTTTCTACCTGTCCTTTGTTCTGCTGCAATGTTGTTATGTTCACCGCTCCCCTCTACAATCTACAAATCCAATTTCTCTGTGAGCCCAAAGGCAGGAATTGGTAAGCAGAATGGGAGTAAAGACTATGCAAGAACTGAGTGTTGCACTACTGTGTGTTCTTGTGTGGCACTGTCATTGCTCCTTCTAGGAATTGTACTACCACGTAGTAGCACCTCAGGAATATTCTGAGCTCTTGTGTACGCTTAGAACAGTGAAATGTTCATGAAGAGTGGTGTATCCAAATCAGAAACAGTAGAATGACATTAGAGCCTCAATAAATAATTTTAAGATGTTTTGTGAAATACCAAAAAGCAAAGGCATCTTAAAATACATTTAATTACACCATGCAAATCCCAGAACACTGGAAATCTGGGAACACTGGGAACAATTATCATGTGGTCCGGTCTTTGTTTCTTGTTTGTTCTAAGTCTGTCAGAGCTATAATGTTCTTTCTTTCTAAAATACTGCTATTAAGCTTTGTATGTGAAAAGGAAGCTATAAAGCATACTGTACATAAGCTTGGTTGTCTTTTTAGATGCCCAAGCTTTTATCCAGTATTTTATCCAGTATTTTAGGAGATACTGGAGTGTTTGCCATCAGCTTGAATAGTTCTGTCAGTTTAGTTCATCTCCTTAAAACTTGTGATCCTCTTGAATTTTGCCTATAAAGCTGTGAATGAAAATATAATCTTTTCAGAAACTGGTTCTCTACAAATGATCAGTGTAAATATCAAGTGGAAATATCTCTTTAGAGTTGTAAAATAAGTCAGCTTTTTGCAAGATTTTATTTTATTACTCTTCTACTCTCATTTAAAACAAATGGTAATTTTGAAACAGACTTAAAATTTGAACCTTCTTTTTGTTCTTCACTTACCTTAATAAATTTGAATAATTTCTTCATGTGTTCAGGGATTCTTACTTTAAATTGTGTACATTCTTCTAGGCCTCACTCCTGATTCCATTTTTGGTATTTCAGCAGGCAGACATTGAAATGAGCAGTGTCTGCTGTTAAGTGAATGGTCTCTTTCTGTGTGGGGTACATGGATGAGAGAGCTTTGCAGATGCAAAGTAGCATCATACAGGTTCAGCAGAGGTATATGAGTGTGCCAGCAGCAGGGGGAGAAGAGTGGAGGCGGGAATATGAGCCAGAGATGTCAGGCTTGACTGTTCAGTATGTGCCATTCTGGGGAGAGTTGAAGAAGTGAAGAAAGGGGAATCAGAATATCTTTTTCTGCTACCTGGAAAAGTAAGGGGCAGGAGGTAGAGCTTAAAAAGGAGGGAGATTGGAGGCTGGGAGTATGTGTGTGTGTATGTAAAACCAAATTTCATGTTTGTTTTCTCATGCTAATTTAGTTCCTGGATGGTAAAAAAGACCCACAAACTTGGTAATTAAAGACATTAAAATAAATAAATTAATACATGGCCACTCTCCTCCTGTAACCCAGGAGTGCAGATAGGAAATCTCTACAGCTTTTAATGCTTTGTTTACTTTGGGAAGTCAATACTGTGGAAATTTCAAGATGTGCTGCTTTCTGTATGGTTAGATAAAGTTACATTAAACTTTTCTGAAAAGTTCTAGAGTAAGTCAGTCATGTCATGTAGTGTGTGCCCTGCTTTGTAAAACTCTGCTATAGGTCATGTAGATGTGGTTCAGGTTTCAGACAGAAAACTTTATGTGACTACTGACACATTACTCTAAACATATTAGAGGAGTTGAAAGCATGATTAAGTGACGCTTGGGGATAAGAATACTTCAGCAGCATATGGGGAATTTTGTGTCTTAGCTTCTTAGTTCTGTACTGGGTATTTTGGGGAGGTAGGCGGCAGGGGCAGTATGTCTGGACTAAATGGCAGCCTGGGGAAAGCACTCCTTCAAAAGGACAGTTGCAAAGTTTACCTTCACATCAGACAATGATGATTTTAGTGCATGTTGTGATAGAAGTCATAGAAGATTTTTTATCTTCTTCTGTTTATTTTTTCTTCTCCTTCAGAATGTTGTAGAGTTATAAAAAAAGCCCTGCTTGTGGTTGATGTGGTTGAGAAGGCTCAGCAGCCAGGCATTGAAACCAAGTGAATTTTAGGCTGCTTTCTAATCTTGGAACAGAACATGTATGATTGACTTTGTCACACATGAAGAAAAACACAGAAAAGTGATAAGAGTTAATGAAGCCAGTGGCTTTATTAGCTCACTTGGTAGTGATCTCTCAACAGAATATACAGTGCAGGTTGTGTAACTTCAATAGCTTGCAAACAGACACATAAATGAAGTCTAGGGCCTTCTAATTGTCCTCATTCCTACACAAAGGTTACAAAGAGCAAAACTGAGGTTCTTTCTTTTCCTGTACCAAGAGCTGTGTGCCACAACAATGCTGAATGCATTTCTACACCTCCTGGGGAACAGATTCTTGCTTTGGTCATTGCCTGATGTTAAAATAAAACCGGTTGAACTTCAGTGTATATTCATCAGGGTCCTTGACATAGAAATGCAGAACAATTTCAAGTGCAAGGAGTCTGGGATTATCTCACTGAAACCTTCTGCTCACAAGAGGGCTAACTTAAAGCCAGAATCAGCTTGTTCAGGGCTCAGTCCACTCAGATTGACGGTGAGAGTAGTATGGGTGGCAGGGCAGTACAGCAGCAACAGCACATTAAAAGCTGGATGATGGGTGCTCAGGGAGATGTTGATGTGGGCAGGATCATATTCTCACCAAAATGTACCTGTTAGGCCAAGAGCAAGGAAGCCAGAGTGCAGCCCACAGAGTGTGGTAAATGAGACAAAACAGTAGTTGTAGCAGAAGTATAAAGAGGCCTAGTAATTCCACTTAAGGCTATGTGGATCTGCTTGAAGACTATACAGTGGACATACTGCAGGACATACTGTCCAGCACATGGACATCCATTAAGATGTAGGAGTCTGCAGAACTGCCATTAGCACATCACTGTCCTTGGATCTATTAGGAAGAAGTCCTGTATCCACCTTGAATGCTTCAGAGAGCTCCTGTGTCTTCCCAGAGTACAGAACTGTGGTGGCCACTCTTATGGGAGATGTGCTGTGGTCAAGGTCCTGAGATGCCAGGTGGCGGGAGAAGATGAAGAGGAGACTGACGTGGGAAAACCCAAGCTTCACAAGGTGAGGAAGGAGTGACAGCTGGAGACCAAGTGGACAGAAATAGAAAAGTCTGAAAGCTTGTGGCTTCTTGGCAACAAAGCTTGTGGCTTGTGGCAACAAAAAGTCACAGATCTGCTCCACTTGTGGTTCTTCAATTTCAAGACCCATCAGAGTCAGCTGAGCCTGAGTTTGGTGTTCACACAAAAAGGGGAAAGTGAGTGATAATGTTGACCAGCACTATCTCACACTCTGAGACAGTCTGTGGGGACAGACAGGTTCTTTTAAGGATCCTTGGCTGAATGAGAGCTGGCCACAGATTTGTAGTTATATCACACCTTAGCATGAGCTGTGTGTTAGTGAAAATCTGGAAGGGAATTGAGTGAACAGTCACAGAAGATTTTGCCATCCCAAATATCTCATGTGCTATTACACTTCCCTGTTCTATAATGGGTGACACTATACTCTGGCAACAGTGCTGTACCATGAGTTTGGAGCAATGGGTACCAGTCACAGAAAATTACTGAAGATTCTTCTCGTGGATGGTCAAGGCATGTATTTTCTGATTTCACCTGATGTCTCAGGAGTTTTATTGCTTGATAGGTGCCAGGATCTGGGATTGTTGCAGATACACATCCAAGATTTGTCCAGCCTCCTAATATGGACCCTCTTCTTCCTCTTCCTTGTGGGTACCCAGAGTAGTGCTCTGGAGGTAACCTGGAGCGTATAAAGAAGAACTACAGAGGTTTAGGGGTGAGGCTGATGGGTGAGGAGCTCTGATCTTGTCTTGCCAATCCCAGGAGGAGGAACGATTGAGTAGAAGTGGACTGTATGGCTTCTGTTGAAGATAGGGCTTTAGCTTCTAGGACCAGAGAAATGAGGGCTACTCAGCTGGGATGGAATAAATATAACAAAGTAGAACAAAAGTATCTTTACAAACTAGGCTTACTGATCTGCTGAGGACTGGGTATGGAAGGTTACCATAACCTGGAGATGAAAGATGATAAGGGGCAGAGCAGATATCTTTAGGTGACAAGCCTGACAAGGGAGGTTTTTGACCTTCTATAAATGCAGCAGGACATGGCGTCCATCTCTAACACCTGCACACAAAAGCATATAGTATGGGGAAAGCAGGGCAAATTAGTTGCAGAGATGTGATTCACTGGGATTGTGCAGGTGTGTTAACACAGCTTTTCTGACTGGAGTGCTGCACTGGATGAATAGATGCTCTTCAGGAAATACATGAAAAAAATGAGGAAGAGGGATTGTAGTCTATGTAAAGGCTTATGTTGACAGCATCTGGCTTTGGAACAAGTCTCGTTAAAGACTGGTTGTAACATTAAATTGAAGAAGGATTCAGCAACACCCTCATGGAAAAAAAAAAAAAAGACTTTGTAATATATTTCCCTTCCTGTTTTGTGTTCACCACCAACAAGAATGAAAAACTCCTCAGGGAAGTTTGGGCACACTGTTTTTGTAGAAGGTCATATTAATCAGGCTGCTAGATCCCATGAGTTGGGATCACGTAGTGACTTGGACTGTTGAAATGCTGGAGAACTGGAGTTAAGGGGCTAAACTTAGAGAGGAGGAAATGAAGGGGTCTCTTGTAGCTGCCAAATAACACCTGATCTGCCCTTATGGCTAGACATTACATGGTCTTATCTTGATGGAGCTGGACGTGGTTCGGGCAGGCAGATTTGACAGATTAATGTGAATTTGTTGTTGGAAGTGATGTCACCTATAAGGCACCTTTTTATGTCTTTTCTCTAGCTCTGCCTGCACTCGTAGTTAGAAAAAGGTTTAGGTACTGTATAGAGAATTAGGATTTGCAGTGCTATATCATCTGAGTGGCACTACTGGGAACCACTCCATTGAAAGTTCTCACCAGGATTAGTTAAATACTTTCTGGCCTTATTGAAGTGGAGTTGATTATCGTTTTCTTTTGTGTGGTTGTGTCTCTGCCCATGTTAAACCAAAGGAACACAAATGAAATCCAAATTTTATTTGAAGCTTGATCTCTGTTTCTGACTTTCTGCAGATTTTTAATGCATGTGCATGTATTCCCATGAATTTAAAAACAAAGTAAATACAATTTTGGTAGGGAGTTCTGGTACAACCAACCCCCCCCACCCCAAAAAAAAAGGGCAGACCTTTCCTTTGACATTTTTTTTCCATGTTACATTTTTCATTTCATTTTTACAAAGGTTACCAGCAGATCAGTAGTTTTGAAAACCTTGCTGAGACTATGAATATTGGTGCTGATTCTGCAGGCTTCCAGAACATTTTAATTGCATAAAGAAATCCCCATGGCAACTTCTTCTAGGAAGATGTGCTGTTAGATAGTGAAGTTTTATGGTTGAAGGAGCAAATGTAGGAAAGCTGACTGCAGGTGACAGAGTAGCCAGGAGTAGTGTGGCTAAGGCGTTGTACCCTTGTGGTGAGGAGGAACAAGAGCAGCTCACCTACTGCCTGTCACCATTGTTTTTGGCAGTGCAGGCACTCGCAGCACTGATTGCTGAAAAGACACATTCAGTCCCTCAGGCAGGCAGGGACTGTTTCTGTACTATCTGGACATTTGTAATTCAGGAAAGAAAAGCAACCAGAAAAGCCTAGTGCAGGGTTTTGCATCATGAAGTTTCTGCCTTTAAAGCTGTGGAGCAGCTTTAAATCAAACCGGAATCTTTGTCGGTGATGGCAAGCGGTGGAAATACCTTGAGGCAAAGTTGTTTCAGTGGAGCCAAGAGCTGATTGTGAAAGCGGGGGCATTCGGTGTCTGTTTTGAACGTGTGATATTCCTGAAGTCCAGGAGGTTTTCTCGATGCCTTTCCTTCCCGGGAAGTGGTTCTGGAGAGCCTTTTGGGGACGGTGCCATGCTGTGTGCAGAGCCACCCAGCAGAGAGGTCCCGCAAGCTTGCCGGGGGCTGTGGTGCTGCAGGAGTGAGCCCTGTGCAGCTGCAGGAGCGTGGTGCTGCACTGCCCTGCTCGTGGAGCCCTTTGCACTGTGCTGGGTGCAAAGCTTTTGTGGCATTTGCTTGGGTTTTGAACTGTGAGCTTTGTAGAAGGGATGGTAACATGTGCTGACAGAACATGAGGAAGGCTACCTTGGCAGCACCGAATCGCCGTTCCTCTTCTTTGCCTCATCTTTGTTCTGGAAGGAAAAGTCCTGAAAGCGTGGGAAATCTTCCAGTCTCACACTGTTACCTTATTTTCATGATTGTGGCACTAGCTTCATATGCTGCTTTGAGCCTTTTGACACAAGAGTTGATTTTATGGGTTCTTTTGAGTCCATAAAGTTCATACAGTTTTCCTGCTGCAAACAAGCCAAGCCAGTGCAGCTGCAGAGCTTTCAGTCCATATATTTTTCTTCAGCAAACTGCTATGTACTTCTGGACTACAGTAGACAAAATACATGTTCATGACTTCTGTCCTCTCATTTCCTTTTTACTGTAGTTCATTTTGGTTTCCTAAGGGCTGATAATACATTTCTGGAAGTAATTCAAGTTCTTGAAAGTAATGAAATGGATTGTGTTGCTTTCTCGGTAAACTGGTCCTTGATTCATTAGTTATCTTCAGGTAGCAGGCAAAATCTGTGTAAGTTTGCAGAGTTGTCTTTCTCGAGAAAGGCAAGGGAGGAATGTGGCATTTGTTAAGATTTCCAAAGTTTGAAGACTGCAGCTTTCACTTCTGTCATTGGTATGAGGGCTGCTTCAGACAGACGGAAGTTGGACTATTGGTAATATGGAATTTGGATGTGATGTTGGATTGTTTTGGTTTTTTAATTACTTGCAGCATGGTCAAACACTGGAATAGGTTGCCCATGGTGTCTGTGGAACTTTGGAGGTGTTCAGGACTTGACTGGAGAAGTTTCTGTGTAAGCCTGTTTGAGACTTGCTGTGAGCAGGGCTTTATGCTAGGTAAAGACTCATATTCAAAGGTTCTTTCCAACCTAAATTGTTCTGTGACTTAGTAATTTTAAGTTTTGATAATCCTCAGGGACAGAGAATCCCCCAGTCTTTCCAGGCTTGATCAACCACAGTGGTGAAAAATTCTCATGTGTCTAGTTGGAATTTCATATCTTCCAAATCATGCCCATTATTGTTTACTTCTGAACTGTCTCTGTTTCTAATATAACCACTCTGTTGAGGACAGGAATAAGATTTGTCTCTCCCTTTTTTTATTCTGAGTCTTGATGAACACATTCTTGTCATCTTTTCCATGTATGTCACATGCTCCAAGCCCCTTACTGTCTTAGCAGCACTTCTTTGTAGACACTAACATAAAGTGAGGAAAAATACTGAATTTGTAAGAAAAAATGCACAAAAAATAAATAAACTCAATTTGGAACATTAAATGATTATGTTTGATTCTGTTGTGGTAAGTAAAACTTTCTTCCTAAGGGAAAGTTTTTTTAAAATAAAAAGTAAAAAATTTATGTTCATGGGCACCTTCTGTGACCTGCAAACGTTATGGCTTCTGGGAACGTCCTTCTTTATTGACATGAGCCATTCTGTTAATCCTCATTTTGCTGTTTCTTCTTGCATGTTAGTGCGTGTGCATTTCCATCCGCTCACACAAGTTTTAGTGTGTATGTTAATAAATATGTTACTGTACAAGAATTCTCATGTTTTTATTGTAGTTTGTGTATTGAGGAAAATTTCATGCATTTCGTGCCGCACATTTGAAACAGAGGAGCAGAAGCTGTAGTCTTGGAAATTGTGATTAAGTTTACCATTACAAATTCTCAGAATAGCAGTCTGTCCTGAGAACGAATTTGGTAAAGGAAAAGGCAGTCAAGTAGAGTTTCTGAGACTTCTCTGTGGATGTAACAGTAGAGAGTTTATGCACATGTAGATAAAACTGATTTTCTGTAAAGTAATGGTTTTTAAATATAAGGAAAGCAAATATGTTTTAGGTTTCATTAACTCCATATTGAATATATTGCCCTTGTCTTGCATTTGGAGTTTTTCTTGTTAAAAGGTGCTACCAGGTCAGTGTGAACAAGTAAACTGCATATATTAGGCCAATAGTTCTTCCTAAACATTGTCTTGATACCTATTTCTTCAGTATAAAAAAATAACCACTTCTGCAAATAGTACTCTTAAGACTGCAAGACAGAAGTCCCTAAAGGTCATTTAGCAATGCTGTTTTGAGCAAAGAATGCTCCAGTGGTCATTTTCTTTCAGATAGTGACAGGTGCTGCTACACATAAAAAAGATGCCCAGATTTTAGCACTCTGTTCATTTTAGCTCAAAAGTCTTGTGTGTTTTTTCTTCGCCTGATTTTAAAATATAAATTTAAGGATCAAAGAGGCTGCTCCTAGTCCGAGTGTACAGGTTATCATGCATCTATATTGTTATGTGAAATAATTTTTTTTCTCTTTCTATAGTAAATTTTTTTTGTCTTGATGACAACAAAATGATTTTTGAAGAGCCTGATATGACTTAGTGGAAGAAAAGTCTTTGCTCGGTGCCATTTCATACTGCTAATTTGCTAATATTAGAAATAACTTTCAGTCCTTCCAGTTTGTGACTTCTCTCATGAATCCTAGAGTTTAGAATGAAATTATCTTTTGAAGCAATGAATTCTAGTTGTATTGGAATACTTTTTCTATATTGATGGAGCCAGGATTTTATGCTTTCATGTTGACATAATGGATTTTGAACATGGTTCAAAAAGTGAAGTCAAGATGAAACTTCTCCGTATCTTTGGTGCTTAGAACTTGATTATTAATCAAAAGTATCTCATACTGAAAGTCTCTTCCAAAAGGTTTTGACAATGAGTAGGTATTTGCATAGGCTTTGTCATTAGCAAAGTTTAAATCTTGGTAGCATGTAAAAGTATCTGTATTAAGAACAGCTGATTTCTGATGTGTCTTTTTGTTTTGTTTCTTTTTTTCTTCCAATAGAAAGCCGTTGCATCTCCAACTGTTTCACGCCTTACAGATACTTCAAAATTCACAGGTTCTCACAAAGAGAGGTTTGATGCCAGTGGGAAAGGAAAAGGCAGAGCTGGCCGAGAAGATCTGGTGGATAACTCAGGATATGTATCTGGTTATAAGCATGCAGGCACATACGATCATAAAGTACAAGGAAACAAGTAAGGCTGAGGGTTTACAACATAGAGGGGGATAGAGTATATATTTGTAAGGATGATGTTATGAATCCCACATGTTTCAGTTATTGTGAATGTTGAGACTATGTTGTCAAGAAGTTGTCTTCAGGAACTGGAACTGATTTCAACATCTGCTGAGCTACTTTGCAGCACAATGCCACTTCATTACATTCCTCATGCATATATTGGCAAAAATAAATAAATACATAGGTATAAAAAATACATTATTTTGTTGAGCTTTAGGAAAAAAACCCCAAACCAACAAACAACAAAGCCAAAGTCAAGAACAGTTATACCACACTTTGTCAATTCAAGCAAAATATCTCAAACATTCCTAGATGTTCAGTTGCCCTGATGATGTCAAAGAGAACCTCTTGAAAAGAGGATCTTTTGTAGCAGTCTTTCTGAAGAATATCCCATTACTTATGCAGTTTCATTTGACTACTGTTTTAGGGGTTTTTTTAAAATGTCTTATATGGGATCTAGCACTTTTCTTAAAACATTCAACAATATACTATTGGGAAGTAAGTGGTCATAATATACTAAGTTCTAGCCTGTGATTGTCATATACCACTCATTGTAAAACTGAAAAAAAAAGCTATTTCTAGGACAATATAGGCTCTAAAGTATTTTATGTCAACAGAAAGAGTTGGAAAATACCAGCCCTTACTTTCCTCCTGTCTATACTTTGTGCTTGTTCTTGTGTGTACTGTAGCATGGTTCTGATTGGCTGGATTTGGATGGAGCTGTTGTACTAACCTGAGAGGTGAGGAACAAGACATTACTAAGAAAGTATAGTTAAGGATTTTCACAGTCTGTTCTCAAGTTTGCACTGCCTCACATTGGAAGTGAAGGGGGCATTAAGCTAATAATGCTTTAAAATATTGTTTATTACTAAATACTGCCAATCAGATTGCTATTAAATGAACGTTATTTTGCACATACGTTGGCACATAGTCCCTTTAAGCTCTAACATGTGTAAGGAAAGCTTATGGCCCCTTGCAGTAAGGACATTTACAATTATTATCTATGTAATTAGGTGCAATTTTTCCACAAAAAAAACCCCAAGTCATTATAACTGGGCTACATTTTATGATAGATTGATTTGAATCCAAGGTATTTGATTCTCTGTTCACTCTTGCTGCCAGACTTGGGAGTAATAGTATTTCTGGGAATGGCTTTTCAATGTTACCAGGAGAACCAGTCTCACAGGTTTAAGGTACAGGCAGCTGAGTGTGACCTAGCTGGGGTCCAGAATGCCAAAAGAAATTAATTGGAGTAAAAATAACTTTTTTAATATTGGTTGAAAAGGAGAGAAAAGGCCATTCCAATTTTCTGCAAGTGCTGAACAAGTACCTTGATGTATTACTCTGATTCTCTAAAGTTATGGAAGATAGTGTAGTGGTTTTGGTTTGTCGATTTGAGATTTTTTTTGATGTTAAGTATTCGAAACCAGCTCTTTGCAGTTCTGCCTTGCTTTCTTTCAAAAAGAGCTTGTGCCCTGATTTTCATGTTCAACTCTGAATAAGGATTAATAGATGTATTGCTCTCCTGCCACCTGTATCAGCATCCCACTCAGAGTACATAAACGTAAGTGAGCAGAGTGTGCTGTAATGTGCCATGCAGTTTAACAGTCTGTATTTGGCCAATATATGGAAAGGGAGCACTGGTTTTCAGCCCTTAAACTGTTAATGTTTTGTTTTGCTGACATTGTGTGGTAGCCTGTCTTGTAACTTCACCCTCAGTGACCCTTTGAGCCCATACATCAGCCTAAAACCAAAACAACAGTAGGAAACCTAAGGTGAGGGCTTCCTTGTGGACTTGGACATCCTTTTGTTTGTTTATCATTTATTTCGATGTTTGTTTTTGAGTGGAAGGGAAGTTTGCCAAAACACAGCACACACTCTTGTAAATATTTAAATGGCTTTTCCCGTGGATGGCTTCAGTTACCTGGGAAGATTTTAGATGTATGTAAAGATGCTCAGGATACAAAGTATTCAGCTTTGAGAACCCTTTCCAAGAGTTACCCTGTGTTCTTGAAGAGTGAACGGTTATCCACTCCTGTGTTGCACTGAGGACCTGTCACACTACAAAGCAGAAAATAGGATACTTGATACCAACAGTGGCTAAATTATTCTGGCATGGTAGTAAACTGTCTAAATATAAAGTGCCTGTGCACATGAAGACGGCTCCAGGGTAGTCCTGTTTTTTTTTTTAATGAATAAAAAGGCTGAGCCTACAAGCCTTGATAAATCCTTTAGCTGAGTTACAGGCAAAATCAGTGTCCCTGTTTTTCCTTTTGACTTTAAGGCTTGACTAATAACTCACTGGTAACTGAAAAGTTCTGGACCCAGCATCACTAAAGGGTGAAGTCCAGCCTACTGCAGAGTCCAAGAGCACACTGTTGACCTGGGTGTTTGTTTGTTGCTAGCTATTGTCTGGCACATTGGGTGACACTTTGCTTTTAGGTACACAAAGGACAGGCTTTCTCAGGTACCCAAATATAGAGTCTGTAATGTCAGAATGTTTCCATACAGGAGGAGTGATTGGTTAGGAAGATTTTAAGACATAATTGGGTTTTAAGCTGTTAGTTCATAGTGAGAGAGATAGCACACTCAAAAGACAGAAGGCATGCAAGGGAATTGAGAGTGCGGACAGATCCAAGCTGACACTGTTTAGAAATTGAGTTATAAGAGGCTGATGGAACAAGCTGAGGTTCTGCCAGAGTTTACTTTGCATTGCTTGTGCAGTATAAAATCCCTGCCATGAACCAAAGCACTTTATTTGAACCTGATGCAAGCTTTGAAATTCTTTCAATGGCATAGTAAGCTTGGGAGCAGAACCTGAGAAGTTGGTTCAGATAGCAGTATTTTATTTTGAGGAACACACTTATTTTTTCTTCTGTTTCTACAGTCTGATAGTTTTAAACCTCAAAGTGATACATGAAAAGAAGTCATTCTGATGTGACAGTTACAAAGGAGAGTTGTTGCTGGGAAGATAGTTCTTAGTAAAGGTTTTTCTCTTTTACTGTGCTTGGTGTGAAAGATAATGGCTATGAATAAAAGCATCTTATGCAGTGTGTATTAGGGGTTCACTACCTACTTAAGCTCTTAGTATTCCACTAATATTGGTAGGAAATTAAAAGCCTAAAATGGTTGCTTATTAGCTCTTAAGTTCCAGGCCTGCTTGGGAATGAGGCAAAGTACATTTTCTTACTCATCTGCTGTTCCCTCAACTCTCAGGACAGTAAGTACAGCTTATACCTCAAAGATGACAGGAAGGGATAGCTGAGGAGGTGCTCCATTTTCAGCCCTTAGAGTGTTGTAGAGCATAATCTCTTCTGATGCACCATGCTGCAGACTGTAACTAAATGTTACGTCTGAAGTAAGGACATGGGAACCTAGTAAGGTTTACTGTCCTCTCTTTTTTGGGGGGCATCTCAATTCATTCTATATAAATTTCCAGCTTGATTTTCAGCATCTTCCACTACGTAGCACTGTCCTATGTGACGTCTTGTATAAAATCCTATTGTTCGTAGTTATCTTTGCTTTCATTACTACAGTAGATGCTACCAAAAGAAATGTGATCAGAAAATCACTTCAGATCACTTTTAAAAATAACTGCCTTAAAGAACAAACTCAAATTTTATTTAAATACTGTGCAGTACACAATCCTTACCTTTATGTCTACTGAAGCTTAACCTGGCCATCGAAACCTTTACAAGACTGAGGGCAAGAAATGAAAACCCTTACTGAGGCAAATGAATAGTCATTACAAATATTTTTCTAAAAATAATGTACTTTTAAAGTAAAATATGCAGCAGTCAAAAGGGATTTTCTTATTAGGGCTTGCTTACTAATTCTGTTTAGTCACTCCATGAGCTTTAGTTGAGAGTTTCACTGGGAATTTTGCAACCATTAGTATGGAAATTTTAAAACCAAAAATGATTGTCCTGCTTTTTGTGGTTATCAAAGCTATCACAATAGCATTATTGAGAAGCAGACATTAAAAAAACCACATAAGTTTCATGGGTCCTACATAAACAGTTGTAATTAATTGTAGTCAAATATTTGGAATCCCAAGGGAAATGTTGAATATTAGACTATTGCCAAAATTTAGCCCCTATTTTTTAAAACCTATAATACTTCTTACCTCCTTTTCATTTAGGGAAGGGAAAGGGAGATTTCAAAACTACTCACATGTCACAGCTTGTGTTTATCATCAGCATAGAGATTGTCTTTCAAAGATACTTTGAATTGAAGTATGTATTTTACTGACTTTACCTTAATTAAAAATTCTGACAATTAAATTTAAAAATCTGACCATTTTTTTGCATTATACAAAGCTTTGTTCACAAATTACCATTTCAGTCATCCGTATTTTCCCTCTATTGGCTCAATTAATATTTTTTATGGTAGCTGGAATTAGGCAGAACAAAAAGGCAAATGACTACTATGGGTTTGACTTGCAAGTGATAAGTGTCCCAGCCATCTGTAACCATCTGTAGAGAAAATCCTCATGTATATTCCTCCAGAACCAAAACTTTAAAGTTATAATTGATAGGTTTTTTCCTTAAGGCTTTTCATTGTTATGAAATGAATTTTTATTCTTTGTGCCTGCATGTATGATAGTCAAAACATAACCCTGCCTTCAGGGATGCATGTATTCTGGAGGCACGTGCCTGTCATCCGTGAACAAGAATTCTCTGTTTGCACTGGCCAAGAGTGAACCTTTTACCTTCATGATAGAGCAAATGTAACGTTGCACTGGTATGTGTCCTCTTAACTGACTGTCAGCCTTGCGTGTGTGCCAAAATAACTACACCTTTGTGTATGTTTGTAGTGTGAATATTATGTTCTTGGCTTGTCACTTAGTTGGTATAAGTAATGTAATGCACAAGACTTATGTAGGTTTGTGTGTGTGTACACATGCTGTTTGGATCCAGCTTAAGTAATTAAACTGTATAAATGTTGATAAAAACATAAATCTTAATAGAGCCAAGCTCTAGTCCTGCAGCCAATGCTGTTCAGCTTGGTTGGGGGTGTTGTCATTCTCTCTTGATAGCATAAAGGTAAAGATCTAAGGAGGCTTTTGTGGTTTTACCTGGCTGCCCTGTTCTGAGAGAAATTACTCCTCAGCAATTCTAACCTTGACTTAGCATGACAAGAGGAGTTTCTCCATGGTGAGGAAATAGGAGAGAGAGTAAGGGTGAAAACAAGCTTTCCTCTGAGTGCTTTTAAGAAACCATTTAAAACTATGCTCTGCATGGGCCCTATATTTTCCTTTATCCCAGCTTTGTGAAGCAAGTTGACACTCACTGTGTAAACACACAGTTGTTCATCATCCGTTAGTAAGTGTAAAGCTGTGGTATAATGAGATGGGAACAGGAAACAGGAGTGTCATACATTGCCTATGGACTCAAGTCTTGCTTGGACCTTTATACAATTAAATACCAGAAGCATAATGACAGCCCTTAAATTTGTGTGAAATTCGTAAAGTTTGGAGTACCTCAAATTAATACATGTGTACCTCCTGTAACTGGAGTGTTTGCCCATAAAATATCATTTAACATTCAGTTGCTCATTTGTGCAACCCCAAAGTGCCCATTTGCCCATAAGCTGGAAATGATGGTCAGGGTTGTTCTTTTTAAGTCTTCAGAATCCTAGAACTACTAAGAAACCTGTAGTTGCATTCATGCTTGCTCATTAAACTCAAACCCAATGCTTTCCCATGTTTGAATGATGTCCCAGGTAAGAATAATGCTTCTGGAACTAAAAGAATATTGCAGATAGAACCTCCACATCTTAATTGTCCAAGTAATTCATTTTTGCTGGGACAAATATCTGTTAATATATTTGGTATTTTTTCATGTTTTTCGGTATATTAAGCTTGGTATATTGCTTCAAAAACCCTATGGAGAAGGTGGATTTCAAAACAAGTTTAAGATACAACTCTTGACTTTGTTGTTAGAAAACATTTGAATTGGCTTATTTCATTCAAACTAATTGATCATCCACTCAAGGTAGACTTTGGCAAGAATAACCCTGATCATAAACAAAAGGGGGAAGAATTCAGCCTCTTGGCTGAGCATTCTTGACAGATATTTGCAGTTCTGGTAGTCTAAACAATTTTTTAAAAAAGAAGTTATCTTTTGTATTCATGCACATGCACACATGCGTGTACACAGGCACTACTTGGGGACATGGATATACATGAGGGCAAAGCTACAGAAGAGACGTTTTTTTTTTTCCTTTAAACCTTGCATTTAGAAATTGACATTAAAATGCCCAACTGACTAACCTGATTTGGAAAAATGATAAGCTACTATCATATCCCATTGCAGCTATATAGCAAGTGAATTAATTTTCAAATACAGTTATACAGCATCTCTTTTTTTTCGTGAGTGACTGTAAAGCTTATGGCACTGTACAAAGTGACTTTTGATGTAAACATTTGGAAAGGTCTCAAAGATAATGCTCATGATAATTTGCCCTTACTTCAGTTATCTTTATGCAAGGTTTTTCTACTACTTCGCACATTTTTCAGAAAACATCAGAAACATTAATAAAGCTGCACTCAACTAAATTAAAAATGTGGCCCTAAAAGTACGCTCAGTTCATCCATCATTGCATTTGATCAGGAGCTATATTTAGATGAACAACAAAATAAGAAAAAAAGATGGCCATCTGAATCCCCACAGTGGTGAATTATTTCAAGTTCCAGTTTACATCAGATGATTTTCTGTATGCTTGCATTTGCTCAAATGCTATTTTTAAACAAAGTAATTAAATAATGTGAAATAATGCAGCCTGAGCTCTGTTAAATAAGGTTATATTAATATAACTGAAATGCTGTGTATGTCTGTAATATTCAAGCTAAATAAGTACTAAATCTTTACAAAGGCTTTGTGTAAAGTCAGTTAACTTACAAACTGATGTCCTGTGTAAAATCGTGTTGGAAAACTACTTTTGTTAGCACTGTAGTGTGTGAAAAGATAAGATCATAGGCAAAAACAAGTTATAGGATGCAAAAAAGTGTGTTTGTTTTTAATATTTGTGCTGGGTTCAGAATACATCAGCTTTGGCAAATTCTTGCAGCAGGGAAATTTTTTTGTAGAATGCTTATAATACAAAGTAATTTGTCCTTACATTCTGTAAAGCAGAGAAATGGTCAATGCTGGATAAGTATATTGAAGTTTATTCTTAGCAAGGTGTTATGTTTCACAGATTTAAATATTAGAGGAGAAATATATATTTATACAGAAGTATAATTTTTGAATGAGATTGATTTTGTTCAGTCATGAACCATTGATTTATCCACATAATGCTTTATTCCTTTGCTAGCTTGTTTATCAGTCCATGCTGTTGCAACATCCATTTCTAATTCGATTTAGATGTTTTGATTCTTCATTTGCACAAATCTGATGTGCATGCTGTCAGGACCTGATCATACATGATGGAGGCAAAACTGTTTTGTCTCTGATTACTTAGAGCACTAAATAAAATTTAATCGTTAAGAGCTTGGGGTATGGAGATAGGTCTTGGCACAGTCTTCCTTGGAGCACTGTACACTATGATAAAAACCTTCAGTGGAGCTTGCTAGTTTTTGTTCTTATTTTCATTTGTCTTTCATCAACCAGGAAGCAGCTGTGTGCTAATAATTACCTGCAATATTTCTAATTGCAGACATTGCAAACATTACCATGCAGCTATACTAGCCTACTATGTTCACTGTGAAATTTTCAACACGGTAAAAAATTTTACATGATCATTTAACCTTACAAGTTTACTTTTTCTCACTAATTTAACACTGAATCTTCTTTTCATTATTGCAAATGAACAACTTGAGCATAGCATTTCTAAACCTTATCTGTAGTAGATAAACATGTCCTAAGCAAAGATTTTTAACCACTTGATAAAGGGGGCCAGGCACCATCCAGTGCAAATCACACTGGGCAAAATCTTATCCCCACTGCAGCCAGTTCCAAAATTCTAGCTGGTGTTAGCAAAAATAGAACCACCATTACCAAGGGGTTAATATGCTTAGTAACCATGACAAGAGGTTATGGGGGAGCACAACAGTGATTCTCTTATTTCCATGTCTTTGTTTCTGTTAATTTAAAACTACTACTCTTCAATCTTTAAAATAAGTAAAAGAAACTTGAAGGGGGGATCATATACTACTAGTTTGTACTAGGTTTTATCAGGAAAAGGAAACAAATTTATATATATATATATATATATATGCAATATATTTTTACACTGTTTATTAATGCTAGAAAGTATTAAATGTATCACTTTACTTGTGTGAATGTTAAAGTAATGACAATGTTATGGATGTTTTAAACCTTTTGAAGTTGTCTTGTTAAATTCTAAACCCACATTAACAACGGAAAAGCTACTTTGTCTGCAACATTATTGTTGATGTTTTAGGGGAAAAGTTCAAGTGCAGCAGTTGTTTTGATTAGCACTGTAAAAGCTTGGCTTGACAAGTTATAGTGAAATCCATATTTTAAACACCATTTTGTTAAAGCATAGCTTCTCATAAAGTACGTTACTGCTGTTGACTGACTGTATAAAATTGTATTTTTAGTTGGTAAAGTGATCAATAAATGTGTTACTACATCAGTTCTGGAATTTATTGAAGTAAATGGTATTTGCCGGTAAACTTTGTAAGCAACAGTTATATTACAGTTTAGATGTTAATTTAGTTGCTGATGAATTTATAATTACATCAGAATACTCTCTGAACTTCCAGCTGTCTGGTTCTGAGCAGAATCAATTTCTTATTTACCATTTATGTTCCTAGTTTGAATAATGACTAAAGCTGGCCATTAATATTTTGAGGATTCCAGTATGATGCTAGAATAGCCACGATAATGGTGACCTACCAAATGAAATCTGTCAGGGATGAAGCCATTTCTTCTTAACTACTTACCTAAGATAGGTGGCTCCTCAGTGCAAAAGCCTGAGTTAGTTCTCTCAGCTTCTTTAAGTGGTGTTGAAAATATTTTGCTTGTAAGGAAAGAGCGTAATTTGCTACATAGAACATTGTTTTAATGATGTTACATCCAAAAGCAAATAATGGACCTTTTATTTATAAATAACAACATCACTCAGCTTTCCAGTAGCAAAAATACCATGATTTTATTCAAGAAGTAGAAGACTGAAGTATTTAACTCACAACATTGTAATAGCATAATTATTAATGTGACCAAAAAAAAAGTCAGAGTGCTGCTCTAGAAATGTAGCAGTGTCAATTGACAATTTGTCAATTGTTAATTGACAAAATGAGCAGTCACTTGCTAATCCAATGATTAACAGCTGCAAGGAGACATAATTAAACAGCTTACAGCTACCCTGTCTCTTCACCAGTTGTTCTCAAACTGGAAATGGTATTCTTTGTTCTCACACACTAGACAACCTCCTTTAGAACTGCCTTTTAAGTGAAATCTAATACAGCTGTGTCCTGAGATAGCTTTTCTTCCTGCACAGAAACCATGGACTGTCCCCTCCTGTAGTCCTTTTAACTCTTCACGTGTATGGTTACTGAAACCGTAAAAAACATAGTGAAGCAGAACCTATAGGAAAAATCAAATTCTTTACCATTCAAAAAGCCTCTAAGATAGGGGAATATAGTACTCTTCTGTCCTATGAGAATATAAGACACTAAGGTCTGTATTTTCAAGAGTTAAGGATTTTTTATTATTTTCCTGTAGGGCCTCTAGAAATGCCTACTCACCCCTACATACCACTTAACACATCATGACTTTAAAATGAAAATACCCCCCCTCTGCTAGGATGTGTTCTCTTTACTCCAGGGATACAATTATTTGGGCTAGTTTTCAGTCTGTGTAGCAACTCTTCCAATAACTACTCACTCCTGCTCTCTTGTCCATATGTCACATGCAGGCTGATCTTTCCTGGTTCTGTCAAGCTATTCTACCACAGCCAGGACTGCATGGACAGAGGTGTGGAGGCAAAGGCTACCTCTGCCAAATCTGAGTCTTCGGGGACTTAACCTGGTCTTCTAGTTAGCCTTTTTTTTTTTTCCATTTCCTCAGCTTTCTATTTAACTCACTGCACTGATTTATTAATAATGTAAACTAACCCAAGCACATTGAAATGTCACATACTTACTGATAAGTATTCATCAAATCCTCTATCAGTCATCTCTCCTCCACAATAGTGAATATATATGGAAGGAACCAAAGGCAGGGATGTAGGTGGTCTGGGGAGAAACAAGCACAGGAAAACAGAGGGATAAGGGACTAGTCCCTGGTCCATGCAGTTACTTGGTGATGCCCTGGATCTCCTAAGTGCCAGCTCTCCTGTCTTACTAAATTTAATACCTAAGGGGGGATGAGGGGATTCTGTGTACATATGTGCTTATGGAGGTCTAATTGCTACCAGCTGGAGTCATACCATGGGTCACATTAGCCAGTGTTACCTGTGGTGCCGGCAACTGGAGTGGAGTCCATGGGTGACAGGAGCCTGTGTGCCTGTGGTGCCAGCAGCTGGGCCAAGTGAGGGCATGTCTAGCACCATTTGGCTGCCAGCAAATACTGAGCTGAACCTAGACACCAAGCAGGGGCTTTAGCATCTGTTACCAAAGCATTCATAAGACTGTATACATGTATGTCTCCGAGACAGCTGGAAGCACATACCAAAGGGACCAGGCAGTCCCTGACAACTGCTGGGGAGGCTACAAGGTCTGATGGTGTGTATCTCTGCACAGGAGATGATAGAATTTGTGGCATACTCACTCAGCTGGCTGCACATCTAATCCCAGTTACTCAAGGGATCCAGTGTGTGCTGGTCTGCATTAGGTGGAAAGGGAATGATGACATGGGACTGTACCAGCAGATGAAATGTAGCTGTGGTCTTCATGGACTTCCATGTCCAGATTCCAGCAGCAGGGGAAAATAGGGATCTATGCACTAGCCATTGGATAGGCTGTCTGGAGGGACAATTAATTAGTAAATTAAATATATGCATTAATAAATATTAAATATTTATTAATATTTAATTATATAATTAAATCTATGCATGTTTCCTACTAGCAGCCCTTCATCCTGGTCAGCCATAGACAGGTTATTGGAACTGATGTTGGTTTTGTTGGTGGTGCTGGCTTTGTTTTTTTAAAATGTGGATTTCTGTCCATCAGCACTACCATCATGAAACAACTTCGCCTTCTTTGCAGTGGTACTAACGTCTGTTGTTTATTTGGTGCATTTCTTAACTGATAATAGCTCCCATTAAATTGCTCAAGTTGAGTCTCAAGGCATGTGCATGTCTGCTAATTCTTAATAGAAATTAAAGTTCTTTACATTAAAACAATTCAGGCAACCAATTTTGTTCATTACCCCGCCTAAATTAATTTTTTTAAATATTTCCTTTCAGTACTATTTTGGTAGACTTATTCTATTTTAGTACTACTAATTTGAATTTTTACTACAAAACAAACTCTTTAAAGGAACATTTCTTATAAGTGTCTTAGTGGAAAAAATTCTTGTAGTCATACACGGGCATTTATTCAGTGAGAGTAGGTTTCATATATTGACGTCACTGGACCAGATGGAGTATAAAATACAAAAAGTATAAATACCGTTTTTTAATATAAGATTAAAATTTCGTATATCTTAATATGTAAAACATATCTACATATACACATATTAAAATTGGTATAAAATGTTTCCCATTATTTGAAACTCTGTTCTCATTATTTGAAAATCTGTTCTTGGGTACTGTCAGCAGTATGAAGTGATGTATGTTAATTCTGGGATCCTGCTTTAGCTAATTGCCATGACACAGACATCCTGAAGGATGTAATCTTCTTTTACTTACGTAAGTCTTGTCTGCCTTAAAACAGCATCACAGCATTTTGTCCTATGTGCAGTCTTTGCTTGTTACCACCTTCTCATTCTCATCATCCTCATAAACAGCACTTGACAATGGCTTTCATCTTGAGCTGTCTCATTCTGCTCTTCGCAGTTTCTTGTCTGTCTGGTCTGTGATGTCCCACCCTATGGGGAAGGAAGCACCCAAGACTGGTACATGCTCGTGGTTGAAAGGAATGCCAGAAGTCAGAGGGCCAACAAAGTTTTATTAGTAAATTTCACACTTGGCATAGAAATTGGTAAGTTAGTCCCTGATGTACTCTGTTAGCCAGCAGTGGGTTTTGTGTGAAGGGGTAGGGTCAGAGGGAAGAGAGAAAGGAAGAGATTAATTAAAGAGGGGAAGAGAAAGAGAGAGATCCTCTGTTTGGCCAGTGAGATGTGCAGAGTCCTGGGGGTGTGTGCCTGGGCTTGATGTGAGTACCTTTTTACAAATCAGTTTTGCCTGCCCTCAGAACAGGTTTCTTGCTTTCTGTGCAAATCAGTTATCATTTGCAGTCTGTTCTTTCAGACCTATCTCGATGTAATTTGGAGGGTCACAGGGGTCTTGGGCGGTCTCATATCCTCCTGCTGGATTGGCCCTTGGTTGACAGTTCATGCCTATTTCTTCACTGATGCTGTCTTTTGTTTGTTGTGTCTCCAGGGAGTAGAACAAGGATGTTTGTCCCTGCTCTACCTCCACATGGTCCTCTTCTCCAACCAAATCTTGTTCTTGGAACAAACCCCTGTGGCTGTCCGGTTACTGGTGTTTGAGACATACACATTAGCCCCTTATTGTCTGAGCTTCTACATACTCCTGGGCCTTAGCTTGATCTCGTTTAAACATTACCGCAGATAATTTTGGACCAAGTGGTGTTTCTAATTCTTTTTAGAAGTAATATGAGATTGTCTTAAAAATTTCATTTTTAACCAAAATTTTTACTTCTCTGCAGAAGGCAGACCGTGTAGTGACTCCTGTTTTAATTACTGAATAAGTAGCTGTTTTCCTCAGGTATTTTACACCAACCAGAATGCCATTAATTATGATTATTGATGCCATATGTTAAAGTAAGAACACTTTATGATGTTGCTAAATACAACTGGATGCTGAACAGAAGACATGAATTAAGCCTTATTTGTGATACATGAAAACCTTTTTTTTCACCCAAGTAATGGGGTTGTGAGTTTTCTTTTTGGAAACAAGTAAATCCTGTATTTCGTGGACCTATGGAAAGGATAAGTCTTTGGCAGTATTTTAAAAAGAATCCACTAGGTGGTGCACAGGGCATAGGAGAGACAGGCAATTCTCTGGATACCTAACTGCCACCTAGAAACTGTTTTCAATTAAAAGAAGAAGTAATCACAAAGAATCAAAAGTAACGCCAAAGTCAAAGTCTAAAATCATTGATTAAAAAACCTCAATGAGAAGTCAAGGATACAAGCAAATTTAACTTTGCCAATGAAAGTCTTCTTGCATTTCTATGCAGATTCAAAGACTCTACATCTGGAAGAAAACCAAATCTTACTGCTAAAAAGACAAAACCTTTTGTCCCAAAGCCTGCACAGTATGATATTGCTAGAATAGAGCAGGGCAAGTGTGAACTACCAAATACCTAATGCATGACATTGAGCTGAAACCCAAAGGTCACATCCATTTCTCCTATCAGGAAGCAGAAAGGCTTGTGGATCAGTTCCCTGTCATTTCCACCGCAGGATATGTGCCCATTACGTCCAGTATTAGCTCAAGGTACTCTTCTGTACAGCCCATGTTCATGTCTTTCTCCACAACACTACCTCCAGTTATTAGCCAAATTCCCTTATGTTTACCTAAGCCATTACCTCCCCATGCCCTGGAAGCACTCTCACACACACTGCCTGCTAAGCAAGAGGCATTTTTTGGCCAGCATGCACAAAACTTAGCCAGCCACCCACCACAGGTATACACAAATGACCAAATGACTAAAGACTGCAGCCTTTTTTTCTTCAGTAAAGACACTATCAGAAATTTCTGACTGTTCTTGTGTTGGTCATCTCCTCTGTGTTCCAACTTCCATTTTATAAAGTGGAGACGTCAATCATCATTTTTTCTGACTTACGGTCTGTGTCATTTTTCACCACAGTTCTGCACGTGACTCCACTAACCCACATTACAACTTCAGAATAGGATTTAAATGAAAGACAGTTATGTATTTGATAATTTTCCAACACCGCCTTCAGAGAAGAAATCAAATTTAAAATACCACACAGTATGTAACTTGCTTTTATCTGAGTTAAAATCGTAAAAGAACTCAGTCTGTAAGGAACCTCTGCACATCCTCAATTGTCCAGCTTATGCTTAAATGAACTCTCTAAGGTCAACAAAGCTGCTGCACAATGTTCTGTTGAGTCATATTTCAAAAGTCATCTCTAGGTGCTTGACCAGTGGAAAAAATCCTTCTTTTATGTCCAGCTGGAACTGTCTTTGTTGCCATGGAAATGTTAGCTGCCTCTTGTCATTTTACTCTGTGTGTTGGTGAAAATCCGGTTTCATCTTCTCCATATGCCCCCCCTGTGGAAGACAGTCATTAGATTCTCCTCCTCCTCGCTTTTCCTCAATTCTTCTCCAGAGTAAACAAAACCTGATCACAGCCTATTCCTAGCAGTGTTCTAGCCTATACCATCTTCTCTAAAGTCTTATGTTTTATGACCTCTCTTTTACATGGGGAACTCCAATGTTGAATATAGTACTGCCTCATAAGTGTTGAGTAGAGGGAAATAATTTCTTCTCTCTGTCTGCTCTCCTTAATAAAGCCCAACTTGCACTGCAGTCATGTTCAGCTCATTACCCAGGAAAAGCCCAAATTTTCTGCAGAGCTGGTACATAACCTGTCAGATCCTGCACCTGCTTTATTTTTTTTAGATTTTAGATTTATTCTACCCAGGGTACCACTTGGTATTTGTCTTTGCTGAACTCAATTATGTCTGCCAACTTCTCAAGCTTGGTTAAGTTCCTTACTAACAGTAAGCCATGTCCAGTTTGTTCTTTGCTATACATTTGTAAACATGAAACTCCTTGTAATTTAGAAGTTATCTTGTTGCTTTGGAACAACTGGAATAGGAAAAGTAATGTAAGTAAGTTTACCCAGACTGCATTTATTCAGAATAACTTGCTCTATTGACTCACCTTTTTAAAGATATCTGTAGAATCACATGATCATATTAAAAAAACAGTTATAACTGAAGGTGATGGCCCTGAATGTAAGTTGATGGGTCCACTTTAGACACCTAAGTTTGAGCATGCTGAGGAATGTAATTTTAGTAGATGACAGTGTTTTTTCTTGTTTGACAATTTTCTGGCTGCATGTCCAGAAAAACAAGTTCTTAAGATGAACAAGAATACAGATACTAGAGTCTGTGGTTTCTCCATGTGAGCAAGTTCTACATACAACACGTACTGGGGAGACATTTCAGCTGAATAGAAACTAGACAACACAAGTTAGAAGAACCTTTTGTTAGAAGGTTTATATTGCTTAACTTTCTATATGCTACCCATAGCTTTACAGAAAGGAGACTGATAAAAGTATTTCCGACAGTGACATGTCTGGTAAAAATGATGTAAAGCCTTTACTTTATTTACAAGTAAATCACTGTGAGAGCTTTTCAAATGTAAGACTAAAAGACTGATGAGTTAGCCATCTCCACAATTAAAATCAGATGGCTAAAATAAGTCTGCTGATGTAGACCAGTTAATGGCAGCATGGTTTGCCTGAGAACAGCTTAAAAAGCTGCAATCTGCTAGGTAAGAAGGAGACAACAGAACACTGAACTGGAAAACACTGGGCAAGCTAAAAATTATATTGTGCCTGTATTTATGTGAGCATACATATAAAACAAAGATAAAGTTATTTTAAAAATTCACAGAAATACATTTAAAACTAAATACTAAAATTACTCTAATTGTAATTACTATATTATAATACTGTATCTTGGCATAACAAAATGATAGTACCAAAGCTAAGATTCAAAATGTAAAATAAATTTGGGTTTTATTGACAAAGGGGTGCTTAAAGGCACAATATGCAGTTACAGAAACACAAAGAACCAACAGAATGGAAGTTTAAATGCAACCAACACTCAGACCAGGTATTTCAAAACAGCAGACCCATTCTGAATACATCAGAAATCCTTTCTCCTCTATGCTAACTAGTGATACTCAGGCCCAAAAATGCTTGCAAGCCCATTCCAGGTTTCGAAACAAGCTAGCAGGACCATAGGATGCTAGTGTTGGAAATTAATGTCTTAACGACTCCACCAATGATGTATGAATGTCAAGAGACTAATTGATGACATGGGATGCCAACTGAAAAGGCGCCTCCAAAAGTGAATTAATGCACAAGAAACTGGCAAGACTTGTTAGATGACTGCTATATCTGTGCTGCTGAGCATGCTGCAAGACAGCTATTTTTAAATGAGACCTGTGATGTACCAGAAACATTCCAGACACTGAAGCATAAGCTGTATGTAACCAGTTCACCACACTGCAAGGCTGCAGTGCTATATGTGTAATTATCTTTCTGAAATATTTAGGCAAAATTCATATGGTAAGAGAAGCCTTGTAGTTTTTTAAGTGTTTCACTACAGGTTTTTCCTGAACTCACCTAACTATACTGTTCACTTTTGAATGAAGCTCAAACTTCTGTGACAGCATTGCAATATCACTGTTTCAATTAATGCATTTGTACCTTTAATTGTTTGATTATGTTGCTCAGGGAGAACTAATTTTAGTGCATTATCTGTACTAAATTGCACCAAAGATGCATTTCACTCACTTATCACTCACTGCACAATCATCTACAAAAGGAATTTATAAAGTTAGGACTTGTACAAGTGTTTAAGTCAGGAAGTTTGAGCAATGCCACAAAATCTTTCATATTTGATTGATAAACTGTCTTTTAATTCAGTAATGTCATGAATCAATACTGAGGTGAGTAATAAATGTTAATGAAAAAAGTAAGTGCATTCAAGATGCATTTTAGCATTTTAGAACATGAAATAGATGCTGGCCAGTAACTGTACACAAAACCTTGACAAATAATGTAAATCTAGCCATTTTTCCAAGGAAAGAAGATTTTAATTTTTTTAAACTCGTGTCAAGAAAAGGTTACTTTCTGATGGCCATTTTGAAAAAATCCATTATGTTACATAAGTTGCTGAAATTCATCTTCCATTGACAGCACATGTTAGAGCTATAAAGGAAGCATTAGGAACAAACTTGCTGACTTTATGTTAATGATACTTTTAGAGTATCTAGGAATATAAAGAAAGCATGACAAATTTAGAGCAGCAACATGCAACAGCAAGGCACATAGAAAATTTCAGTTGGGATTTAACAATAAGAATTTTTGGTGATAGGCTCTATGGCCAAAATTGATGACTAATATCAGTAGCATTGGGACTTCATGTACAACTAGGAAAGCTTCTGAATACTGTTTGAATATGATGACTTTTCTTTAACTTAGTCTTACACATGAAATGATGTGATTTCATTCATACAAGGGTAAGCATGCAAACTGTCTGCTTTGAAATTTGGTAAAATGGAAAATTGAATAAATACGTCTACTTGCAAAAAATAGTACAGAAATAACTGCAAAAGTCACAGAAAACATAGGAAGGCCTCACAGTTGACTTTCACTCCAAATATACCTCTTGCTATATTGTTCAGTCAGTTAATAGTGTTAGTTATACTAGTAACTATTATTCACTGTGGCCTTTGATATCAGTGATAAAACAATAAACTACAATATGGATGACAGATGGAAGTTTACAAAGCAATAATATGGCATTTGTTTTGCAGCTCCAAAGGCAATTAAAAACAGCACAGCTTCCCAGGGGAAACAGAATCTAGTTTTCTTCCCTGACGAGCACAAGATAAGACAACATTTCCAAGGAAAAGAAAATAAAGCCATCTTTTAAAAAACATTTGTGTATACCGTCAATTTGTAAGTGGGATTTGTGTACACCTGTGAATACTTGCTAATTAATCAAGTCAAATCCTCATAGGACAGTAATATAAAAGCTTAAGTGCAAAATATAGTACTGTTTTGTATTTCCTGAGTTTTACTTGGATCCCTACTTCAAAACAACTTTAGTCTGAACTAATTTTATATTTCCAAAATACAGTCCAGACTAATAGAAATTTGATATTTTACAGAAGCCAGAGTAGCCCAAAACAAGAGCCTGTTAATTTAGATGAGCATAAAGTTAGAAGAGAAACAAGACTGAATTACAAATTCTGTTCTCTGTCGATATTGGCATTCATCAACCTGAGACTGTGGTATGTCAAGATGACCTGATCTAAAAGCTCACATACCCTGAAAGAGAGGGAGATGACAATCCTTTTCCCTTGTTTTTTCATTCTCTTTTTCATGCTTCCAATCAGAGGTTGCCAATGCACATATTTTTTAACTTGCACAAACTCCTGTGTTCTCTGGATTCCTCTGTGAGATCATGTCATATGTCAACTTGCCAGAAAACAAGTTGATCAGGAAAAAGAAGACTCTCTTCTCTGCTAGATTAATGAACTGAACTGACTTGAAGAATTGTCTGATGAGTGCCAGAGGGAAAGCAAAGGAATGTGCAGAGCTATGTGGCCAGGAGCCCTGGATCAGGGAGTAAGGTAGGATCTCTGCCATGACAAGGAGGATACAGGAATAAAAACTATCCTTTGCTGCAACAGCAGGGCATTTGTTTCACTCAATTTTTTTCATGAAAGTATTCTCATTGTTACAAACCTGGAAAAAAGAATGATTTTATTTTTTTATTACCATTGCAAAAAGCTATAAAAAGTAGAACTAGCAAGTTTCATTTTAATTACAAAACCAAAAAATCTTACTGTAATGCATGACAAACAGCTTTTAAAGCAGCATGTGAAACCTAAGTGCTATTTCTCCTTTGCCACTTCCAGTGAATTGTTCAAGTTCTCACAGCATTTTCTACATTATATCTTTTGAATATGTCAGGTGTTACATCACTACAGTTAACCAAACAGGAAAGCTGATTGAGTTGAAAGATAACCAGCTGGGTGCATTGGAGTGGGTGCATTGGTGATTGGCCAGCACTGAACCCACCACATTCATTTTTTAGTGTTCAAATATATATAAATTCATTTAGATTTATTTCTGCGTTCAGCCATACAAACGTCTTAGTGTTTGTGATAGGGAAGCAGCAGATACATTTGTTTTGTCAGCACTACTGCTCAGCTTTAGTTCACATATAGACTTAATTGCTATCCCATCTCAATCAGAAAAACTTCAAAAGTAGTAATATACTGATGCCATTTTTTCAATAAAAATACTTAAGTAGCTAAAATAACTCTAGAACAGAAACTGATGCCTTTTCCTTGGTCCTAAAACTTAAGAGTCAGACATGGTTAAGGGGTAAAGGGCTTTCACTTCAGTGTTTAATAAGGATCTTTATGGTGCGCCACTTCGCCAGGTGGAATGCATTGAAATGCACACCCCCAGTAGATTGCGAATACAATTTTATAGACCTTGCAAATTAGCATATTTAATAAAGATGCCTCAACGAGAGGCTTGAATGAATAGTGTGATATCTCCCCATCCCAAAGAATTCCCCCCTGGAGGGGCCTAATCCTAATTTACAGGAAGTTTTAAAGAGGACTGTGGTTCCTCAAGATACTTTCCAGCCTCTAACTACAAGGCCTCTGGGATGTTTGGTCTTCTGGCCTAACAATACCAGGATTATGCTAAGTTATCAGACTTAAAGACTTACAAGTATGCATGCAAAGAGCACTGAAGATATAAAAAAGGTATATGAAATATATATGAAAGGAAAGGCAAAAAATAATCATGGCATCAAAACAACTATTCAGGATCCCCATGTGAAGCACCTGGCATTCCCATGATGCTTCCAAGAGTTCTGTGATTTGCTGTGTTTGACTTCTTGTGAAATCACAGTTGCTGTTAAAGAGAAGTTCCTTCAAGTGTTGTCAGTTCAACATGCAGAGGCACTATGTCCTTCTGCGTACTCACCCACTGGTTCCACCCATTATATGCACCCACTGGAGCAATATAATCTTTGTGAAAGAAAAAAAAGTTTGAAATACTTATCCAAGCTCTAAGTCTACTTTACTCGACCACTGCCAGAGGTTGGTTTGTTCTGGGTGCTTATTTTGAAATAGACTAAATCCATGCATGCATTATGAAGTGCCTTCTGAATTGCTACAGGAAAATATGTTTTAGCATATTCTACCCTCTTCTTAGGATACATGTCTCAGGAATCACCATCTTATTTACAGTGATATGTTGTAACTGGAATTAGGCATGAAAGTCCCTCATTTAAAAAATGTAACTGTTGCAGTGTTGCTCTGCACAGCTGACACCGTCCTAACCTTGTCTTCCATAGGCTTTCAAGACTTGGTGTGTATTGGTTACATCTTTCTTAACCCTAGTTGTTAAGAAAACTCCAACCAATCAACCAACCAATGTCCTTACCTCCAAACTAACCAATGTGTTATGAGAAAGATGTGGGGATTTCAGGTGACTAATTTTTTTCAGAAAATTTCAAAAAGGAGTAATTTTCTCCTGTCAGAAAGGAGCAAGGATGGCACATCACCTACTTCAGAGCAAAAGGGCTGGCCCGGTGGGGGCATGACTGGGAACATTCATAACCTCAGCATATTTATAAGAAAGGCAGGTAATATCTTCTACACATTTTAATACTTAATTAGGTTAATACAAAATGCATGATGAAGCTATTCTGCAATATAGCAAGAATCGGTATTAAACAAAAATAGGGAACTTTAATTTCATGTTGCTGCTTGAGGGGCTCTTTTGGTGTTTTTTTTAATGGTAGAGCTAGTGATATTAATTGTATGGTAACCATTGCAAAAGGATGCTAGAAAGAACTATTACGTCTTTCAAATGCCACTTAATATAAAGCCAACCCTTGCTCAATACCCTGCATATCCACTCTCCAGGATAAAATAACCTCTATGCTTCCAACTTTTCCTTGAAAACAAGTATTTATAGCAGGTTCATATTATGCAAATTAGATCACTCTCATATACAGGGAGAACACATATCGGGTACACGGATCTGTGCTTGATCTTCCTTAGGAAAGAAACTACAGAACAATAAAAACTCCGTTTCTAAATATATTAGGGTTTTGCCCACAAAGAACATTTTAGATGTGTCACATGAGTCATAAATGTAACTTCTTTTTTTTTTTTTTTTTACGTAGAGGTAATTTACGAGAGAGAAAGTGGATTGTGCATTCTCTGGGTTTTGCAGTAGTCTTGGGCCTATCTCTGCTGAACTCTGTGACAATATTTCTGTAGGAACAACTGTAAAGAAAGGTATTAATAAAGTGCAGGAGGCATCTAGAGTAAAATCTAGCCAGGATACAAGAAGCAAAGAATGTATTTCTAAACTGGGAACTCCTACTCTGTCTGTGTATCAGGCATTACCTTTTTCCCTCCCCTGATTTAACTCCACATGTAGCATTTTTTTGGTGAAGAATTTATAAGCCTTAATGAGCTTAGTTTCCATATCTGAGAATGCTGTTTCCAAGTACCCTGGGATGTTAGAGCATTACATAATTTTCAAAAACTTTCAGTTTTTAAGCATTGAATTAAGAAAAACACTTTGTATTTCAATTACTCAAAGTTCAAGAAATAATTCAAAATTTACTGAAGCATGTCAGTGGCACATCTAAATTAAGTTAGCTCTTAAAGTTAGCTGCATCCTGGGCTGCATCAAAAGCAGTGTGGCCACAGGTAAAGGGAGGTGATTCATATGCTTTGCTCTGGCGAGATCCCACCTGGAGTGCTGCATTCAGCTCTGGAGTCCTCAGCACTGAAAAGACATGGACCTGTTGGAGTGATTCCAGAGAAAGGCTACAAAAATTATTAGACAGGTGGAACCTCTCTCCTCTGAAGAAAGACAGAGTTGGGGTTGCTCAGGTGGAGAAGAGAAGGCTCTGGGGAGAGTTTTTTGTGGTCTTTCTGTACTTAAAGGAGGCTTATAAGAAAAATAAAGACAGACTTTTTAGCACGGCCTTCTGTGGTAGGAAAGGGGAACAGTTTTAAACTAAAAGAGTGTAGATTCAGACTACATATAAGCAAGAAATTTTTTATGATGAGGGTGGTGAAACACTGGAATAAGTTGCCTGGAAAGGTGGTAGGTGTCCCATCCCTGGGAACATTCAAGGCCAGGTTTGGGCAGGGCTCTGGTCAAGTTGAAGTTGTCCCTGTTCGTTTTGGGGTATTGGAGTAGATGAGCTTTAAAGGTCATCCTGTAAAGGCCCAACCATCACCATTCTGTGGTTCTATGATTCATAACCAACTAATAGAGGTAAAGGGTTACTAATGTCAGTTCAGCCAAAACATATAACAGCTGCTGCCACTGCCTGCAAAAAGATGAAAGGGGTATAAGAACCAATGGAAATTCATATGCAGGAATTCCAAGCCTTCTGGCATATTTAAAGGAGAAAGATAAGGCAACCTGAGGGGTTTTTACCTGCAGCCTACAGTTGGCAACTTTTAAGTCCTGTTCATCCTATATCAACCTTCCTTCCAGGTATGTTCTCCTGTTGCTTTATTCTGCATTGACTCTGGTAGTAAATTAATCAACTTTCATGGAATAACTGACAACAAAACCAGAATTATGCAAGAACTTTTTGCTGAATTACCAGATTGAATTGTAATACTGCACGAGATAATAAACACCAGAGATGGTGCAAAGTAGAAAGATACAGCACTAGAAATGAGGAAAAGAGAAAAAAGAGCAATGAGGAAAGACAACAAAAACAGAACATGCCCATATATCAACTACCTTTTAATTTACTATATTAAGAAATCAAATTTAAGAGCATATTTCTCTCTTCCAATACTTTTATGTGATATACATGCATCTGAATAAGAAGTTACACATTCTGATTTTGTAGAGATTTATATCCCTTGAGCACACAAAACTACCTAAATGCTACCACCTAAAATGCAAGATGACAAGGGACTTAATGAATCAGCAAACTATAGCTATTCTGGTGTATGGCGTACACAGCAGCTAAAAATCAGTGTGTTCTTGTGGTGTGGTTGGGTTTTTTTCCTGGTGACTCTTGACCAACAAAACACAATGTGCATTTTCTTCTGCTTGGGAGCACATTTTACTGGCTTCATTTGCAGGCAGAACACAGAACAGTGGTTATGATTAAATACTCAGGACAGTTATCTGTGGTGCCAAAACCCCAAATCTGGGCTAAGCGATCTGCTGACAGGAACCATTGCGGTGTCATTTTATGAACGCGTGAATTGTTAGTCAGGGGAAAGGGACACCAGTTAAATTTCCCGTATTACAGTAACTGCGGTCGCTCCGGTTTGCAGCGAGCGAGAGCCGAGGGAGCCCTGGGCTAGCCCGTTCTCTCGGTGCCTCCGCCCGCTGCCGAGG
>VXAX01002195.1:455665-801113 GCA_013399835.1 Leptocoma aspasia
GGGCCGGCCCCGCCGCTCCCGCTCCGTGCGCGGCGGGGGAAGCGTGTGGGCTCCGGAGGAGTGCGGGGCCGGGGCCGGGGCCGGGGCCGGGGCCGGGGCCGGGCTGGGTGGGAGAGCGGGCGGCAACGGGCCGGGAGCGCGGCCCCGGTTCCGGGCGGGAAAGGTGAGCGGCCCGACGTGAGCCTTTGGAGACTGCCGGGCCTGGAACGGCGCTTCCAGCGCCACCAGCGAAGCGGGGCCGGCTGCCAGCCAGTGCGGCATCCCTGCGCTTGTCCTCCTTCGGCACTCTGCGTGCTGCGCTGCTACCCCTTGGCAACTGTTCGCTCGAAATGTTTTGTGTCGTCGTGGTCCGTACATTGAAGAAAGGACTCTTGAGAATAAATTCAGAAGGCTAATATGATTTATTAAAATGACTCCATAATTCTAATATTTTTCTGTATCTGCTCAGCAGAGAGCATTCTCCATGCTCCTGCTGCTGCTTTGTCCAGGGAATGTGTTGAATGCTTACAATATCACAAAGATAAAGTCTTTCAGCTCCTTCTCCCACTTTCAAGGAGGAGCAGGGCTATTTTCAATGTCCTTGAAAGAGCAGACACAAATGTTGTTTACAGAAAGCTTATACAGAGTAAAAGAACAGCAAAAGGATGTTCTCCCATGGGAAAATGATCAGAAGGCTTACACACAGAGAAACTTATAATATGTTCATAGCAACAGTTTTGTTTATTGGCGATGAGAAAGTAATTACATTCTGGTGTAAAATTGCATTATGACAGAAAATAAAATATGTTTTAACTTGATTCAGGCCTTCCTGAATTTTCTAAACTGCTGTGGGGGCATTTGGAGCTGTAATATGTGTACGGTCTGTGAATGCTGCCGATGAGTTTTTTTACGAAGTTTCAGTTTAAAACAGCAAACTTACACCTAGGGTTTGTGAAGAAGTCCTTAATGTCCTCTAAACTGTAACCATGTTGCATTATTGTCTTCAGCCTTGAAAGTGTCTTGTCTTTTTACCTGCCTGTACTGCCAGCCTTAAAAAAAAGATATAGACACACAGTCTCTTAAGTACTGATTGTCTAATTAGTATTATCTCTGTTGATCCTCCCAAAATATTTACATCATGTTGACCTATGAATCTGATATATTTCCTTTCAGTATAAATAGGGAGTCTTTCTGTTGGTTGAAAGGGAACTGGATTAAAGATAAGAAACAGAAAAAAAGCCTGATTCTGAGTAGTGGTGAGTTTCTTAAAGAGAAAAGAAACCAAATCTCCTCACAAGATCTGAGCTTCTCACATTTTCTTCTGCCTTTAGAAGTGGTAAGTGTAAAATCTGTGCAGCTACTGTGAATTGGGACAGAGGGCCAGAATGTATGTAGTTACGTTAATGTGCATATGGGTTATTACTATATTCCTCTATAACTTGAAGTGCAGGTTATATAGTGGCTGTTTATGGTTTTTAAGGGATGTTAGGAAGAAAAGAGACTCAAAGAGCAAAGTAGTTGCAACATTTACATCCATCATTGTGTTAAACATCGGACTTGTGTGCTTTTTTCCTCTTAATTCCTATGCTTTAAATAGCACCTTTATTTAGATTATACTCATGTCACTCGAAATACCTGTCTAGAGAATCCAAACCCACAGAATCATTGGATATCTTGATTTGGAAGGAACCCACAAGTCCAGCTCCTGACTCCACACAAAGCAGCCTAAAAGCTGAACAGCATGTCAGAGTGGTGTCCAAACACTTGCTGAGCACTGACAGCTTGGGGCCATGACCACCTCCCTGGGGAGCCTGTGCCAGTGCTTGGCCACCCTCACAGTGACAATCTCTTTTCTAATACCCAATCTGATCTTCCCCTGACACAGCTTTATGCCATTTCCTCGCATCCTGTCTCCTAGCGTTCTTTCTGCTTAGTGGGAGATGTTTTTTAAAGATTTTTTCCTTAATTTCATTTTTCATAGTAAACATAATTGTTCCCTGTAAGACCTTTTGTACCTCAAACATCTTACCTTTTAAATTTGATCTACTTTAGGGTACCTGCCATTCTTTATGTTAGCTTTTTAGGGCCTAATTTTGTCACCATTATAGTTTATGGCTGACTGTCCATGTAGGCTTTTTTCAGTTCTTGTTCAGTTTTTGGAAATTGGGTAGTATTTTATTGCTAACAGAATATACTCATAAACCTACTAAAGCCATTAGGGTGCAAGACAGAAGTTCAAAGGAGAAACTTGAAAAGCAGCAGGGTCAAATAAATACATTTGCCTTTAAAATAACTTCTAAAAGTAGAGTCTGTTTTTTCTCATGTTATCATCTTCAAAGCAGCCAATCCAACACTTTTTTGCTAGTAGGTCTGGGAAGGATTTCTTCTCTTTTCTTATGGTCAAGAAAAACTTTCAGAGATTGGATGACAGTTTTAGACCACTGTCTATCCTAACTAAGTCAGACAGGAGGCTTTTGGCATAGATCTGTCAAAGTTTTGTCCAGATTTTAGTCTAATGCTATTCTCAATTCAAGTTCTGTAAGTATTAAAGTGGATGAAAAAGAGAGAGTGTATTTGCTATGTGCATTGCCCATTTCACCCTAAATTTGGGTGTATTTTTTTCCCATTTTATTCTAACCGTACAAATTTTGCCAAGAATGAGAGGAAAAGGTTCTATAAAGTGGTGGCTATGAGTGAATATACCAAGTATATTTGGTACGGTAGTGAGAACCATTTTTCTCTACAGATCTCCTGGTTTTCAGCAATACTTGATCATGTAATGTCACCCATTTTTCATCAGTGGAAATGCTAATCCAATAATTTTTTTTCATGTTCAATATTTCCATGGTTCATCATAGTAATGGATATGAAAACGAAGAAATTTTCAGATCATTAGTATTTTAAAAATTAGTATTGTTTAGACATAGAGAGAACAGTAACTTATCTCTACCATTACAGAATTTTGTAACACAAGTTTGTTAAAACAAAAGCTACTTCCACAAGTTAAAAATAGTATAATTAGTTCCCAGAGTGCCTTCAACTGGACATTAACCAGGGGAAAATGAAATGTTACTTTCCCAAAATCTTTTCGACATCCAAATCCTTTAAATTCCTGTTAAAAACAAACCCCACTCCGTATAAAGCTGCTAAGAAGTCCCTGCAATAAAACAGTAAGAAGAGGATTTTGAGTAGCTGTTGAAAGTTGCTGATAGGAAAAACAATATTCACAAGAAAAGAAAGTGGTTTTATGCAGAGTTCTTTTTTTTTTTTAGATTGACTCAGAAAAATGTCTCCTGCATTTGTGTAGAAATTGGATTCTGCTCATACACTGAAGACTTAATGTGTCTAATCCATGTTCTGTTCAGTGGGATTTTTTTTTTCATTTATCATAGTTGTACAAATAATGCAGATTTTAAAAGAAATTAATGCTTCTTATTCTGTTAAGGAAGCACAGAAGAAAGTATTTTGATGTTCTGCCAGTGTTCAAAAGTTTATCTTTAAATATAGTTTTAAGATGATAATGTCTGGGACTGTTTATATTATCTTTAGTAGGATTTCTCCAACAAATACATACCAGCCAAGGAGAACTCATTATGTTAAAACAGACATTGTAATGGTGTTTCCGTGCATTGGGAAGATTTTGCAAGCATGCACAGTTCTGAACCAAGTGTTAAATGCTAGATTTTTCAGAGCAGTATAGACAGTTTGTGTCAGAAATTTTTATTGTAGTCAACATATTATCTACTTTAAATAAATTATGGCAGAAAAAGAACAGATTCATTATATTGCCAATTAAGAGACTCAAACACAGTACTAAGTACCAGAATTTTCACCATCTGAACATCTCATTCTACTGTCAGTTATCCTGGCCCCAAAACAACTGACTGTTGGTTGTGCTCATGTTCCCTCTGCTCAGGAGATCTGCTGTTCATGAAATACTGATTTCCTATGTGCTTAATTTTTTGTTCAGCCATCAAGAATGATGCATAGCCATTAGAAATTAATCTCTGTCTGTTATTTGAACATTCGTTTGTAGGTCTCATGCAAGTGTGTGCAAGGAAATTTCCATTGCTGGAAAGTGTGACCCAATGGGCAATATTTTTTCTTGATGATTGATTTCTTACCTGCTGTTTTTGCCTTTGAAAAATGTGCCCCAAAGAATTTCTTCCTGTGGAAGGCCTACAGGAAAAGAATTTCTGAATGGAGTGATAGTAAAGCTAGAAAATACACTGCATTCAAGATAAAAGACTACTTTTTTTCTCTTAAGAGTCTAATTTAGGAGAAAAATTAAGAAGATCCTAACCCCAGATTTATTGACCAGATGAAAAAGAGAGAATTGGAAGATACTGGATAATGTTAAAAAGTCTACAAAATGTTTTTGAAAAAAATCTGTGTATTGAAAATGGTAGCATTAAAACAGCTACAAATGTGTTACCTCAGTTTCAAACTCATTAAAATGTTTTTGATCAGACATCTCATGTTCCAGGAAACAATTACCAGTATGGGCTGGAAAAAGAAAGACAGGAAGATTAAGGACACCTAAAAATATCTGACACTACATAATCATAAAATCATGCTACAAAGTGTAGCAACTTTGAGGACTATGTAAGTGAATGGAATTCACCCTTGTGTCTATTCTGAGGTTTGCCATACCAGATTAGGAGCCAGTTCTTGCTTTGTGTGGGGCTGTTTCTTGGATGTCATGGAAGGGATCTCTTGAGGCCGTGTGCCCTCAATCCCCATCCCCCCTGGTTCAAGGCATGGTTGGCTAAAGCAAGTTCCTTAATACCTTGTCTGGGTATTGTCTGAACATCTCCAAGGATGGAAGATCCATAGCCTCTCTGTGCGACCTTATCCAGTGTTTGACCTCACCATAACAATGAGGGGTTTTTCTTATGTTTAAATGGTGTTTCCTGAATTTCAGTTTATGCCTATTGCCTGTTGCCCTTCCACTAGGAACCACTGAGAAGAGTCTGGCTGCATCTTTACATACAGTGGGATTCTCACTCCCCAGTTTTGCAGATGACACCAAGCTGAGTGCTGCAGTTGATGCAGGAGGGAAGGGATGCCATCCAGAGGTACCCTGACAGGCTTGAGCAGTGGGCCTCTGTGAACCTCATAAAGTTCAACAAGGCCAAGTCCTGCAAATTCCTGTGGGCATTCCCCAATATCAACACAGACTGGAGAATGAAGGGATAGATACTGATAGATGAAAAATAGGATGTGGCCCAGCAATGTGTATTTGCAGGCCAGAAAGCCAACCATATTTTTGTCTGCATCAAAAGCAGCAAGGCCAGTAGGTTGAGGGGGTGGTTCTGCCACTCTGTTCTGGTCTCATAAGGCCCCACTTGAGTACTGCACCCATTTCTGGAGTCCTCAATACAAATAAGACATGGATCTGTTGGAGCAGGTCCAGAAAAGGGCATGAAAATTATTAAAGGGAGGATGGAACACCTCTCCTGTGGGAAAAAAGAAAAGGGTTTATAGAAGTTGTTTAGCCTGGAGAAGAAAAAGTTCCAGGGAAACCTTTCAATATATAAAGGGGGTAATAAGAAAGACAAAGACAAAACTTTGAGCAGATCTGGTAAAAGAGACCCTTCCATTGGCAGAGTGGTATTGGATCTGTGAAGGTTCCATTCAACCCAAACCATTCTATGGTTCTATGGTTCTGTGATTCTATACAGGTGGCCAGTAACAGGACAAGGGGCAATGGCTTTAGACTAAAAGAGGGCAGGTTTAGACTAAATGTTAGGAAGAAATTCTTTACTGAAAGAGTGGTAAAGCCCTAGTAGGTTGTTCACAGAAGTTGTGAATGGCCCATTGCTGGAAGTGTTGGAGGCCAGATTGGATGGGAAATCTGAATGGGTTGTATCCCTGCCCAAGGCTAACCCAAATCATTCTGTGATTCTATTACTGTATACACCACTCAGATATACATAAACACTTGATAAAATCCCCTTGAGCCTTCTCTACCTTCTCTAAACTAAATCCCAGCTCTCTTGGTCTTTTTTCATTAAAGTATCAATATATTTCCTTGACCCAACTGATACAAGCCTTAATTTCAATTAAAAGGGATGTTTTTGCAGGTTAATGATACAGTGCCAAAAAAATAATTTAGAGACTTGAAAAGTAATTTCAGAATTCTAAAATCTTCTTCCAGTTGCAAAGCCAAGTGTGTACCTTACTGTGTTGTGTTTGGTGTCTAGAAAGAAATAAATCTGGAATGCTGGGGACTAATTCTCAGTTCCAATCTCTATTCTCCACTGTGGTGAAGAATTAGTTAAGAATCAAAGTTGGGTGGTTTTTGTCCTTTTTCTATTTTTTTTTTTATTTCTGTAAGTTTACTGTGCCTAATTCTTCTAAAAATCTCTTAAAATCTGAATTTCATGACTGAAAGCATACAGGAAATTAGAATTCACCAATTTCCATTAAATTCTGACTTCAGTTCTAGTATGTACATATATATTTTATATGCATATGTATGTGTAGATGTATGTAAATATAAATCAATAAAATCCTTATATTTTTTCATTGCTATTTTCTCTCTTGAGTTTGTTGGCAATTTCAGTTGCCTGCCAGAGGTAATACTTTACTTTGATAATCGCTAATGAAATTCTATATACTTTGGTGAATATGAAGTCCGAATTGATTAAATTGCTTAAAGGACTGAATTATTTTAAAGAGTGAAGTGTAAATAACCAGAAAGCAGCAGTATAATTGGTCTATTTTAACACTTTTTTCCTAAATATTTCTACTAGATAAAATCCAAAGGAGCTGATTATCCAAATCAGCAGCATACCAGTTTTTACTCCCTTTTTGAAGTGATTTGACAGAAGCTGTAGGCTAATCAAGGCTGTTTATGAGAAACTAAAGCAGGCCATAAGACATTTTGTGCCATATTGCTTCAAGATAGGATGGGAAGGGAAAATATTTCTTACTGAAATTGTGAAATAGGTGGTTAGAAACAAGTGTCACCCTAGAATCAGTTACCCTAAAAATGCTTGGATCATGTGGACCTTGTGGCAGGGATTTTCTGTTGCAAATGTAGGAATCTGGACTTGATGACTACTATTCTTCTCTTGAAAAATTGTGACATTTGAAAAGTAAAGTCACATCTATTAATTTCTTAAATCTCAGTAATAAGGTTTTACAGGTATCCTGTGTTGTGCAACAACCAAGAAAGCCAAAGTAGGTTCAAATAAATGTTTGTTATTTCTGTTTCTTCATGCAAGTTTCACCATTCTACTCTGCAGAACCGCGGCACCTACAATGTAGCAAACACAGATACGGTGGTTTGTGAGTAGTGACAGTCTCGTCTTCCATGTGAGAGAGGTGTTTTTCTGATGTCTGCTCAAGTCTGATGGATGCTCACATCCAAGCCAACAGGACACCGTGTTTAGCTCAGTGTTGACATCATTACCAGGAGTGTTAATACACTTTGCCTGTCAGCACTGCCTTAACTGAAGCTGTGCAGCATTAAATCTGTAATCTGAGCTCTGAGTGGCGTGCTGAGTTCAGTGTCTTTTGTATAGCAAATGAAATAATTTCATACCACTGCATTTCAGCTTATGGTGTTTCTGGTGTTTATTGGGATAATGAATAAAGATCAGGCAGGATTGGACCTTTGTGAGGAAATCTCTAAATACCCTTAAATGCTGGAGCAAGCAGTGGTGGTTACTCAGCAGATGTTGCTCTTTTGTTCCAGTTAGTTATCAGACGGTGCCATGTCAGGACACTTGGTTGTTGTTTTTTTTTCCCAAGCTAAACCAAAGTCCTGGTTAAAAACCTGATCAGAGAATGGAAAGTATATCTTTAAAAACAATCATAATAAAAAAAAATAAAAATCAGGTCCTTATGTGTAAGGCTGACAACTGGAAAATTTCCACTTATAGGCGGAAATAAATCAATTTATGAGTGTCATGCAACTAGTAAATTGGGAACTTTATTTCCTTGGGAATACTGTAGCATGAAATACTTGAGATACTGCAGCATTTCAGTGTATAAATTTAGATTCTGAGTGTCACAAGTCAAGTGGAAACGCAGGGATGATAGGCAACAGAGTAGCAGTCAGCACAGCTGCCTGGTGCAGAGTAGAGGCATGAAAGCAGTTACAATCACTTGGTATTTTAGAAACAAACTTTAACAACAGTTCTGAAATTGAGCTAAGCTAAATTTCTTTCATTTATACTTTCATACCTGTAATGTATCTGGATCTAAGTTAACAGCCCCTGATAATATTCTTGTAGCAATTTTCATATGCGATGTGTTGAGAATTTATTTCCAGAAAGGATATTGTACTCCAGATCCCTTGCTGGCAGTATAATGTAATTTCTGTATTTTAATAATTTTCCCAGTAGATGGCGCTTATTGGCTGATAAATGAACAGCATCGTAGTGCATGCACTATATGAACAGACAGCAGTAAAACCCAAATATGTTCCTGTGCAGATACTTAACACACAAGTGATCTGTAATTCTGTATGTCACAGGTGGGTCACCTCTTTGCTGTATCTGAGCATGAAATCTTTTCTGAATATTTTCCTTTTGAGTCTGTTGGTTTGGTAAGAAATGTGTGATAGTATAAAACTAATAAAGCTGTTAGAGGGCTACTAAGGGTTAGGGACAAATATATCTCAAACTGTGCTTCATTCTGAGGTCATTGGATTATGCCTATATTTGAAAACTGTTGTGGGTTACTCTGAGTTGATTAATTTTACGATGTCTTATATTCAGATTAAAATGCTTTATTTTGAATTATCTGACATTAAATTGTGCTTTTATGATTGGAATTTTACTCAAATAATATTACATGTTTTCTTGTGCCAAAATCAATATGGATTCTGCATTGCAAAACATGTCATGTTGCAAGACTGTCAAAACCTACCATTGTTCTTCTATTTTGTTTCGCTGCTTCTAGGCTTTCTGTCCATCCACGTTGCCTTTTCTGTCCTGGAGACATGTTATAGAAATTGTTTTTGTGCTGTTTAAACACTGATCTGAAGACTTTTATGTGGCCGTGCCGAATTCATAAGGAGTTCACAAACCAAAGCTCTTGGTGCTTCATCTGCCATATATGATGTTGGATGGAGTCATATTCTGAGAAGCTTGGAGAGGAGACATTTTTTCACCAGAATGACCTGCATTATTTTAACTGATCTGCAGTTGTACAAACAGTCACCATTATATAGATGAAGGAATACATGGATTAAATCTGTTTTTGCCAAATATCTCAGAAGTAGATTTTGGATAAGAATTACGGTGATCTGGTGTTTTAATGAAAAGTTTGATGATATCTTGGTAACTGGGCATTAGCAGTCTCGGTAACACAAACACGAGAATGTCAAACACATTGGATCTCAGAAACCCCTAAAGAGATATGGGGAACTAGAAGACCCTGGAAAACACTGAAGAATCAACCTGAAGTACAAGCAGAGGACCAGATGAATGCATAGGGTCAAACCCAGTAAATAGAAATTAATACAGTGGTATTCAACTTCAGTGTAGGAGGGTAGGGAGGTTTAAATAAGTTAATGGCACTAACACATTTTCCAGCCTTTTTTTGTTTCATGGATTAAGTGCCTTGCCTACTACCTTGACGGCATCCTGGCTTCTGTTCAGCTGTCCTGCACACGACCTGTTAGCACTTCCCCATTTCTGTAAGTACACACTAGCAGAAACAGTGTCCCACTCTGCCCCAGGTCGTGGTGCTTCATCTCTTCCTTTCTGCCGAGTTCACTCTGATTCCCTGAGAAGGGTGTTGTTCAGGGGACAGTTTTAAAGACAGACATACAGAAAAGGGTGAGTGATATCTTTGAGAGGATCAAAGAGCACATGTAACTCTCAGCTTTTCACTAATACACTGTCAATATGTATCTTTACAATATTCCCAGGAGCATCCAGTTTATCAGTGGTCATTCATTTCTCTGGCTTGGCTGGGCTACTAGTTTTTACTGTGAAGCTTCATATCGCACCTGGGGAGTAGCTATGCATGTGAGGAAGGTAACTTCTTCTCCTTTTTGCTTTATAGCTCTGATGCCATGGAAAAGAAAGGGTGGGGAGAGGGAAGGGGTAATGAATGATGATGCAAAGGCCAACAACTTCTTGACATACTTAGTACGTAGTCAGTAGTAGTAGTAGTAGTCACTTGAATCTACATAGTGCTATGAAAGCCTATGACAAGATTTTTATAAGGTAAGTTAATTTTTTGGTGTTGCTATCTGATGAATAAAAGACTTGACATTTTCTTCTTATTATTTTGGATCATTGATCCTCCTTTTATTTCATCATCATAGTATATTCAAAGACTCTGAAATAACAAGGAAACGTCGACCTTGTTACAAGATCTGTATTACAAACTATGCATGAATGTGTAGAAAAATAACATTAAATGTGATAACACTTATCAAATCTGATTAAACTATAATAAACAGTACACTGAGCCAAGACGACGTGTAGCATTCCTAAGACATGTCTTCTACAAAAAAAAATATATACTGATGAAAAGCTGAAATTAGTATCAGTATGTGAGTACAATACATTCCTCATTTTTTGATTTTGTCTCATTTTACTGAGTTCTCCTTTCTGACTTACCAGGCTTGCTTTCCTCCTACTCCCTTTGCAAGGTTCTTTCTTACTTGCTCTCCTGAGCTTCTGCAAAACACATCCAGCAGCAGTCAAACGAATCTTGGTCTTTCAGTCTTGTAGATGTGGCACTGTATTATGTCTTGGTCTTTCCTATATATCTCATTACTGCAGGCAAATTTTCCATATGCAGACCAAACACTGGTATACCAGAGAGGAAGATTTTTCTGTTAATGAACCTTGGGGTATAGAGTTTAAAAAACTCAAACATTTTGACAATCAATAGACTTCCTTGATTTAGAGAATCCCAGCTCTGTAAAATGATTTGGTTTTGACTGAGCCTGAAGCCACTGCTTTCCTTTCCAGGTCATCCTGATTCACAAGTTACTCTCCACTTTGTATGTGTTGGCAACAACTACCTGTGTTCATCTTTATTTGCTCCTGACTGCATGACTTCACTATGAAAAAGAAATAGGGTAATAGAACCAAGAGGGCAATAAGACCAATGGAAGGGAAACTTTGCTAATAGCAGAGGAGCTTCAAGGTTGAATGAATTTGTCCCACTGGGCAGTGGGAGTGTGCACAACAAGCTTTGTACAAACCAAGTTAGACAACAAAAAATTGGTGAAGACCAGCACAATGGTCACAGACATATCACACGGTGTCCTGCTCCATCTGCTGTGATAAGCATGACAGAGACAAGGTGGGTCACTGGTGAGCAGTGTAATAGGTCATTTCCATGTGGACACTGGAATTGTAAAGGCAAAGTCTGGCTTTGGACCAGACTGGCTTTTTGATTCCTGAACCGTGACCACCTGTCCCACTCTCATAGGTATCTTCTACATCCCCAGCAAACGTGGATTTGTGTGCTCCTACTATTTCAGGCACAGTGCTGAAGATTTGCTTCTCTGAGTGGAGAGATAGAGAGGAGGTAGAAAAATTGTGCTGGCCTTGCCTTGAACTCTCTTTGCACCTGCTCAAAACAGGCTTGTGGAAAGCGAAAGTTATCCTAGGCAAGATCTGGCAAGCTGCCCAAGATGTCAAAATGATTTGCTGTGACCCTGCTCCATGACAACTCCATCAGTTCTAGATCCTGTGCAACTTGCCAGTCTGGATGAATATTTCAGCATCAATGACATATTTCTAGTGAACACTGTATCTTTCAAGTTGTTGTTGGACTAAAAATATGACAGGTCATTGGCTTCTAGACTAGTCTTTCACACACATTCTACACAGGTGGCTCTCTGACCTCCCTGACACTGGTAATGTCAAGCTCCTGAAACACAAAGAGAACTTAAGCTTTGGCAGACACCAAGAAGTTATTCACTGCCACAACAGACTGACCTTTCCCACTCTAGGTAAGTGTTTAGCTCATGTGCATACACGTCTTGATTTCCTGGAAGGAATATTTAGAATACATGTAAACTGTGTTGGAATGCACTGTTGTTCTGGATATGATACATTTCTCTAGGTGTATAAATCCATGCTTTATGTGTAAACCACTTAGCTGCTGAGATAAACAAGTAGGTTACTACTCCCAAGCAGGAATAATTGGTTCCTAGTGGTCAGCTAGCTCCTGTTGCTACTTAAAGCCTCTAAAATCTGTTTACAGAGCTGTTTGTATGAACACTGCCTATCATTCTCATTCATACTTTTTATCCTGATCCCATCTGAGCTTGTTTTACTGTGAGCTTTACACTCACTGTGGAGTATGTGAAAAACATACTATTCCAGGGAAAACAGAATTTCTTATTTTCCAAAGATTGGCTGTGTGATAAACATTACTCAGGATTGTTATAAATAAAAACGTGATCCAGCAATATATAATAAAATTAGAGNTCCTTTCAGTCCCCACATACGCAAGTGTCTTTCTTTTCTTCGTCTAAAGCTGGACAAAGGGGTTCGGGGAAGTGATGAACACTGTGGACAGTTTTCCGGGACCTCACCATTGGTGTGCAGAAATTTGATGGTCTGCTTATCTTGACCATCGGTGATAGGTGTTAATGTCTCCAGATGTCCAGGGATATCTCATCCGGAGATATTCATCTTGAATTCCTAGCCAGGGCGTATCTAGATATCAGGGGAGAACGACCCATCTCCACCCAAAACCCCTTCCTTTTATTTTGTTAATGGGGTATCTTTTGTGGTCTGCCAGCTGCGGTTGGAGTTGAATCGTTTAGTCAGAGCGGGTTGGTTTCTTGAATCCTATATTCTGTTTCCCAAACTGTACAATATTTCTTTTATAACATTTATTAAACATAACATATTGTTATAAATAAGAATGTGATCCAGCCGAATTAATAATTGATAAAGCCAAATTAATAGAAATAAGATAAGTTTTATTTCGCAACCGAGATTCAGCCGCGATAGCCACGATCGAAAAATGGAATAGCACCGAGCCCGGGTGTCGGCGCGGGTGAACACAGACTCAATACCCCTTCCGTACAGAGTCCCCTCCTGTTCGCCAAAGTGGTCCTGGGCTGAGTCGGCTATATACGGTTTATTTGGCCGCTGGCAACAGTCTGTTCATCCCCTTTCAGTCCTTCATATGTAAGTGTCCTTTCTTTTCCTCGTCTAAAACTAGACAAAGGGCTTCGGGGAAGCGATGAATGTCGAGTGCGGTTTCCAGATCATGATGAGTGTCGTGAATGGTTTTCCCGGATCGTGATGAATATTGTGAATCAGTTTTCCAGACCCTGCGATTGGGATGTAGGAATTTGATGGTTGGCTTATCTGGTTCGGCCAGTGATGGGTGTTAATGTCTCCCAGGTGTTTGGAGATATCTTGTCCGGAGATATCCATCTTGAATCGGTGCCAGGGCCTATCTGGATATCAGGAGAGAACGACCCCTCCCTGCCCAAAGTCCCTTCCTTTTATTCTGTTAATAAGGCATTTTCTGTAGCCTGCCAGCTGTGGCAGGAGTTGAATTCCTCTGAGCCAGATCGGAATTAGGTTAGTCTTTTGAGTTTTACACTTAGTTTCCCCAGAACCGTACAATAACTTTATAATCATTTTATTAAACGTAACAGATTAACTATCCAGCCTGAATTACCTCCTATATCTATAACAATATTAACTCTCCAGCTCGAATACCCTTCCATATTTATAACAATTTGAATCAGACCTAAAAATTCTGCCTTAGTGCAGGACTGGTGTAAGTGCAAAAATACCATAGAAGTGTTTCATTATATATGTATTAATTTGAAAATTTCATTCTGGTTCTTTTTCTTTGCCCTCAAAAAAAATTATGGCTGCTCTGAGTTTTATGCCATAAAAAGATGGTTTATTCCTAAATGTCACAAGTCAAGCAGACAAGGCAGAAGAACAGCTTGGCTGAACAAGGATCTTCTACTGGAAATAAGATGGAAAACAAAGGTTATGTCCAGTGGAAGCAAGGTCAGGTGACTTGGGAAGAATACAGGGATGTTACTTGCCAGCATAGGGAGAAAATTTATGTGGCCAAGGCTCAATTAGAGATGAAGTTGGCAAGAACTGTGGAGGGACAATAAAAAGAAGTTTTTTCAAATATGTTAATGGCAAAAGACAGTTACGGCCCATTGCAGGATAAGGATGGTCGTCTTACAAACAGGGACAAAGAGAAGTCAAATGCATTCTTTGTCTTCAACACGGGCCATCGAGTTGGACTCTATGACCCTGATGGTTCCCTTCCAAATCAGCATGTTCTATGTGATTCTATGATTCTAAGTTATTTCTGTCATTCTATGTATCCACCTAGCCCCAAGCTGTGGAAATATAATGAACAGCTCTAGCAGTGTTTTTCAGTTTTTCTCTAATATATTTTAAGATGAGGAAAGGGCATGAACATGTCAGAGTGCTATGGGGCATAACTAGCAAGTAATTGTGATCTGTGAGTGATTGTGAGGCAATCAAGGGTCCCGTGATGAATCTAGATCCTCAGTGTACTCTGCTGCTCTCTGCTATAGCATGTCTCAGTAGGTGGAAGCATTCAGTATTGAACACTATATATGTGTTAATTTGCTGTCACATAGTTGTTTAAAAACCCATTCAGACACATTGGGACACACGTGAAGAGTAATTAAGATGGTATTGTTCCTCCTTCATTGCCATGAACTCTGGAGATGCTTGAGGTTGGGCCAGGAAATTGATAATTCCTAAGGCAGAGGAGTTGTTTTGTTCCTACAGTCCTTGCAAATGGATCTGGAGCCTTATCTAATCCCGCTTTTTTTGACCACAGAGAATTCACTTGGAATAGTTCAGAGATGAGCATTGTCTTTCAGGACTGTGCTATTCAGTATGAATGCAGATTCATCAGGTGTTAAACAAGTGAAAACAGCTCAGCTGACAGCAGTTGCAGATTTAATGAAATAACAGGTGGGAAAAAGGAGTATTTGCCTCAGTTAAAAAATATGTTTCACTAATCAGCTAATATAACAGTGAGCGCATGGTATTTTATCAGCAAAGAAACTACTGAGACAAGTTTCAGGCAAATGCTAACTCCTGAAAAAATAGATTTGTCAGGTATGTAGACATTTCAGTAACTTGTACCCTTTCAGGAGTTAAGGAAAATTTCTGCTTTTTTTTTTTTTCCCAGTAGAGCAAAAGGTTATTTTATTTAAAAGGAAAAAAATTGAACTAGTGTTCAACTCAAGTAGTTAATTCACTTAGTTTGTGAAATCCAAAAGCAGCCAAGGACTTCTGCTTGAGCTATAAATTAGGGCTTTTCTTTAATTGTAAGGCTCACATGTTCACAATGCTGCAACACTGATTGGAGTTACATTAGAATTTAAAGACAGTCTCTCTCCATCTCTATGTGGATGTAAAATGTATGATTTTTAGTTTTGTTTAGCAAAATATTTTTAGCAAGATTTTAATTACAGAAATGCTGAACAAACCTAGTATCAGAGTTTTTCATGAGAACTTGAGATTTTGACCTTTATTTTTCCATCCTTCAACACGAGGCAAAGCCTTATGAGCATTTCTCTGTGTTGGATGTCTGGTTTTGAATCAGAACTTCTTGATTTGGTACTCTGAGCAGAAGAGATCCGGCGATCCAGACATCTCTTTTAGTAGAAACTTGGGATCCTAATGGAAACATTTCACCCACAATGAGATTTGATGAATGATGGTGCTGGAAATTTGTTGGCCATCTGCAGCCAGAAGGCATGAGATTTGAGGAAGGGGGAACTGGTAAGCTATCTTTGCTAAATAAGGTTCTTCCCTACTATGCTATCATCTTATAAAATCATGTATTTGAGGAAGTTCTCATTCCCATTTACTAAAAGGCCTCCTGAAGTATACAATTCAGTTCCATTTAATATGTGTTTAGCTAGCTTGAAAAATATTGCATTTTTAAACTTCCACATGAACTGCATTTAATCATTGCCAAGTCTGCACAGACCAGCTCCTGTTGATCTTAGGGTTTCATTGCAAGCTGTACAAATTTTTACAGGGTACTCTCTTGAGACCACAGTGTATGTTGGTTTAAATATCAACATGAATATGTTCTTACATTCTAGTATCATAAATATAATTTACATAAATATAATAATTTTATAATTATTTATAATTTATAAATATTAATTTATATTTAATGTCTAGTAAGACAATTGACAGCACTTCAGACAGTATTTCCAAGAGTATTTATGGATTCAGACAGTATAACCAAGATTGTCCCTGCTCCAGAGTTTAATACTTTCAAAAAGAAAATACATAAATACTAGTAACAGGAAACTGCTGTTGTGCAAACACTGTTATAACCTCTGCAACAATTAAGAGGTAGGAAGCACTTAGGATTTTTCTCACATGTGCACATACAGACACAGGCACATCCCCTTGTATAGGAGTCTAAATGGCCTGAGAATTCTTGCATTTTTGGCTCAATTAGCTTCAGATGCAAGCTTTGAATACCCCACCTAACTTGCGGGAAATCCTTTCTCTGTGTTTACAGATGGGGTTTTTTGTGTTTACATCATGCAAACCAAGAACAATGGTGGCTTTTTTTTAAATTCGTTTTATCTCTTGGAATTGTTAGAGGTCCCACAGCTCTGCTGTCACTAGGTCACTTGTATAGTTTAGCTTTTTCCCGTTGTGTGTACTGTGACAGAGCACCTCTGCTTCCATACTTAAGGTCAGACTTCAAAGGATTAATCTACTTCTGAAAGCTGGCTGAAACATTGCATTTTTATAGAAAAAGTAAAAAACTATTTCCTGTTCTAGACACAGTTTTTTTCAGCTGATATAACTTTACCAGAATACCTTGGCTTGCTCTCCTGAGGTGCATAGTAATGGCAGAGGGATGGGGTTTCACTTGCATTTGGTGACAGGGTTTCCTGTCACGTGTCTTGCATTAAGTTAAATGACAGGGACATGCTTCTGCATTGCTTAAGAGCACAGACACGTCCTGATTGCAGCCATCCCTCCTTAGGACCTGTAGTTTCATAAGCAATGACAGGGACAGGGAGCAGAGCTGGTCTGCTCTCAGCTCAGTTTTTGAGGTAGCCAGTGAATTTAGGCAATCCTCTTTAGGTCATTGTATCTTGATTTGCAAATGATAATGATTTAGACCTCTTTCCACAGCATATTAACAAATTCCATATAAGATCTAAGTAAGAGTATTGTTCAGTTTCTCTTTTTGTAAAACCCAGGGTCTAAGTATCCTCATCATGGCATCACAGGCATTTGTTATCCCAGGGACTTGATATTAAATGAAATATAGGCATAGACAGAGACAGAAACATATCACTCAGACCCTTAGATTCTTTATTGATCACCTTTTAAAATTTTGATTTTTAACTGATTGTAATGTGAACTTGACTAAAAGACTATGTGATGTGTACAGACGATGAATGAGAAAATGCTTCTATTCAGAAGAGCTTGTCATTTATACAAGAACATTTACAAGCCATGGCATACACATAACCTTGCAAGAAATAATTTGTTCAAGTTTCAAAAATCTTTCATTGCTCAAGCTTTAAAAAAGTTTTTATTACCAGTAATTGTATGTATAGTGCTAGAACCTAGATCATGGAACAGAACTTCAAATTCTTGTTCATTCATGTGTTGGTGAGCAGGCTTGTGCAATTTAGCTAGCAAAATGGAAAGTGATCTTAAAACTTTCTAAACTATTCATGCATTTTCTAGAAAAGTAAAAAAAAAAAAAAAATAGCTGGCTAGCAAATGTGTAAAGATGACCCATGTCTTTTACTTGTACATCAGTTTAATTATGAGAGAAAAGCATCATTCTGAGAGGTGATATATAAAATGCATTGAACATAATACACATTATTTCTCCTGCATAAAACAATAACTTAGTAAATGCTGCTACTGAGTTTTTTAAACCTGATGTGCCACCTGAGTTATGTCTTTGCTTGTGTGTTAGTGCCTGGCAGGCATTTTTCCTTTGTTGATGCATTTCCTTTTAGACATGATATTATGGGGGTTTGAGTATGTCCTAACTGGTTTTGAATCTGGTCTGTTGTTTCTGACACATTTTTCCTTTTGTGTAGCATCTCCTAAGTGTGCTTGATAGACCCAAAATCTGGGTCTGGTGTGGTTTTCCTGGTGTTTCTGTTGTCTTTTCGATTATTCATCATAAGGTTTGCAATAATGCTAAAGAGTAGTGATGTAAACCTGTATTAACTTGGCAATTTCCCATGGAAATATTCTGTTATCAGGTGGTTAAAACCCTACAAGTCACTTTACACATCTGAATATGAGAATATTGATGGACTGTAATTCCATAGACCTGGAAGTCCATGCTATAGGACTTCACAGAACAATGCCTTCTGAAAAGAAACAAAATAGGTGTTGGGGTTAGCTGCCTGTTCTGTGCATACATCTTTGAATGTTCCTAATGTGAATCCCTGCTAATACACGGCATGTTTGATATGCAGTAAAAAATAACAGTATCTCTGTTTTCAACTTCTTGTGAGTTTTGTATCCTGTACATTATGCTTTTGTGCAACAGGGATTATCAAGATTTCTCTCCAGTTGGACACAGTGAAATATCCTATGCTAGATATTCTATCAAAACTTCCAAGTTTTTTTTTTCAATGAGCAGTGGGCCCCTTTTTCCAGATATTACTCAAAAGTTCTGTCAGCTTTAATGGTAGAGTGGCTGCTTTAAAATCACCTTTCTCCTTTTGCTTCTCTGTTTATCAGTTTCTTGATTATAGTCTATATCTCTCATATTTCCACTGGACTGATGGTTCATGTATTTTACCAAAACCAAGTAATGTGCTGAGCTAGTGGACTATTAGAACTCCTTTGAAATGCTGTGCCCATCCACTTATCTGCTTTATCTCACTTATGAGTAAGTTAATGCTGACTGAATAATTGGTTATTACCAGTAAATACGTGCAACATGACTTCGCTCACGTCTAGTGAGTCCCTGACTCCTTTAGGACTCTTTTAAGTGCTTGGGTTATCCTGCTTCACACAGCAAGCAGAGGTGACCTTGCAGTGTGGTACTTTCCATGATGTGCTTAATAAATGGCTTGTTACACGGGCAGTAGGCTCCTCCAGGTAAGAGTGTGTACAATGGAACTTTACCTGGATGGTAAAGCAGACCCTTCTGTCCAAAGCCTGAAACTTTGGATTCGTCTCCGTCACAGAGGGCAGCTTTACACATAAAGCTGGAGCTAGTTCTGAGTAAGCTGGTGTGTCTACAGAGGGCAGCTCAGTGCCATACAAAAATAGGAGCCTTGAATGACATCAGCTCAGACTCCACTCTCAGTAACATATCCTGCTTCACACTTAGAATAATTGCACAACAACAGAGCTTTACACTGATGTAGCCACAATGCTGACCTCTTGGCTAACTCATTTTCAGTTAGAATAAATATCTTGGAAAGTCTGTTCCCTGTGCTGCAGAGAGGTATTCTATACTGCAGTGCTTGTATATTGTATCATCTTGGTTTTTCGATTATATATATCAGAAGGATATGGGATAAAAGTGTAAAACTTCCCTAACTAATCCAAATCTGCTTGTAATTTCAGACTTCAAATATTTGCTAGAATGCATCTCTTAAGGAACATGCTTCTTCATGTCAGTGCTGGTAAAGTAATTATTTTTCTTCCCCAGAAACAGCATGGAGTCAGATACCACAATCGTGGAAGGGCAGAGCCTACCTTATTTTTATTAAGCTTGCAACCTGCTATCTCCTCAGTGCTCAGCACAGGTCTGTTCTCTGCTCTTTGCCCTGAAAACAGTACTGTAGTTGTGCTATACTCTGACATATATAGCTCTTAGAAGATATAAAGGATTGACCTTGACCTCAAGCCCTTGGCGAGGATTGAACTTTAAGAAGCCACCTACGGGAAGGTAAAAGAAGAGTTTTAGCCCATTATCTTCTTTTTGAAAATACTGTTATTAATATTTCAAGAGACAAACTTATTAAATATCTTACTAACTGTTGTTTTTTATGTGCATTTATTTAATAAGCCAAGGGATCTGATGGGTTCTTTGGTGGTTTTGTGTAACTCTGCTTCTCTATGTTGAATATTTATTTTGACAGTGTCTCCCATAAACAATGAAAGCGCTTTCCCTCTGCTTTTCTGCACCTAAGCTCTTTATAATCAGCACAAATGACTACAAGTTTTTTCCCATTTTTTAGGAAAAAATTATTGACACAGTACTGGATTACATGAAGTGTATTACAAAATAAACTGGCAAGGATTGACTTGCATGCTGTTGGCACTTGTTGGAAAGAAAACTAAACAAATTCTATCCAAATCTAGACAAGATTTTTTAATGCAAAAGCTGTATACCCATGATGTGTGATAGTAAAATCAACAGCAACACAGTGCCTTGCTCCAGTAATAACTTTGCTTACAATAAGTTCAGTAATAGTAAATTTTCAAGGAAATTGTGTGTGTTTATGTGTGTGTCAAAATTGGCGTCACCTTGCAGCTGATATCTCTGTCTCTGTGCTCTCAATTGTGTAGTTGCCTCTTCCCAGCTTTTGGCACTACTTCTTTGATCACACGCTAAGATGACTCAATTCACTAACCAAGCAAAAATATGTGTGTTTAGCTTGAATAAGTTCACAATGTAAGCAGACAAGTGCCAGTGTTAACAGAAGGTGAAAACTAATGGAGGAAAGAGGAAGTGGGATCTCTTGAGTGCTGAAAAAGTATTAATTTGTCTCCCTGTAATAAAACCCCATATTTAGCTATACAAGTGGACTGCAAGTACTGTGATTATTCTGCAGAGATAAGAAAGAACATGCTCTAATGCACATTTCTCATTTCTTTAACTTGCATGCTTGAGAATTTATAAAACAAATTTGCAGAATGGCACAATCATTGTTAAGAACAGGCCAGTTTGAACGCAGTTCTTCTGGTGGAAAGTTACACATAACTGTTCAGTTATTATGGTTAAAATCCTGTATTTTCATCTACATCTACTATATATAGCATTGCAAGTATTGCACTCACCAACACCAATTGGTAATGAAAATAGGCATTAATTAAATGCCATTAGGCTGCATATTGCTAAACTCTCTTTCTAAAGAGTAAATACAATTTGCCAGAAAAAAGGAAGAATGTCTGCTGGAGTTCCATTTCTAAAAATGATCTCCAGAACTTTTGTTTTTAATTTTTTTTTTTTCACAAATCATGTTCATATCTGAAGTAGAGAAATATGTAGACCTTTCTTTGAATAGCCCTACCACTGACAGCAGAAGAATGATCAGAAAATTCTAAATAGAGTGTGACTGTTTGCTCAAATCTTGCTCAAATTTTGGCTGTCACACAGCTCATGCTAAGGCCATGCTGGGAGCAGTGCCATTAGCTCAAAATGAGGGCAACATGTAGGCAGGGTATGATTGGGCAGAAACGGATAAAGGTAATTGTACAGCCACTATCACCCACAGCTTATGATATCCTGCAGAATCCTTGTATTAGCAGTTTTCTGGAAGTTTCCTCAGAACCCAGTAAAAATGAATGGAAATAGACCAGACTTCCAAACTGGAAGGTACAAATACATCAGCTTACACCCCAAAAATTTGAGGTGGATCCAGCAGCAACTGGGCTCCCGAAGTTTCCATGTTTTTTGATGGAATATAGGGAGTGCCTGCATCTTGGGGAAGGAGGAAGGATGAGCATTCTCACCATTAGCTAGATAACTACTTTGTTCATAGGTGCATGAGTTACAAGTTATGATTTATAGAACATCTGAGTTAGAAACTTCATGAATTAAGTAATGAGTTAGTGAATTCCTGTGTTGGACTATTCTATACAAATGGGATTGAGCTCATGTCGGTCATGTTTGTTAGTTTTCTTTCATGATGAGCTTATAAGATAAGGTTTGTTTTATGTTTTCCCCTTACATGTGAGAGATCTGGACAGACAGTGACAGATAAGCTAAGCAGAACTCTGGGACATTTGGCCTTACTTTAGAAAAATTGCTAGCAAGTGAGGAAGAGCAGGCAGATTTACAGAGGGATGTAAATTTATGTTGAAATGTGCTGGACAGATCTGTTTGAGCCTGACCAAGTCCCACTGTGTACTGGTGTGGTCTTGTATCCTGTATGGCAGATAGCCAGGTAAGACTATATGGAACACTGCAGTTTCCGTTGGTGGAATTACAGGTCAAATTCCAATACTTGTAGGAAAATCCCTTTAGGGACAGTATGTCTGAATATTCGGAAGTAAAAGTTTAGCAAAGAAATTTTTTAAGACATCTTATCTTTAAAACACTAAAACGCACCTCATTCTAGTTTGATTTCACTTTTTGTATGAGCCCAGATTTTCAGTATCTTAGATCAGAATAAGATCTCTTGCCAGCAAGACTTTACTTCCTTTATCACCACTTTAATTTGCCACCCCACTGCTTCTCAAGCATAGTCCTTCATGGAGACATCAGGTTTCCCTGCAGTGTGACAATTGTCAGCAATACGGCATGTTAATTGTTGCAGATAACTTAATGCATACATTCAGCATAAAATACTAACTGGTATTTATAATTTTATTCAGTCTTTTTCCCCCTCTGGCCTTACCTCTTCTACTCCAAGCCATTTTTCATAGTATAAGTGTAGCTGTAGGTGCTTCCCCAAAGCACTATACTCTGTCAATTCAGAACACTCAGCGTTGAATTATTTTTCTTCTTCTCCTCCTTCCCCTCCTTCTTCTTTCTTCCCTCTTCTTCTTCTTCTTATCCAAACTTATGTACTTCAGGTATTTAAACTTAACCCCCCCCAAAAAAAAAAAAAACAACAAACCCAAACAGTAGAGTGATTATAGCCTGACAATAAGTTTTCCCTTGTACACCTCTATAAGAGAGAAGCTTTAAAGCAGAACAATAATGGTTGGAGTTTCACATCTGCTCATCTCAAGATGGCAAATGAATAAAGAAAATTCTGTCTTACTGGAATTTGAACTAGGATATGATCTACCTAGTGGAAGAACCTTGGTTTCAAGGTTACCAGTCCATTGTGTACTATCAGATCAGGCAAAGTTTAATCTACTGTTTCCTGTCATTCACCAAGTCTGGTATGGGGAAAGAATTTAGGTGCTTGTAGAAAGACAGATAAATGGAAGAACATTCCACTCATCTAACTGTACTTTTGGTGTCTAGATTTACACCTGGAGTGAATAGACACCAAAATAGAGAGTATTTTGTACTTTTTCTGGTCACTCATATGAGCGACCAGATAATAATAAATAATAATAAATAATAATAAAACTAGTGCTAGTGAGTCCAGATGAGGGCCATCAAGATGATCAGAGGGCTGGAGCAGCTCTCCTAAAAGGATAGGCTGAGAGAAATGGGGTTGTTCAGCTCTGAGAAGAGAAATCTCCAGAAAGAGCTTCGATCAGCCTTTCATTATGTGAAGGGAGCTACAGGAAAGCTGGAGAGGGACTTTTCCCCCATATTAGAAAGAAATTATTTCCTGTGAGGATGGTGAAGCACTGGAATATGATGCCCAGAGAAGCTGTGGTTGCCTCATCTTTGGCAGTGTTCAAGGTGGGGTTGGATGGGGCTCTGAGCAATCTGGTCTAGTGAAAGGTGTCCCTGCCTGTGGCAGGGGGTTGGAACTAGATGATCTTTAAGGTCCCTTCCAACCCAAACCATTCTATGATTCTGTATTGCACATTAATTACAATAGTATATACAAGAATGTATTGCATACATTTTGCATTCAGAAAGAGGTCATATTCCCATGTTTTACTTGAGAAATTCAAAAGTTTCAGAACTGGATCAATTAAAGGTGCATTTCTTAAGAGTGGTCCTACTGCAGCATTGCCCAGGCTTGTAAGTTCTCCCACTTCAGCTAAGTTGGTAAGCTCTTGAAAATAGATAACAAAAGTGTCCTTCCTTGATTGTTGTTAATGGAGGTCAGCAGTCTACAGAAAAATTCTTAAAAAAATAACAAGATTTTAAATTAGCTAATTATAAAGCCTGTCCTCACCTACTGATTACAAATCACTTTCATAATTATTATACATATATATAGCTTTCCATAACTACTGCAGTGCCATAATTGTACTGGTTATCCAGTTGCCAAGAAGTCTGTATGACAGGTAAAACAGCAGTTTCAATCAGTCTAAAGTATATTTTGTTCTGGTACAAATATGAACATGTATATGATTAAAGGAAGCTGGGTTTATTCATAACAGTTAATTCTATTCCTTTTACAGATTTAGAAGGAAATTAAATTGTAATATCAGACCATATATTTTTCCATGTATTGTTAGGTTAAAACTTTAGGTTTTAGGTTAACTTTTAGGTTAAAACACATCCTGCCATATGGTACTTGAGATTTCATGCCCTCTCTGCATTATTTAGCTCATCAGCTATCTTCAAGTTTCAAAGGATAAGAACAAGATAAGGAAGAGAATGAAAAGGATCTATAGAAAGAACAAGGAAGGCCTAAATCCTTCTGTAGAAGGATTGTAAGAGTGAGTGAACACGTGCATCTTGAAGGGAGCCACACCTAGGTCAGACAAGATCCGTATTCCAAAATTTCAGAAACTACATGGGCTTCAAAAAGAATAATAGAATAATTTGGGTTGAAAGTGACCTTGAGAATCATCTAGTTCCACCTACCTGCTATGAACAGGGACACCTTCCACTAACCAGGTTGCCTTGAACACTTCCAGGGATAAGGTATTTGCAGTTTCTCTGGACAACCTATTCCAGTGATCTACCACCCTTCATAGCAAAGAATTTCTTCCTAATATCCAATCCAAATCTACCTTCTTTCAGTTCAAAGACATCACCCCATGTCCTATCATTATCCCCTCGTAAAAAGTCCCTTTCCAGATTTCTTGTAAGCCCCAGTTAGGCACTGGAAGGCTGCCACAAGCTCTCCCTGAAGCCTTCTCTTCTACAGGCTGAACAGCTCAAATTCTCTCAGCCTTTTCTCATTGGAGAGGTGTTCTGTCCCTGTGATCATCTTCATGGCCTTCCTCTGCACCCACCCCAATATATCCATATCTTTTCTCTCCTGGGGGCCCCAGAGCTGAAGGCAGTACTCCAAGTGGGCTATCACAAGAGACAGAAGCAATGATAGTTTTGGTTCCCATTGCATTTGGCCAAATTTTGCCCAGGAGCACATTCTGCAAGTCTGTAAAGAAACTGCAGTTCAGGAGAATGAGAAATTCTAAAACTAGTGGCAGGTATTGAGTTCTATCAAAACTTATTGTAGTAGGAACATGTCAGATAAGCCAGTTTTTAAGCTTAGTTTGACCCTGTCAATCAGTAAAAAATTATAGAAAGGGAGTCTAAACTCACCTTTTTCTTAAAGGAAAAGGAAAATTGGTGTATATTTCTAAGACTTTTTTGCCCTAAAACTTTATTGAATACTTTTGCTTTCCCTTCTTCAAATTAGTTTAAACCTTAAAGATGATAATGCAAGTGGATTACTGCAAATAAAAAAAAAAAAAAAAAAAAAAAAAAAAAAAAAAAAAAAAAAAAATAAAAAAAATTAATTAAAAAAAAAAAAAAAAAAAAAAAAAAGAGAAAGTAATTAAAGTTTAATAGAAAGAATGGAAATACCTTCACTGTCTTTTTGGTAAAATAGAAGCAAGTTTTTCTGCAAGGAACCAACAAAACAAAAACTAAGGAAAATTTCTAGATGCTAAGGTACCTGCCTAAGTTTGGAAAAAACCTTAGTTAAATCAATACTTTTAGGATTGCAAATATTTCATGAATTCTAGTGGAATATGCAAACTTTTATAAGCTTTCTCTTTTATTTTTCAATAATTATTTCTTCCTAAGATATTGCAAACTTTTTTTTATTATTTTTACATATAATAAAATAAAGTCCAACGTGTAAATTCTTTTGAAGTGATTTATATGAAACAAATAAAAGGAGCAGAGCAAGTATGTTTTTCTTCCCTCCAAGCCTTATTTGATCACCCTTTTCTAGGGTGTAAATACTGCCTTCTGTTCCTTTGCCTCCAGCTAGGTAAAATAAGGAATTACAAAGAAGCAGTAAATTTGAATTATATAGAAAATATGAATAAGTACCAAAAGGAAATGCCAGGTCCATATAAATAAATGTCCATATAAATTCAGTTGGAGATTCTGTTCTCTGGTGACTTATCTGGACTAGGCACTTACAAAAGTAATTGTGGAAGAAAGACTGTCTCTTACACACTTCCATTCCTCTGTATGCAGGCAACCTTCCATGGCAACATTCACAACCTTCTCAGAGCATGGGGACAGACAGAAAACATGGAAGAGAAGCCTCACATCACACATGCTAGTACTACTGATTGAGCAGTAAATTATTACCCCCCCTGAAGCAATGAGGAAACAATATATTTAAGTTTGGCCCACGAGGAGTGGCTCTGGGACACATTACCTCCTGTGACTCCCACTGGAAGGTTAAACACCAACCTTTGCTTAGGGCTGTGCCCAAGGGTATGTTTTGGAAGCAAATTCAGGCTTTTATTTCTGCTCTTAGCTGTATGCAGTCAGCCAAGAAATGGAGTGATGTCCCTGTCTTCTGCTGTAAGGGTGCAAAGCAAAGCCTGACCAGTATTCAGATATTCCTGAATCAATTTTGCATCGTTGTACTTAGTTGTAGGTGAAATGCTGTGGCTTCTGGAGATCCAGTTTCATAAAGATGTAAATGACATTTAGTTTCACTGCTTATTTTTTTGGCTGCTTTGGCTTTCCCAGAGGTGGGCTGAGCTTTGAATATCAAAGAGGCAGATAACTGATGCAAAATGATGGTGGTGACCTGGGCTGCAGAAAACTTTCCCTTTATGAGACATATTCTTTATAGGATTGTATATTCGTTAAAGCATTCATGATTTGGATGATGGGCTTTTGATTCTGCTTTGCTTCCTGTATGTATGTGGTTGTGGAGGCTAAATATAATTTAGTATCTTGACTTTTCCAATATTCTCTCAGATTTTAATTTGGCTGCTAATGTGGATGTTGTAGTGTGTCTTAGTGCCATTATATAGTGCCATTAATTAATACATCACATATGGGGGAAATCCTTCTAGGAATTTTTGATTGACTCTATATGTGGCCAAATAAAGCTCAAAAATAATGTGAATGCATTCTTCCCATGCTATTTGTACTTAGAGTATTCAGTAATAATTACTTCTTTGCCATAATTTTCTACAAGGTTTCTGTGGGGCATTTCTATGTTATAGGAATTTTACTGTGTAAAAATATGCCTGCCTGAAACTAGGAAGCACGTATAGGCATCTGACTTGCTTCAGCACTCATTTTGTCCTGTTTATTCTGTATTTCAAAGCTACTATATGGCTTGGGGCAAGCATTAGGAAGTCCTGTGTCTTAATATCTGCAGTATCACTGGCAATTTGGATGTCCTAAGCTGGTGGTCACTGAAAGCAGTGGAGTGAATACCCTGTATTTTTCAGTTTGCACATCTCTACCAGGCATAGTTGTTAAGCTTTGGGGCACATCGTAAGAATTTTTCTTGAGAAGTAGGCTGGAGAGGATTTCACGTAATGTCGTGTCTTCTGACATTAAGATTAACAATTAAGGAACTTACAGCACACAAATAGATATAATCAATATGAAAATTAGCATCCATCCTAGATCTTCCTGAAAATAGTTATTAAGCCTGCACATGTATTACTTCAGTTAGATTATTCAGAGAGAGATTCCCAGGTAGGAGCCAAAGGTCATAAAAGGGCCCTTTGCTCTCCCTGGTTAATGATAGGCTATGGCCAATAGAACTCCCTGAGTCATTGACAACATTAATATTCCAGTGTCTTAAAATACAGAAGATATTGAAATGGTAAAGAACTCTGCACAGTGGGAGGTGATAATACACAAATAGAGACACATTCCTAATGGGAATATTCACACACTGGTCTTTTACAGCAGCTGGAGAGCAATTTCTTATTCTTTTGTCTCACTTTGATGTCAGAATAGTTATTAAACAAGTAAGTACCCCCATTTGGCAAATAGTCTTTATAGAAAAGTCTGCCCACAAATATAAAAGGGTGAGAGTGAATGAAAAACATGTATATCTTGTACCAGTTTGCTAAAATACCAGCAGAAGCCCACACAAAAAGAAGCTGCAAATTGTCTGTTAACAATCCTGTCACAAGGAAGTATGTGTATGTGTCTACAAAACGGAGTAATTTTTAGAAGTGACTCACTCCACAAGAGCCTTCCTGACAGATAAACGTGGTTTAACAACAAAGACACCATGGTTTAATGTCCTCCTTTGGCAAGTTAGTGACCAGTTACTAATGGGTACTGAAAGAACACATTGCATCTGCCAATCTTTATGCAAGGGTCTGGGTACTAACTTTAAGAAATGCGATAATGTGTTTTGTCTGGTTTATATGTACTTCTGTTCCTGTAGAAATAATGCACTGAGGTGTTTTCCTCCTGGGCACGGTATAAAGACAACCACAGATGTTCACAAGTAATTCCCACTTGTTTCTTAATGAGTAGTTCACAGGAGCAAGATACATGGGCACTAGGGATGAAATATATCACGGGACCCAAATAAATCGACTCTGCTTGTGCCGGAGTACAGTTGTGCTCTCTACATTCAACATTGCTGGAAGCAGATGTGTTGAGCAGCACAGCAGAGGGATACAGTAAGAGTTCTGAACAGCATTAGCCTGTCCAGTTTGTTCGGCCTTGGAAGCCAGAAAGTGACAGCAGCAGCCCTGGAGCAGTGCAAGGTGAAGGCTCACTTCAGGAAGCTGATCCCACTGAGATGCAGATGCAACTGGCATTTGCTTTCATGTGTGACAAACAGGTCCAGAAACCACAGCCTGAAACTGTGCTGGTGTTACATGGTGTTCTAAAGCAAGCAGCTGTGCGGCTTGTCTCCCTGACAGTAACCATTTTTTTCCTTTTTCTTTTCGCAAATGGAAAAGCACTGGTCAGTGTTTCTCTGTTCTGCAGTTTGAGGAAAATGTTTCTCCTTCTCAGCTGCAGATTCTCCCAGCACACCTACATGTGTCAAGACATTTTTACACATTATTTTTAAGTAAAGGTTTGAGTGTACATGAATACCAACATCAATGTGCTTTAATTTGTCTAGGCTTATTGGAGCCAAAAGACTTGATTTGAAGTAATTAACTCAAAATCTCAATCCAATTAGAATATTTCCATAGTATCCATCTAAAGTTGTTTTGAAAGATAGATGGACTTAGATTGTGGTAATTTGAGCTCTTAATCTGTTACAACAACAGCAGGGAAACATTACCACTGAAAAAGGTTTAAGTGAATGGTTCTTAGTGCTATTTCATTTCCCTTGTAGCAGACCATGTACACACTTCTCTTTCTTCAGTGACAGTAATTTATTTATCTACTGCTATTTTTCAAATTTCCGACTTGACTATGATGAATAGGAAATGTCAGATGAATAGGAGGGGTCTCAGCAGCAACAAAGTTTGCTTCTGGAAAAGCAAAAACATACTGCAGGCTTTGCCTAAAGAAATTTAAGCTAGTTTTAGAAAGAAAAACCATTAGACTGAAATGGGTGGGTGTACAGTGACCAACAAATATCTGTACTTGGTATTGTAAGAGCTCTTTTTATTTGATCAGTGAGTAGTAGAAGAAATGATAATTTTAATTTTCTAATGTTATTTTTCTCATTGCATTTTTCAGTTTTACAATTTTTAATAATCGTATAAAATTCATCCTTTCATTGTCTTGATCCCTTTATAATTGATGCTGTCCTGTTTTTGTTTTGTTTTGTTCTTGTCTAGAAATTGTTTACTCATGTAATTTTTTCTGTCCAAAATGTCTACCTGACAAGACCAGATTGTTGGATAGCTGGAGATACTCAGATAGCAGTTTGAACTGTTCTGGGAGTGGCAGCTAAAAGGAGTTTAAACAACAATGCTTGCTAAAGATGTGTTTTCATAGCTATGAGTAAACCAGCTGAGAAATCCCAAGTGCAAGTAAACTATTCACAAAATACAATGAAGTGTGTGAATGGGGTGGCTGAACTATCTTGCTTTCCTTAATAGCTGCTCTTAAAGGGCTCCTGAGTTACCTTAGTTATGAACCACAGCTGTAGAAGGAACGGTCAGCAAAGCCTACTTGTCCAATGTAAACAGAAGCAATTCAGTTCCAGGAGGATGTTAAATAGAGAAGAAAGACTGGATGGAAATTGTATCAGCTATTGCTGATAAGAAATTAAGTACTGGAAAATTCAGTAAGAAGCCATTTTCCTATAACATAAAACAGCATGTTGATCCACCCTCTTGAAAATAATGAAGTTACAGTAAGCTCAAACTAATATAAAAAAGAAAGAATCAAATATATATGTATTGACTTTTGAAGAAGACTTTTCTTCCTGTAGAGTATCAGAAGTAGTATACAACTTTTCCTAGTAGAAGACTAATTTTGGATTACTGAATCCTGCTTTCACCTTTAAAAGGAAGTATGATTTCTTGGGCTTGAAGAGAGTTTGCATGGATAGCATGATTCATCAAATCTGCCAAGACGTTCACCTCCTCATTTATGTTAATGACAAATAAAGTAAAAGAAAAAAGGTAAAGAAAGTAAAAATCAACCTTAAAAAGAGATTTTTTTGTTCTCTCCCCCATCGAAGTCTCCTTCAGCTGTAATAACTGGACAACAGTATCACAAACCTTACAGTGAAAAGAAGAGAATGGCAAAAACCATTTCTTCCTGTTGTGTCTGCCTCTGTTCTCAGCTTCAGTCTCTAGCATTGCAAAATCTACCATCAATGACCTGCTGAGAGGCTAGAGATCCATTCCAGGTACAAGAAGCAGTATAAGCTGCTTCCCAGTGAGATCAAATTATGGACAGTCAACAAGACATGAAGTGTGTGCCAGAACCATGCTCCCTAGGCCACCACACACACCTCTTTCTATTTCAGGCCATTTTCTTGCTGTCCCAAGCAAGTGTTTTTCTTTTGCCCTGTGCTCATCATACCCCTGTTTTCATCACAGGTTTTTCCAATTTTCTTCACTACTCACACTGCTTATACAGTACCTTGCCTTAATACCTGAAAACCAGGTTTCTGACTTTCATTTGTATCTCCTCTCATTCTTAGAGGTTTTGTAAAGGAGCATCCTATGACTACATCTTGACAGCAAAAGCTGTGGTCATTCACACTAAGAACTACCCCTAAAACCTGGGATGTGTGAAAGTGAGAATAATTATATTCAGTTAGTCCCATATATCCAGGCTGACAAAACCTGAAATGCCAGGAAAGCTTACTGTACCATGTAGCTATTTAATTGTTAAATAATGACACTGGAATAATTTCTGCATCCCTATCTCATAGAGATATCTCATTATTCATAGGTGATGTGCTGTTTTACAGTGTGTGAGGAGATGCACAAGAATAAGCTTACACCTCGGCTTTCCTTAGTAGAGAGGAACATGCAGTATTCTCTTTTCCTGGGATCTCTTGAGGAAGTTTCATAGACACTTCTCACTCACTGGCAAATCCTCTTTATACTACAGTTAGTAATAAACCTTACAGTGAAACAAAAATTTGTCAGAAAATATTGATTTCTTGATGAAGAATATCAGTTGGCTTTTTTTTCCTTTGATACTGAAAGTCCCGGGAGTCTAATCTCCCTCTACACTCTGGGGATCATGAAGTGTTAGTGTAGGTTTCATGGGTCTGAGGCTTCTGGGCAGCCTGCAGGTGGGGTCTACCCCGAGGACAGGTTTTGATGGCCACACAGGTTGCCCAGAGAAATTGTTGTTCCTGTCAATTCTGATTATTAATTTGTTAGAAGAAAACCGGTAGCTACTGAACTTTAAGTTCCTTGAGCAGCTGCAAGGCACCTGGGGCACTCTCCTTACAGCTTCAGGTTCTGGGAATACAAGTAACTGAAGAGAATGTCAGACCTTTTCCAGCCAAATGTAAACAAGAGTAAGCAAACTCTGCTTTTCAGGAAACTTGACAACTCCTTGTACTTCACACCTACTTCAGAACAGACTGTGTTTTACTAGTCTGGGCAGCAACATTTTGAAATTAATTCATTCTCTATTATGCTAAATCTTAGCTCAGTTATTTATTCACATAGTTCTGTACCAGAATAACAAGTGGTACTTAATTAGAAACCTATAATAAATTGTAAGAATTATGTGATATGTGTTGGGGGGTCAACATTTAGAATTAATATAACAGAAGTTTGTTTTCCAAATATTACTGTTCCTATTTATCAATGCAATTTCATTTATTTTCCTGTGTATTACAATCAATAACAGAAAAACTTCATTTCCTACTATATCCAGTGGAATAATACTGGAACACTTTGATTCTTAATCAATTTTAATTGCCAAAAATAAACTCAGTACAGAGCAATCAGCTTCCGATCAAGTTATTCCACAATGTTTACAAACAGCTGGTGAGAAAGAAAATGGAATCTGGGTCCTACTCAGGACCCAGTTTGTAATCAGAATCTATCTTAATAATAGATACCAAAACACTAACAGTCATGGCAGGAAAAGAATAAAAACCAATTAATTGTGCTTTCAAAAAAAATTTTTAGGGCAAATCAATAGAATGATTACTTTATATATGCTGACCATTTCCGTCCTTGTTATTTATAGTTAAATATGACATGGATTATTTTTTAAGGGAAATTCAAAGGTAAACACAAAGAGAAAAGTCCTAATTTCTAGATACATTTATGATCCCAGGCAAAAGATTGCTAAAGGTTACAAGCAAAAATACTTCTGTCTGCCTTCACAGAGTCCCAAGTGCAGAATTTGCTTTCCTGCCATGAGCTATCAATCTGCTTTCAAATGTATTTTCTATAAAAAAGTATTTTAATGGTCATGATGGAACATATGTGTGTGTGTGTGTATATATAGAGTACAAAATTAAGTGCAATATAACACTTTTTCTGAGGAAAAGTCATAAAAGTAAAGTCCGTTTTTTCTTTTGATTGGAAGCTTTCAGTTTCTGCTAAAACATTTCAAATATGCTAGGTAACAATATAGCTTCAAAAGGATAACATGTAGGAGGAAAAAGAAGTCCTAGGAGTAAACAGATCTTTTTGCTTAGTGTGTATTCCCCACTCGTCTGTGATATCTTTGGTGGGGTAGTTACTGTATTCAATTTCCTAAAGCAATACTATTTACAAAGACCCCCAAGAGAGAGAAGAATGACCAAGATTATATTAGGCTTTGTGTTTGGTATATGGGAAGTTACTCAAAGCTGCAAGGAAGAACAACATGTAGAAGTGGCTTTGTTGTTGTTGCATTTGTTACATTGCCAAAATTTGAGTTTACTGAGGACTACGGTTCAGTTTGCAAACTAAAGCAATGTCTTATTTGATCTAAAATAGGATCATACTCTCATCAGTTCAAAAGAAAATACAAGTAATTTTTATATAACTATGAAAATGCAAAGAGATTTTAGCTTTGCAAATAGTGCTTTCTATTTCAAGTTTTCAACTGATATGGTTTTCTTTGTAGCAAATGATTAAGAACTTCTGAAACATAGAAATTAAGCCTATAGAAAATCAATCACTCCTTGGTTAAAAATGCTTTAAGTTCAAATATACTTAAATGGTAGTAACTTCCAATTTAATACACTTTAAAATATCCAAGTGACATTGTGTTACATAAACTAGTCAGGGAAAGACATAATTGTGAGGAACCACTCAGAAAATTCTGAAGTAAATCTTATAATCTTCTGGACAGGTTTTATGTAATTATTTCTTGGCAACTCAAAAAGCACCCCCCAAAACAACAAATGAAACAATCCTGGCAAGCATGTAACAGAAATTAGAGTTATTTTTAAAAATAGGAAAAGAAAAAGAAAAAAGAAATAGAGAAATTACAATCTTATTTGGAATATTTTGTTCACCATCTTTAACTTCAGTCCACATTCTTCTCATGTAATAAGAGTATCATTCAGACAGCTGAATTATGAAAATAGACCACTTAACCCTATTTTTAACATTAAGAGGCATCTCTAGAAAAAAGTTAATTTTTATTTTGGAATATCCTGACTTCCCCTATGGACTGCCTGTGTCTTTCCATTGAGTAGGGAATGCTGAAGTGAGTATGGTCATGACTTTAGTGAGGTATATAACATAAAGTTAATAAATTATATCCCACTCCAAAATATTGATGTAGTAATTCAGAATGAAGCCACACTGAGAAATATGAGGAGCATGGCAAAAATACTTGCATCTAAAGAAAAGGTTCAAAGCATTATATGGTTTAAGAGAAAAGTGGGTAAGAGTGTATATGCTACATACACATGGCAGAATAACACAGGAAACAAGACGGCAGAATCTTTTGTTCTTCCTATCAATAACAGGAACAAGGAAATATTCTGTGAAATTGTAGAATAATAAACTCAAAACTCATGAACAGGAAAAAAATCACTCAGTCCATAACTACAATCCTAATAATTAGAGGTAGGAGTGGCAAAGAGATTAGTCAGTACTTGTGGGCATGAGTCACTTTATTATTTCAAGTAAATTTTAAAATCACTGAATGCTCTGGTCTGTAAATATAAATCCTGTCTTTTTACTTTTTTTTTACAACTCTCCAGGCTTTAATGTCTTCTAATTTTATTTAAAATTTCTCTTGCTTATGTAAAGTTTAATAATTCAAAATATTGTCTAGACTCAACCCCACTAATTATTTTAATTTTTTTAAAACTGTATTGCTCATATGCTACTGCTTTCTAGTTCAGAAACTTTCTAACCTTTCAGAAACCTCTCCTGTAATGAGAAACTGAGACGGTTTAGCTTCTTTTTCCTTTGTTAGATTATTTTCTAGGTCATGAAGCTTCATGTTAAGTGTTACTGATAAGCACCACTGCTAGAGCTAAATGGGATGTGAACATAAAAATATAAGAAAGGTCACCCTGATTCAAACCAGTCACCCAGTTCTCTTATCGTGGCAAGTACCTGTTGCTTAGTAAGGAATTCAAGAACAGGATAATTATGCCCCGGTATTTCTTGTTGGAAGGAAACTGTGTTTATTCCTGGAGTTTTGTTTGAACGTTGTTTTCCAACTCCTATTACAATTTTGAGCAGGCAGCAGGTTTTGAAGGTGCTTTGGTAGTAGTTGACTGGGTTTGACTTCTTTCTCTGTAGCTTGTAGTCCAGAGAATATTAAAAGAACTTCAGTTACATACTTCCACTGAAATACATTTGGGCCTCTTCCTCTTTCCTCTCTCCCACAGCCTACAAATCATTATAAACATACTTCCATTGACATAACTGAAAAGTAAATGTGATTTGAGGAATAGTGTCCCATATTAGTACCATCAGCTAAATTATGGTAAATCTATTTATATATAAAGAGACCAAAATTTAATCTACCATAATTTATTATGTGAGAGAAAGAAAACACATATGTTCAAGAAAAAAATAAGAAACAGAGAGGTTTACTAATATTTTTTGTAGATCTACCACCATTGATAATCCAGAGTATTCAATCTTATCGAAAGACTGTGTGTACCAGAATAAATAGATGATATGACAAGCAGTTTCATTCTTCCTTAGATTTGGTGATCAGCCTATAGTAGTCAAGGATGCAGTGCCCTTATGCACTATGTTTTATAACTAGTAATTAATCCAAATTAATTAACACATATTCTTTGATGTAGAAGAGAGATTTGTTTTTATCTTACACTACTGACATTTTGGTATCTGCTTTTTCATGCCACTGAGGTTGTATATAAGGACACTCCCAAAGTAACACGTTGGGTCATCATTATTTCTCTTAGCATTTTGAGATGTCTGTGCATGTAGGGCCAAAAAATCAAATAGTGTCCTTTGATTAACAAACATGTCATCCTTGAGTTTCAAAGAGATTTAGCTGAAGAGTGAGAACTTTAATATGCAGCTGGTATTCTCATCTATATGGGACAACAGTTTATAGTGCATTAAAGATCCTGAGCTTGCTTACTTGATTGCTTTAGAAGGTGCTTGTTGCCTCAACATGGCCGTGGTTATTTTCACCCCTGCTCTGACATGGAGGAGTTGGATAAAGATAGTTGTTGCAAGGTCAGTGGCACAGAACATGATAATGCAAGGTGATGCAAACTGATTTAGAATAAACCAAGATTTATTGCCTGACCTAGTAGATGGACTGTCATAGTTGTTGTACAAGGCAATAGGGAATTAAAAACTTGTAGCTAGTGTGATTTCTTCAGATACGGAACACTGCACTGTTGAAGTGGCATTCTCCCTGTCTCTTTGCCTCCCTCAAACAAGTGGTTAAAAAAGAAAGTAAAACTGGGCACGTAAAAATAGATTAAGGAAATTTTAAATTTGTTTAAGAGGAGAAATAAGTAAAGCACATAGAATACTGAGATCATAGTTTCCAGTGTTTTAAAATTATTTTACTGAATCTCAGTAAGGAACATTAGCTGTACTTCTCACTGATTCCTCTTTTCATAGTAAAAGTTAAGTGAAATATAAATAAGGAGAAGTAAAAATAAAAGTTTAATTATGCACTGTTTCCTACTCTGTCTTGATATTCATATTAATATCAATAACAGTAAGTCTATAAATTTATCTGGATCTCTAAAATAATGTTTGATGCTTGCTTTGATAGACACTTAAGAGCTCTAGGATTCAGAGAAGGAAAAATTAAGAGACATTTATGAGACAAGAGGCACAGGAAAAACTAGAATTTTGTTGATGCCCAAGTGGGATCCTGGTTTCCCCCTCTTGCAGGGAATATGCTTAGGACATGTCAATATTTACCTCAACTTGATGCAGGTAAACCACATTCTCAGTGTTCATTTGTCAAGGTGCTAAGCTATTTTTTGTAGACTGCAAGGATCTGTGGGGGCAACAGCTATTGAAAAAGCAGAGGGAGAATCAGGCTGGAAGAAGGCTGAAAGAGGAATACCTCAACCCTACCAATTGCAGCCCATCTTGTTTCATATTTTCATTAGTGCTTTTGGCATCCACAACTGATTGCTGATAATGCAAAGTTTGGAGTCGCCATCCACATAGAAAGGACACGGTGATACTGAGGACTCAGGTAATTTTAATATAATGAAAAGGAGTGTATACAATAGCAATACAATAACCAGCTAGCTATAGGTTCATTCATTGGAATCCATGGAAAAGAGTAGGACTTGCATATATTACTGGATTTTGGGTGAGCATTGTGGTAAGTTCTTAGATGTAGCCATTGAAAACAAACACCATTCACTTGTGCTTCAGGCCGTATTTTTGTGATGAGGAAGTATTGCTGCCAGCCTACAAAGCTTAGCAAAACTTCACTTGTGTGTGTCCTGGTTGGCTCTGTTCAAGAAGGATTAATTAATTGATCTTCTTTTCAAGTGTATGATTTCTTTTAAAGGGTAAAAAACAACAGAAGAAGCAGTGTTAAAGGACAATACTCACACAAGAATAAATAGGTTGTGAACTTTCGGATTAAGTTTAGGCTAGAAATTGTATGAATATGCTTAACCAGCAGAAATTATTTGAAATAAGATTTTCAAGACAATGTGGCAAATGTATGCAGAAAATATGTGGTGCCTGTAGTCCCAGGAGACTGCATTTAGTGACCAGGGCAGTCCTCATAGTCTCATCTTGTATCTCTCTTCATAGCATCATCATGTATTTCTCTTCAGTATTACCTGCATTTCCATGGTTTTTTTGTTTTCACATTTTAAGATGAGAGTACAGTCCATAAAGTATCACAGTCAAGCTAGAGCAGTGATTACAAGGAGTCCATCTCAGAAGGCTTAGATCCTTTATTGTCAGAAGGCTTAAGGGTCAGGTGATACAAATGGAGCACCCTTTTTATATTGTACTTCGTTAATGCTAAATATTCATTGGTTGGTAACAAGGAATTTCCCTGTTACCATTGGTTAAGAAAGAGAAAACTGTATTTCTATGTTTGTGGGAGCAGAACAGAAAACCAACACCTGTGGCTTTGAGAAGGGATACAGCTCAGTGATATGCTTATAGAATCTCAGAGGGAAAGTGAGCTTTCCCTTGGGAAGAAAAACCTTAGCAGGCTTGCAGTAGGAAATCCAGAAACCCAGCATTTGTCAATACCACAATAAAGCTTGATGATGTCCTGAACCAAGATTAAGCTACTGAGGGCCTTTCAGAATAATTACCTCTGATTTTAGTGTCACCTCACTTTAGCACTGCAGCGAGAAATGCCTTATCAAAAGGTCCAGCAAGGAAATAGAAGGAAAACTGTAAGAATCTGCACCCAAGGGCCAAGTGATAGGATTGAATCCTTAGTCCCACGAACAAAATTTCCAGTAGCTCCCAAAACTGGATGCAGGCCTGTGTCATCATATCAAACAGAGTCAACAAGGTGGTACAACAGTTAAAATTTGGAAAGGTTTCCCAAATTATGTGTTTACTATATGAATTCTTATATTCATGTAGGAGATTAAACTAATACTTCTTCTCTGCAACTGTTCAGCTTATTTTTCTGTATTTCCAAGAGTGAGACTTTGTAGGAAACAGCAGTTTAAAATACATTAGTCTGACAAAGCCTGGATCCACTGCCTAATTTTTTTTTGTGTAGCTTCATGAAAGTAATGTTCTCATTATTTCCTTTCTTGTTTTCACTTTGAAGTTATCATGTTTTATTCTAAATAGTATTCTTGAAAATTCACTAATAATATTTCTGATTGAAGCTTCCAGATGCCAAAAAATTTGTCATAGCAGAGTGATGTAGTTAGTTCTATGATATAATAGTGTCAAATTATTTTGCATATTTGGACAACATGTCTCTTCATAATTGTTTACTTACCCATTTATTGACCTTAATCAGTTAGTTTATGGCTGCTATTTTGGTAATGTGGAAGCGCATGCTATGTATACTCTGCACCTTGTGGCCTTTGGAACTTCAGTGAGATAAGCAGCAATCCAGTTCAGATTCCCTCAATTCAAAGTGGAGTGCCCTTCGACTTCAAAGAATCTCTGTCACTTTTTACAGTAGTAGGGACAGACCATCTCTTCTCGTTCTCATTCTATGGTCCTGTGGACTGCAAAACAAGTACAGCATTCCTTCCAAATTGATATTTGAAATAACACCTGCAAACTTCTCCAAATTTATTGTAACTTTTAGTGAAGATTTGTGTAATAATATAATAACTGTTTTTAATAACTCAGACTGGAGGAAAAGTAGTTTGGTTTTTTTCTTCCCCCTCAAAAATTGAAGTTTCAGCAATTGTTTTTGCTTCGGTGCAGAATAAAATAAAATCAGAATCATGTTAAAATCTTCTGAGTCACGATCAGAGCGTTCACCTGAAATATACGAGATTCAAAACTAGGCTGTTTCTTGATGTTGTCAGTTCTGAAGTTTCTCCTTCCTCTGTGACTTTAGCCAGGAATACCTTTCTGATCATGCAAAGACTTCCAAAGGAAAGGTTCATAAAAATATTTATGTTCCACTTAAATGTTTGGATTTTAGTAAACTGGAATTAACTAACAAAAATCCCCACTACATCTAATGCATCATTCTTAAATAGCAACAGGTTTTTAAGTACACATCAACAACAAAGTAGTATCGCCTGACATTTATGTCTTTTTTAATTAATAAATTGCCACAATAAATGCCTTAAGCCACAGATTGTGTTGGCAGAATTTTTTTTTTGGCATCGTAATTAATTCAGTTATTTGACTCTTTGGTTTATGTGATTTAAGTTCACAGGAATTGGTAATTACTACAAGATTATTGCTGCTCCTCAGCCAAGGTTCACTTTTTCCTTTATCACAATATAGATAAAGAAAAAACATATTAAATTTTGCACTCACAAAATCTCAACTGCCTTGTAGAAATATTTTAGGGGGAGATTCCTTTATGTGCAATGACAGAGGGGAGGCTTAGGTTGGGCATTTTGACGTTGGGAAGCATCCTAAAGGTAGGAATAGCTTTAAACTATCATCAGATCCAAAATGCTTAAGGAAGCCCTGTCCTCACAGGTTACTGAGTGCCCTCAAGCCCAGGCAGACCACCTTCTGCTGGAATTAGCTTTGGATTGCAAGAGGGAAGGAAATTTATTCATGTGGCTGGTTTTCACATAGTGGTTAAACTGTCCATGTCCACCCCATGGTCTAGCATGGGAATCACTGCATGGCAGTGGCTGCCACCAGATGAACAGACCTCAGCACGTAATTCACGGAGAGCAGGGACAGCAGGACACATTTTGGCAAGGCTGGCGGGGTGTCTCCACCTGCAGGTGTCACAGGTGGTTTTGAACAATCAATCTATGTTCCTGCCAAAACAGGAGCCCTGGGGATGGTGTATTGAATCTGGAGCAGCTGTAGGTGAAATCAGCTGAACTTTTTCACATGAACATGCACACATTTAGCCAGGCAGGGGAAGCGTGAATGCTGGATTTCACAGAGGCATGGTATATGGAAAATCAAGAAACTGAAAGATTTCCTCTCTGTAGATCAGCCACAAATTAAGACCAAGAAACATCAGAGCCTACTTATAAACATAAGAAATAAGTCTAAAATTATCATGCTAGCAATTGAAATTGTTTTACTTAGCTGCCTTTGTTATTTAAGAATCTTTCTGGTTTTCCTAAGAAATTAATCTGTTTTGCTTTTGCTCTCAGGTTAAGCTGCAGGAAGCTGAATACCTGTACACAGAAACAATGCCAAGATGCACCTTTACTTTCCTTTTTCCCCCACTGGATCTCTGAAATCTGTGGTTATAATTTCTGTCCCAGTCTTCCCCCAGCTTTTTTAGCATAAAACAAAATGATGATTTTTAAAGATCAGCAAATGCAATCTCACTTATGGCTAGAGAAACCAGTAATCACTTGTGTCTTGTGTCTAGTATAAACATTTGTGTTGGTCAAGGTGATGTGAATACCCAGTAGGAGTATATGTGGTGAAAAATGACAAAGCTGGATTGGAAGGGATAGAGAGAGAATCATGTCTTAAGTATTGTGTTGAAACATCATACACAAATTGCATTTTGAGTGTTCCTTAGATCTCACTATTAGGGATTTTTGGTGAGTATTGACAGAAGGCATGCATGAAAAGGAAAGACAGAAGAGACATGGAGAACAAAGAACAGAGAAATATGAGTGGAATGCCAATAACATGGGAGTGAGGTGAGTACAAGACGGAAAGTGTGGAAGATGCAGAGTCTCACAGGTGGAAATCTCTATGGCCATCTTTGACTAGTAGCAAGCCCAGAAGAGCCCTAATAAACAACAGAAGAATTTTCCTTGAAATTGGAACTGAAATAAAGAGTGCTTTTAATACACATGCCATTTTATAAAAATGCATGGGTTTTTTTCCTGAACATAGATGATAAAAAGTATCAGGTGTCTGATGATGTGTAAGAACTTTTTCTGTGCCGTTCCCTTTTCACTGTACATAGCACTGAGAGCTCACACAGATATAATCCCTTATGGGGGGAACTCTCCTTGATGAAGGTCCTAGGCTGTGTCAGTTTGTGTTTCGTCCTGTCCCACTCCTACTAGACTAGCTTCTAATCTAATATAAATGTGGAGGCTCATTAAAAACAGCAATAGCAACAACAACGCACCAGAAAAATCTCACAATCTGCCATAAATATCTTCCAATTTCAAAAATATTTGAGGCTAAAAATGAAGGTTCAGGTAAGAATCCCCTTCACTTACCATCCTTAAAGTGAGTCTTGTCTTGAAATGAGTCATGAAGAATTCAGCTGATTTCCTCTTCCACCCTACTTCCCAGCCAAATCTATTTCCAACTACCTCTCTGATTGATTAATTCTCACCCTAGTCTTCATCTTATTCACGTTAACTGGTAGTAATGTGTGGGGGCTGAATTAATAAAATATCTTATGTAATTTCAGAGGTTCATATTTATAGAGTTGTAACACAGTGCTCTGCAACGTCACTTATCCAGCAGTATTTGTCCAACTCCTCGCAGCATAAACTTGCACAGCGGCACTCGTTTCACTTGGTTGGCAGGTTGACAAAATGTGGCAAAAAGAGTGGTTGGCAAAATGTCAGCTGTTTAATCAAATAAATTCAGTATAAATATGTGTGGTTCTGCATTCATCTGCATATAAACCACATTAATTTTCACCAAATTGTGCAGTTTTATTGGTACAATGCCATTCACAATAATTACTGTTCTATTTAACTTTGTATACAGTTGGCATTATGCCATAAAAATATATACTAGGACTATATTCCATTCAAATCTTAACCTGCTTACGCATTTAATAGACATTAATGTAAAAAGAGTGCATTTTCTTGAGGAAAGACAGGAGTGATAATAAGGGATTTATGATGGTTTATGTTTAGGAGGTTTTTCAAGCTTCACTTACCAAATATTTGCTATTTATTAATTTATTTTTCCTTTCATGAGAGTTCTCACTTTGACACGGACATGCTTCTTAATTTCATATCACCTTAAATTAGATTTGTGGCAAATGCTAATATTAATAGTTAATTGTAGCTTCTACATCTAAATTAGCATAACTGAAATACTGTGTGTGCTTTCAGGGGAAAACTGATACAATTTTAGGGATTTTTTTAACTGAAATTGTCTTTTGCCTCAGCTTTGAAAAAATCGCCAAGAAGTAATATTTACAGGATGCAGGTCATGTGAAGAGTATATAAGATACTCGTATAACAATTATACGAAGATACTCATAATTCTTTTCTTTAAGCCATTATGTACACAATACTTCCAGAAATGACAATGCTGGAGTTCAGTCAATTGCCAAAAAAATAAAAGGCTCTCAGGACACACCACCATTATTTTTACAGTAAATAGAAATTTTCCTTGTGCAATCTTCCTGGAAGTCAGGAAATATCAGCTGTTGTGTGATATCTTTATTGCAAGCATACTACTCAACCAAAGTTTTTTGTTACTGATACAGAGTCAGGTTATAGGAAACTATGTAAGGGCTTCCATAAGGAACATACAAGAAAATGGACTCTGATAATAAACACATATATGCAAATGTGTTCTTGTACAAGTACGTATTTTGTACACAAGCTCATGTATACTCAGTGGACTCTTGGTTTGTCATGTATTGATGTACCTATAGGAAATTCATGATTGTCAGTCCCTTCCTCTGTCCTCTCTGTGTCCTGCTGAAATATTAATGAATTACACAACAATTGCCTGATATCTACAGTCATTTGATAGCCTGACAACTTAAAAAAATTCCATAACCAGTCACAAGTACACTTTGAACTATTAACTTGCTGTTGTTAAAGAAATACAGTGTTGGCATTTTAACAGTGTTTAAAACCTTGTTTCTGGAAGACAGTACTGACAACTTTTTTCCCCTAACACTGGCTTCCTTCACCAGCAAACTTAGAATTGGCATGTAACTTTGGTTACTGTTGTCATGGGTAGAACATTGCCTATGGGCAATCAGAGGCATGATCTCAACTGCTGCTCCTCCATGCCTTTGCTTATCTCTAGAAAAGATCCACTGGAGAAGGCTTTCTCATTTTTCTAGCTCTGCTGCAGGTATTCCTGATCTATGACACATTTAATAATAACCATCTGGACAACATGGCTAGCTTCAGCACTTTCAACAGAAAGATTTTTTCTAACCAGTCAGCATTTTTTGGAACTAGACTTGGGAAGAATCATGAATATAAGATGGAACACTGGCAGTTATTAGCTGCAGCTGAAATGTTTAATTGTGCTATGAGGATACTTGGAAAAAGTTGTGACAGTAAAAACAGTGCTGTCTCTACTGAAGTTCGTGGTTCTCCTACTAGTAGCAAACAGAACTCATATTAATGACTAGGAACTAATACTCTCCACAGGGCCCAGCAACAGGTTACACAGATGATGAGCAGCTACACTACTACCAGCTACAGTTTTCTCTCTCGACTGGCAAGCCACAAAACTGTTACTTAGGCATTTGCTACAGTCATTTGTAGAACAGTTACAGAACTTAGGAGCAAATTCTCAACAACATTTGGGTGCCCAAATCATGTTCTGAAAAAGATAAGAGTAATGTAGAGAGAATTTGTTATTAGACACTGAAGAATTCTTCAGGCGTTTGTCTACATTTAGTGAATATGAAGGAGATATTTTGCTATCTGTCATGCTTCCTAAAAGGAGTTGCCAATTCCATCTTCAGATTCACTCCCACTTAAAAAACTTCGCACATAATTTCCTTTCACTTAAATAACGAAGAAGTAAATAAAGCCCCCAAGATGTTCCATTGTTTGAAAGCAGTTAGTCCAATTTGGGGCCTGCATTTGCTTTGAGGTAATAATGACAATAACATTCCATGGAAATTTATAGATTTAATTAACTAGCTAATTTATTTATGGAGTGTCTGTGAAGGACAGATGACTATGAAAAAGTACGTAGCTTTTCTCCTTAGTGATTGAAATAATACAAATAATTTCAAAGAAGAGCTTTATCCTGTTCATTTTGTACCTCCTAATAAAATCAGCTGTCATGTTAGGAAAACAAAAAGGTAGTGTTTTTCCACAGAAAGTCACAGAAGGAGTGGATTGCACACAGATTGTTTTGGAGCACACAACAGTGAAGAGGAGTTGCTGCTGCTGCTGCTGAGGTGTGCGGAAGGGTGCCCTGAGCTCTGCCCGTCGGGAGCAGGATGCTTTGCTGCCCTTTTGCTGCAGGGTGATGATTATCATGGGTCCGGTCTGCCTGCAGCACCATGGACCCATGATAACATGGACCATCCAGGATAGCAGGCAAATGTTATCAGCAGGAAAACAGGCTTCAGGGGGAGAGTAGAACGTCCTAAAAGGTCTCACGGTGTAAGCATTAAAAAAAAAAACAAACCCAAAAAAACCCCCAAAAAACCAAAAAAACCAGATAGCGTTTTTAATACAACGCATCTTAACAAGCAGCTGCAAGCAGACCGAAGTGGAAAGCCGAATGCTGCCTGCTGGTGTCCTTTCCCCAAGCACCGTGGTGGGAAGAGGTGCTCTCTGGTGGACAGAAGGAAAAGCTGGTCTGAGAAACACGCTGCTGTGCCCTCGGTGAGCTGGATCGAGCTCAGAAGGGGACTCGAGGCTGAGAAGCGGAAAAGAGTGCGTTTCCTCTGTGACAACTTGCCGGGAGAGCGGGGCTGAGGGAGGGAGGCTGATACAAAAGCATCCAAAGCTCCCGAACGAAGACCCGCGGATGTCCCGCGCACCCGGCTCCGGTGTGGGCGCGGACCCCGGGCTCCCCTGGGACACGCTGGCGGGAGCGCCCTAGCCCCGGCTCCGAGCGCCGGCAGCTCCGGGCCGCTGCTGCTCGCTGCCCGGCTGCCCACGGACACAGCGCAGAGCCCGCGGCCGAGCGGAGCCGAGCGGAGCTGCCCGCCGACCCCCGGGCGCTCTGTCACTCAGGGCATCGCCGTCCCCGCACGGCAGCCTCTGCGGGAGCGGCGGGAGGCTCCGCCTCCGCCCGATCGGGAGCAGCCTGATAAAGGCAGGTGCGGGCGAGCAGCGGGACCCCAGCTCGAAGCATCTGCTTGCGCACGGAGCCCCTGACCCTTTGCCACCCCGCGCAAGGCGACACCTGGGGCAGTCGGGACGGGAAGGGACGGGAGGGGACAGGAGGGGACCCTGCCGCCGCCGGCCGCGCGCGCCGCTGTCCCGCCGTCCTCAGCCGTCGGGCGCGTCTCTGCGAAGGGACAAGGACCTCGCCCCCAAGGACCTCCGAAGAGGCGGGATCTCTCCGGGAAGGGGAAGCAGGATTTTGTTGTGTGGCTTGAAGATGAGGCAGGTATCTGGAGTGGCGCTCCTCCTGGGGCTGATGGCTCTCCCAGCGGCGCTGGGACAGAGAAGCTCGGAAGGACCTAAAAATAGCAACGAAAGCTTTGCCATCGTCTCTTTCAAATGGGATCACGTCAAGGAGCCGTATATCATTGCACTCTGGATACTTGTGGCCAGCTTGGCCAAAATCGGTGAGTCCGGAGTTACATATTAAAACATGTCCTCTCCCTTTCCCTTCCCCCTTGCCCTTCTCCCACCCAGCGTAAATGAAGAAAGCTTTTCATAGGTCCGCTGCCCCGTTTTCAGGGGGTTTACTGTACTCTGTCCTGATTTCATAATACTGCCCTACACGGTGCTTAGCAGTGTGATTTTCACCAGCCTCGAGGGGTTATCTAGTTCATTTTCACCGCCCACGACTGTGGCTTCTGCATCTGACTCCTTGTAAACCCTTTCAATTCCTTGAGACCTTGCATTCCTCTTGCTCTCGGGAAAAACTTTTTTAGCAAAAGTGAAACAAAAATCGGGCCCTATTGCTTACACAGTATCTATTGCACTTTATGATATACTTTTCTCCTGATTATGATTGTTAGCTGTATCAGCTGGTAACATGAAAAATAAACACTGCAAACTGCACATATGAATTTAGCGTTCTCTGCTTTGAAGTGCATTGCTGAATTAGTGAAAGAGCATCGTTTATAGAGAAAGGTAACACGTATTATCAGACCGTCTGATGTAGCCGAAAAAAATATAAGCTTTAGAACACCCAGAATTTTCTTCAAGGAATTCGAATAAGTGAAAAGCCACTTCAGTGTAGTTTAAATGAATTCATATGAACGCTCCAACTCTTGGCTTCTGAACTTTGTGACTTTTCCAAAAGCGATCTTGTATCAATAATGCAGTTTGCTGAACTAGACAAGTCACAGTTTAAGTGGAATATACTGTACTTGATTGATGCTATTACTTTCAGACCTTTTGCCTTTGGATCTAAAACCACACCTCCAGTTTGGCTGACATTGTATATGCCATTTTCATTCAAAATAAATCTTTTCCATCTCAGATGGTCAGCTGAAAATCCTACTGAAGACTTTCCTGAACTTGTACTGTTAATACTAATTTGGTATACCAGAATCACATTCCATGGATTTTTCATGCCACAGAGAATGAAAGACCTAAGAAAGTATACCTAGGTATATTCTGTCTAGCACATAAGATAAGCATAGTAAGACCTGGATGAAAAATGCTGTCTCCAAACCCAAAAAAAGCATTATAAAAGGGAGTAGTATGTTACAAGTAGGGGTGATACTGTACCTAATTTTCCAGCAATATTTGCATCTTGGTTTTTACTTGATTAACCATGGATGTATAAATAAATACCTTTAGCTGAACCTGTTTGACTACACTATGCAAATAGTTTTTCTTCAGACAGTTGCTGCATCACCTAGATTACATAACCGACAATTAAGTTTTAATTGACTTTTATTGATGATTTATAGCAAGTAGAAAGCCAGGGAAACCATATACAGGAAACAACTGACAACACTGAGTACCTATAAAATTGTGCTGAATAAAGTAATAAACAGGCTGCTCGTTTGAACCTGCTTTTAGAGATACTCTTCTAAGTAAGTATAGTTATTAAGGCCTTGTGCTATTTAGGCTTTGCTGTTCTGTACATGTGGCCCAGTTGTACAGTGTAATATTTGTGGTGCACAACCATATCAATTTGTGTCCAAAGCCACTGAACCCAAGAACAGGAGAGTTAGATTGTACTATATTTAAATTGCAATGGCCTGGATTGAGATTAGTTGAGATTAATATGAGCCATTTTACCATGAAGTCCTTGGTATAAACTCTTGATAAAGCACTTACTGTCAAGAGCTGAGTGGTGCTGATTCTGTTTTTAAATTCTTTGTATTTCTTTCACAACTGCACAGAGCATGTCACTTATTAGTAGATCATATCTATCATCAGTCCCATCACTTTTCTTCCCCAAAGGTCTCAAGCTTTGTTTTTTCTCTCTTCACATTTGTATTTTTGATCCTATACTTCTCTGGACATGGTTTCTGAAGAAGCAATAGATAACTGCTGTATTCCCCTGAGAGCCTATGAAGGTCTCTGCTTTCCCCACCAGTCACAAATAACACACAGAAAAGCAAGAATGTACACTCACTGTTCAACAGCTTCTTAATGAAGAAATCATGAAGGTGTTCATGTAAGTCTGTGAGAAAGGGAACTGAAAAAACAGCTTTTCAGCTTTCTGTCTGCCTTGGTGTGTCAAGGGCTCTGGAAAGTAGGTCAGAGATCTATGAGAAGATTTTGAATTCCAGAAGTCCTATGCTGGATCAAAGAAGGTTTACATATTCAAAAAGGAGACAGAAAAGAACTGAGAAAGAGAAAATATAGGACATCTGTCTTTGGGTTTCTTTGCTGCCTGAAGCAGGTCAGTTGTAGTGGAGTGAAAGTGCTAGTTTTGCTGTGGGTTTTTCAGAAGGGGAGGAGCTGTTCTTACACATGCAAGCTCACTTCTCCATGCCTACAGGGATTGAGAGTTATTTTACTGATGGATGATAGACAATTGGGTCAGCAGAAAGTGTTCTAGGAATTGCAGTTGGTACCTGGGGATAAAGGTATATGAGAATACTTTTCTTTCTCTTGAATTAGAATAGCATTAGTGATTTTGTGTTTATTTGAGTTTTTGTTGTTTTTGGGGTTTTTTTAGATTGGTTTTGTTTCATTTGTGTGGAAGTTTAGTTTTTTTGTAAAAAACAAGTTTCAGTTCATGATGTTATATGACTGGGGGAAGCATTTTTGTATTAGGAGATTTTTGGGGCTTGATGTTCATGTTGTGTACAAGGCATTCTGCAACATAAGCTATTGCATGTTAAATCTCATAGGTATCCCAAATACATGAGGAAGTGCCTAGTGTTTTGGGCTTTTGGATAAGGAAACTACTCTTATAGTTTTAGTTTGATCTAGTTATTGGTTAACTCTAAATATTGCTACAAATGAAACTGTCGAAAAGAAACTGTCAAAAGCCAATTGTCTTCATACAATTGGCTTTCATGCATTATAGAAAATAAAAATTTTGTGCCTTCCATGAAGATTCTGGTGCATCTTGGTCTACAGTTTTACATATTCTAATTTATTTTAATTGACCCTCTTCATTTGAAATATTCCAACTCTTCATTCTTCCACTTCAAGTGAAACATTCTTAAGGTTCACAATGTTCTTGCTTTAGCTAATGATCTTTATTTCCTCTTTTGGTAGCTGTCTTATCACTACAGAGGAGTATCCTTGTGGGATAGGGCCAATAAACTACTTACATTTGTAAATCTAAGCCAGAAAATAATCTTACCTACATGAAGAAGGCACATGAAGTACAGCTGAGAACCCTCCTAGTGGACTTCAGGTGTCCATGTCCTGGAATCTCAGTGCTCCAGATGAAATAAGCAATACCACTGAAAAAGAATGACCTCCAGATGCATGCATGTGTGCATTTATAGCTATAGACAGTACAGACATTTCCTGCTGTAGGTAAGGGATGTACCATTTTTAAACAACATGCTTACACAATATAGTTCTGGTTTAAGATGAAAGACACTTTTATGCTCACCAGACTCTCACGTTCTTTCTAAGTTCACTTGGCCATGTGCTCTCCTTCTTTTTATATGTCTGTCATGGATAACATCTTGGAAATAAACTTTGAATAAGTAGATGTATAGAAGACACAAAAAATATTTCAGCAGGAAAGTTTCTACAGAAAGAGGTAGAAACAGGTGGAAAATCCGAAAACTTTGGAAACAAGTAGAAGAAGGGAAGGAATAATGAGCTCAGAAGATAAAAATGGCTAAGAGAAGAAATTTTTTAACACTGAACATTGTATACAATTTTTTGAGGGTATTTCTCAGGCCATGTCAATGCAAAAAAAAAGAGAAAAAAGTATGCTTTCTATTTGGGGGATATCTAGTACATGCTTCTACGCTTGTTCAAAATCCTAGGAAATGGAGAAAGATTGTATTTATATCTTCATTGGAGGTTATGTTGGGGAAATTGTGAAATTCCTTATTGCAGTTTAAATCCTTTTCTGTACTATAATATTTTTATAACATTTTTTCAACATTTTTACAGAAGAATAGGTAATTATCCCAAAGTAAAAAAACAAGCCCTACAAAGCAGCCTTTCTGTCTGTCTGACCCTCTGGATTTGCTCAGTGTATGCAGATAAGCAACTGGAAGAAATGGTGGGAGAGTGAGTGATTATGAACAGGAATGAGGAAGGGTACACAGCCTTTTCATTATCTGAGTCAAACCTCTTGCCAACTGTTTTTGTGTGGTATAGATTATGCTGAGTCTAAGAATGTCACAAAAGCTTTTTTTTTTTTTTAATTTCTGTGTAGTTGTATACAAATTCTAAAGGCTTTTATATAAGAAATTAAAAAGTGGGAGTGAAATTTGAATCCAGGGCAGCTGGTAAATCTGTCCTCAGGAATCCCACAATGCTTTGGAGGAGGGGTGAGAAAGGATTCAATAACAGTGAACAAACACTTAGGAGGAGGCTGGTGAAGATACTGTGTCAGATGGACTTCTTGAGTCCATCAGCTCTTGAGACCCCGGGAGGACACGAGCTGCAGAGCACAATTCATCTCTGAGCTTAGAGATATGGGTCTCTACAAACAGTCTAGTTTCTGCATGCCTGGGCTCCTTCACATTGTCTCCAACTGCCCTGAGAAAGGAGCTCTTTAGAGTATTTTGTTAGCACAAACAATTGCTGTGGAGAATTTTAAGCATGTTAGGGATGGGCTAGGGAAGGAACTGTGAAATGCAGGTCTAACCACCCATCTAATTTAGACTCCTGGGGCAATATTTTCTTTGAAGAAATCAATAACCCTCCTTCCAAAGCAAACTGTCATAACAAAAGCCCATTTGACTCCAAAGTTTCTCCTCCTGGCATTCTAGCTACTGAAAAGCGTCAGTTACACAGAGACAGTGATTTAGGGTATTGTTTTAATAAAATAAAAAATGTGAGACTAGCTCTTCTGTTGGCAATTCTTCAGTAAATGACATCGTTAGGAAGAAATGTTGAAGGATGCTTAGCAGAACTTTACTGGGTGTATTTAACTGAAAATGGAGTCAGATTCAAAGGTGACAATATCACCAGATCCTGCAAAGTTTAAACTACCAGCCTCCTCGTGATTGTAGATCTTGTTAAAAGCTGCTCTCATTAGCAAGTGATAATACAGAAAAAGTCCTTACATTGTGACTTAAGAAGTCTGGACTTGGCTATCTTCCCCCATATCCTGACAAAGATAAGAAGGGGAAAATGTTTCTTTTACCTTTATTGTGAAGTCAGTAGAAGCTGAAACATGTTAGCACACTTAAAACAGACGCATATGCATTTCCTCCCCAGATATGCATAGAAACACTATAAAATTGTGCTGGCAACTGTTATATATCTGTGGTGTCTTCATTTTTGAGAGATGCTGTATTTCCTTTTGCAAAGTGCTGTTAAGAATACCTGCGAGCTAGGAATGTTAAGTACTGTAAAATCTCTATATTTTAAAGAATTACGTTTTGTATCTAACATTTTATAAGTTTTAGGCATCTGAAAAGAATATTTCCAAAACTGAATAATAACTTTGCATTTCCAATAGTAGGAACAACTGTGTGAGCCATATTTCCATTAAATTTATCATCTGCAATTGACTGCCTATTCCCACATTTTATTTCCATTTTACTTTTGTGCCTTACTCATACTTTTCCTGTACTTCCTGTCTCCCTGTAACACACATCTATCTTCTTCCCCCTCCCCCTCCAAGTCTTCAAGTCTCAAGTCTTAATTATTTAGAGCAGGGAAGAAGATATCAGGATAGTATAATTTGACAAGATTCAGATTACATCCCCTGGCAAATAGCAAATATACAATGGCAAGTTGTGTGAATTACATAAGAAAACAATGGCATTTTGAGAATGGCCCTGAATTGAATACAGTTCAGGCATGCATACCTAAGGAAGGATCTCTGCCATCAATTACTTTCAGGCACCTGTGTCCAAAGTGCTCGGCGTTCTCTGCAGAACAATGGAATCCTTTTAATACTGTGGTCTTTGGATTGTTGAAACCATTGATTTACCGTCTTCAGAACTCAAGCCACTTATTACCAAGAGCGATCTACAAACCCCCGAAGTGACTGTAAATCTCCCACGTGGTAATGCAGCAGACCACAGCCCCACAAGGACTAAGAGCAAGCAGCAAACCCTTCTGTGTGTACAGAGGTTCTTCAAGTGAAGGCTCTGAGGTCCCCCTTTGCTTTCTGTGGGCCTTTGTGTGTTAGAGATGCTTAGCAGTGAAGCTGGTACTGGAAATCCTGAATTATTACTTTGTTTGACACGTACAACCAGAAACCTGTTAAAAATCAGTAGTTTAACCACAAGTTTGCCTTAAGAAATGTTTGGAATCCAACTAATCCAACTAAAAGAGTTCTTTCCCCGCTATTTACCAGAGTTTTAATTGCTCTGAATTAAAGGGGTAGTGGATGACTTAGTTCTTTCGTATCTTTCATATGGCTTGCTCTATTTGAAGATGAAATGTTGAGTCCAAAGTCATAGAAGAATATTTCTTATCTGAGTATTCTTTTTTCTTTCAGGAAAATGTCTCTGATTTTTCTCTCCTCTCTGCAGCAGTGCAGTTAGACTGATGGCCTGAAGAACTAGAGTCTTTAATTGTTATTCAGTTTGTTGACAAGTGGCAAGCATTTAAAACTAGAGACTATTTAAACAGTCTTGGTAAACCAGTCTTGGTAAACCACAGACCATGGTGGATTGGCTGTGTTGCAATACTTTGTTTCCTTTTGTAAAGCAATTTGCAGAGTATTTACCCCTGTGGAAGGAGTGACTTGATACCCAATTGGCTGCTATGTAAAGCACTGTAAAGTCATAAATACTGAAACTACAAGGAAGAGCTGACCAAGATGGAATGCAAGACATCAAGTGGAAACACTTTTAATTAAGGCACGAATATTTAATGTTCATTAATGGAAGAAGAAAACTGGAAGGTATTCTGAAAGGCCTGCACAATAACAGGGGTTTTAAGTAGTTGGATCTGAAGACTTTTCTCCTTCCATTAAATGAAAATAGAAGCAGTAATTCTGGATTCACTAAAATGTGCCTAGAAGAGAAGTTCTGCTTTTATCTATTGAAAGAAAAAATGCCTTGCTTTTTTGTCAAAGCCAAATGTTAAAATAGTAGTAGTCACACACCAGGGAAGAAAATCTCAGTGTAGATTGTAGACTGATTTTCAAAAACGTGGTTATGATCCTTTCTACTTCAATTACAAATTTTTAAAAATGGGGGAAAAAAGTTTGAACTAGAAACTTTATGGATTCAGCTAGTTTCATAAGTTGAGCTTTGAGGAAAATATTAAATAGTAAGAAACCAGTAGAAGTCTTGAGACAGTGAGATTTCACAATGCAACAGATTGTAAACTGATGGAGAGACTTGCTAGCTCCTTTATTAAAATTAATATTGTTACATTCGTTTGGTGATATAATAATATTCCAGGGACTAGGTGATACCAGTTAGTATAAGATGGCTTTATGTTAATGTTCTGTTAATGTTAATATTGATACACTAACAGTTGTACTGGAGGTAGAGTTGTTATGTGATCATACATAAAACTAAATATAGGTATACTGTATACAGTGTATATATAGTATATATATGTAATATATAGTACATTATAGTCTTACTCCAGTGAAATACCAAAACTAGTGAATATCTAGATGTAGATTTTCAGACCTAAGCAGCTTAAATATATGCTTAGGAAATTCAATTATTAAATGCTACTTAGTGGTTTAAGTGGTTAAAATATTCATTCCAGAATGACTGAAGCAGCCTTTGAATGCTTGCTCTTCTGTCTAAGCACAGTCTAGATTTTAAAGTGCTCTAAGACCTGGTCTGAATGAAATATCCAGATTTTCTGCTGACATAGTTCTGTCTCTATTTCATCCTATTTAGTTCTGGGAATGAATTTGGGACGGTAGTGAACTGGGGAAAACCATTGGATACTGGGTCTCTTACAGAGTTGACAGAATCATAAAATAATAGTGTCACAGGCTTGTTGAGGTTGGAAGGCACAACATCTGGTCCTATGTTCCAGCTTACCCAGGGTGACCTGCAGCTCATTGCCACGATCATGTGGCAACATGATCTTTTGATTATTTTCAAGACAACGTTTGATTATTTTCAAGGATGGAGACTCCACCACCCTTCTGGGCAACCTGTGCCAGTGTTTGGCCACCCTCACACCTCTGCCAAGCTGCTCTGCAGCTGGGTGGCCCCCTGCACACATTGGTGTGGGGGGTTGTTCCTCATCAGTTGCAGGACTCTGTACTTCTCTTTGCCAAATTTACAAGGTTCCTGTCAGCTCATTTCTCCAGCTTGTCAAGGTCCCTTAGGATAGCAGCCCGACTCTCTGGCCTATCAGCCACTCCTCCAAATTTGTGTCATCACCCAGGTTGCTGAGGGTACTCTCTACCCCATCATTCAGAGCATTAATGAAGATGTTAAATAGGATTGCATTTAGTACAGACCCCCCGGGGTTCACCGCTAGTTACCAGCCTCCGACTATACTTTGCACCACTGATCACCAGCCTCAAGGTGTGTCCATTCATCCGGTTTTCAATCCCCCTCACTGCCTGCCCATCCGGCCCTACAGCAACAGCCTGAGGCTGCTCTGGGAGGCAGCGCCAAAGGCCTTATTGACGGCTCCTTAGGAACTCGTCAGTCACTGCTCTCCCCTCCTCTTCCAGGTGCATCACTTCATTGTTCTCAGCTTAGTCGAGCACTTTCATGTAGGGAACCATGCTGACTCCTCCTGAGAAATTTCTTGTCCTTCATGAGTCTGTTTACTGAATTAGTTGCTCTGTTCAGTTAGATTTGCAGAACCTCGAATTAGCAGTGGTCATACATGGATGGACCTTTATTTACATCTTACCTGGTCAAAGAAAGCAACATTTCTGTATGCAGTTGGTACACCTTGGTTAGCTGGTGCAAAATTGCACGCTACAGAGAAGAGAAGAATACAAGGTGGTCATATAGTGGCCACAATGGTCATGCCACCATGAATTAAATATAGGAATGACAAAATATCAGCATAAAGTTTATCTCTCCTCTAAGCTAGGTGCTCTCTGATCAGAGGATTCAATTTTCTGTTATGAATGGCTTTCACTCATATGTCGCTCACCCTTCTGCCTTCTCTTACCTGATACAGTGTGAATTTCATCTCTTATTTTAGCTTTCTCCAGGATGAACTGATATTCTAATGAATAGTATTACTTCATGGGAACGTGCAGTGAGATCTGTTAACTGATAGCACCAAGCTCAAGCAGCAGGTAAATGAGTCAGCAGGAACAGGTGTAAACTCGGGTGTAAACTCGGAGGTGGTGTTCGTAGTGTACCCTATTTCCTACAAATCCCTCTCCTCTGTGCAAGCTGCATGCCAGCCAGGCCCACCTCTGTGGTTCTCCTCTCTACTATGCAGCTACTACTTCTGTGTCTTCCACTTGCAACACTGGCACTTTGCAACCTCATCTCAGTTTGTCCATTTTTAGTGGGCTGTTCTCAAGAAGACTGCCTTTGTCCTTCCAAAAAAAGAACCCTAAAGTTATGGCCATAATGGTCTTCTATTCCTTTCCAAAATTATACTCATTTGGCTAACTGCATTTTACTTCACAAAAGACTGTGAAAACTCTGACTCTGGATAAGAGGACATTTCAACTATTGAACTGGTATTTTGTCAAGAAACATTGAATTGTAGCTAAAGATATTTTGATTTCAGTTTCTTGGCCAGATCAGCTGCTGTGGATGATCATTAGTGGAGGATAGTGTATTTTTTTTTCCTAAGCAGAACTACTGCTTACATGCTGTGTTTATTCTCATGTTCTCCATGGTTTCACTTGCTACCATAGAAGCCATGTAGAAAAGAAATCACAAATAACTTTACAGGCAAAAAACTACTTGAAGTTTTATGCACAATCTTTCTGGTGTAATGAACTGAGAAAGGTAGTCTACGTCTAAAAATATGAACACTTTTGAACTGAGCAGTGCCCCAATCAAGAATGAAAAAAGTACAGTAAAAGATATGAGAAGAAGGGCAGAATGGAAGCTACAGATGAGGGTGCTGTTACGTAAGCATAAAAACTTTGGAATTAGATTGTGAAAGAGCAAGAAAAAGAACAGAAAGAATCTCCATACTTACATTCAAAGCCTAACAAACACATAAATGTATTAATTAATTTCTCAATTTCTGTTGCTTTGTTATCACAAAGATAAGCATTTGTTATTAAAGGTGTTCTGTTAAAATATCTTCTATTCATTGAAAGGATTTTGTCATAAACTACTGCCTGACAGATTCTATCAAGACGTCTGTTAATCATAATGTCTTATCATGAGTCAGCAATGTAAGATTTTTGGGACTTTGCTCTATAGACCTTCGAGAGGATTGCTTTTGCTCTTGGGCAATCTGTCCTCAGGAGGACTCATCCAGTAGCTCACCATGCTATCCTGTGGAGTACAGTGTATCTGCTGTACAGGCAGCATTTCTTAGAGAAGATGAATAGGCAGCATCAATTTTTTCATCTCAGTGTCATGCTAAGTATTCCTTCAAATGAGGGAGCCACCCTTCTACTGCTCCCAGAAGTTCTATAAATTTTCTGGGATACTTGAAGTTGGATCTGCCAATTGCTGCATGGAGCAAAGTCTTATGATTCAAGTCAAGAATGAAAGATAGGTTAGTAGCTCAGTCAGGCCAGATACCTAAATGGTTGTGTAGCATCTATAACAGAGACTGAAACTCCTACCAGTGAATACTTACATTGCTTATGCCGTAGAAGTGTCTGGAAGAGGAAGGTGGGTTTTGTTAGTTTCTCCATGAAAAAATTTAGGAAAAAGGTCAACACTCCTCCAAAAATTTTGTTAGAAATAAAGAACATAGCAAGTTCAGAAAATTCAATTTTTTTTTTTTAGTATGATAGATACGGCACTGAAGTCAGTAAAAAATAAAATTTTGTAATTCACCTTCCCCCTCCTCTGCTCAAGTTAATTCAATCAGTTTTCAGACATTCTCTGATCTGAGGGTGAGGTTATTACAATTTACATGAGCTTAAAAAAAAAGGACTTGTCACATTTACCATGGACTTAAGGAGAGCAGCAATTCCTTAGTACACAATACATTAATCTTATTTGAACCTTATGTTTCTTAGCCTTTCTAAACAGAAGAACATCTTGTTTTCATGTCTTGAATACTTGTACTGAAGAAAATGGTAATTAAGGGATAAGCTAAATTTTTTTTGAACTAAAATTATTACTTTCGAGCACTCAATAAAGCATCTTAATTCTTTAGCCTTTCTTAAGGAATACAACACAGCTGACCTTACTAAAAACCATAATTTTTAGGGCATGTTCACTTGAATAATGCTGTTTGGTCTTTGAAAGTATGAGGATGTAAAACAGCAGGAGGAAGTATGAAGTTTCCTTCTGTTTATTGTGATTTATGAGTAAAGATTAAAAGCAGTCCAAAATAAACCTGCCACTGCAGGTGGAAATTCAGCTTGTGTGTGGGTCCTGAAGTGCTTGTGTCAGGAAAGACCTATGCAAATGTAAAGGAGAATGGTCTTACATTTTCCTCTTGCTGTTTGGTCTAGCAGGTATTGTCTGTTTCATTTTGGAGGACCCCAATGTGTTGAAAGTCAGTAGAATCTTGTCGATATGCCCTCACGTGATAAATGCTTTCTGATTATAGGGAGGCAGAGAAGTACTACTGCCAATGGTAGGGGTTCTGCTGTAGTGCCTAAAACACAGGATCCTGGATTCAGCCAGGACAGGGTTAATTTTTGCAGCAGCCGGGAGGGGCATGGCTAGGAGGTGATTCTGTACCCCTCAAGTCATGTCCTGGGGAGGGTTCCCACTCTGGGTGGGGTTGTGAGGCAGAAGGGGTCAGGGTATTGCTGGGGGTTTTCTGTCAGGGGTGGACAATAACGTGTGAATCAGTCACCTTTTTTCTTGTACTGCTCTGGCATTGGTATTGCTCCTTGTTTTATTTTATTGTTGCTTCCTGGGCTGCATCAAAAGCAGCATGGCCAGCAGGTCAAAGTGGGGTGATCCACCTTCTGCTCTGCCCTGGTGAGAGCCTGCCTGGAGCACTGTGTCCAGCTCTGGGGTCCCAGCACAGGAAGGAAAGGGACCTGTTGGAGTAGGTCCAGAGGAAGCCACCCAGATGGCCAGAAGGTGGGAGCACCTCTGCTATTAAGACAAGCTGAGAGTATTCATGTTGTTCAGCTGGAGAAGAGAAGGCTCTGGGGAGACCTCATTGTTGTCTCTCAGTACTTAGTGCCTATAACAAAGACTGGGGCAGACTTTTTAGCAGATCCTGCTGGGATAGGACTAGGAGGAATGGTTGTTAACTAAAAGATTCAGGCTACATAGAAGGAGGAATTATTTTGTGATGTGGGTGGTGAAACACTGGAGCAGATTACCCAGACAGGTGATAGATGCCCAGTCTCTGGAAATATTCAAAGCCAAGTTGGAAAGGTCTTTGAGCAACATGGTCTAGCTGAAGATGTCCCTTCTCGTTGCAGGGGGATTGGAGTAGATGGCCTTCAAAGGTCTCTTCAAACCATAACTACTTTAGGGTTCAACTGAAATTTAGTTCTTACATATGTGGTAATAAAAGTAAAAAAGAAGCACTACTGTGCTTAGTAATATTTGATTCATACTGAATTCTTACTGCTCCCAAAGTTTAATTTCTGCACAGATATTTTTAGGAATATATGCAAAATATTTTTCCCATGTTGGAAGGGATCTAACTATATAAAGCACATTCTTGTACAAAGAAAAGAATCCTATGTTGATATGACTTTGTACTAAATATCATACAATAGAATTATGCTTAGTCTAGGTATGTGGCATTCTGGGATATTTTTTACTTAGGAAGGGATTTGTGTCTGGTTTCTCCCTTTCTTTTTTCTTGTAAACAATTGTCTTAAGTACCCAAAATATTTGAGTTGTGAGCTGGCCTTCAAGTATAGCTTTAGCCAGTTGTTTTGTTCCCTTCATTTTTATTTCTCCACGGTGGAAAATAATGTTAAACTAATCTCCTTGCAAACTTCTTTTTGCAGACTATCATTTTCTCATTTTGCCTGTGCGTGCACTACAAAACACAAATGAATAACTGAAAAAAACCAGCTGTCTTACCACCTTTCTACTACATTTCAAAACATCAAAGCTATTTTCCATGTACTACATTTTGCAGTATAAGGACACTAATTAAACTACAGTTCTTCCTGCTGCTACCATCATGTGTATCACCTCTCAAATGAGATAATGAAGGTGTGAGAGTTAACGTGTTACTTAACTGGAGAAGCTGTAGGGACAAAAATCAAAAGTCAAGCTAAAGCACATTGAACCATAGCAGTATCTCAGGGCCATTTGCAGGAAAAAAAATAGAGTGATATAAACTATAAAATGCATCTTGCTCTTAAGTCCAAGGGAGAATAAATCACATATCTGGATTTCTGAGCAAATTTACTTTCTTACGGGCAGGAACGAGTGCATTCAGTAACAAAACATGTCACATCTTCTGTTTTTTGTTGCCTAACCCAGAAACTCACAGGCTTGATTGGTGAAAATGGTGTTTTCTTAATAGACAGGGTACTGTGTAACTATTGTAACATGAGTATTGTTGCCTCTTTCTTTCCCACAGATCACCTTGCTTAGTTCTTTACCATATTCTTTCTGACTAGCACTACTAATGTTAAAAGAGCTATTCTGTAATGAAGTAAATTCCATAATGTATTCTCCATAATAGTATATGGAGAAACAGGTAAGTGACAAGTTATGTCTAGAACATTCTTAAAGACAAAAGTTTTTACTTGCTTCTCCATTTTCTGACAAAGCTCTGGGGTCATAAACCATTCACTGAGATGTTTCCACAGTCCTAAAAAATTAGAGAATCATGGAATCACAGAATGGTTTGGGTTGGAAGGGACCTTAAAGGGACCATCTTGTCCCAACTCTCCTGTGTGGGCAAACACATCTTCCCTTAGACCAGGCTACCCACAGCCTCATCCAGCCTGGTCTTGAACACCTCTAGGGATCAGGAGTCCAAACCTCACTGGAAACCTGTTCCAGTGCCTCACCACCCTTACAGCAAAGAATTTCTTCCTAGTATCCACCCTCCTTCAGCTTAAGGCCATTTTCCCCTTGTCCTTTCACTATGTGTCCATGGGAAAAGTTCCTTTCCAGCCTTCTTGCAGTCCCCCTTAGGTACTGGATGGTGCCATAAGGTCTCCCTGGAGCCTTTTCTTCTCCAAGCTGAACAATTCCGACTCTCACATTCTGTCTTCATAGCAGAGGCTCTCCAGCCCTACCATCAATTTAGTTGCCTCCTCTGGACCTGTTAAAACCGTCCATGCCTTTCCTCTGCTGGGGATCTCAAAGCTGGATGCAGAACTCCAGGTGGGGTCTCACCAGAGCAGAGTGGAGGGGCAGAATGTCCTCCCTTGTCCTGCTGCCCACACTGCTTTGGATGCAGCCTGGGATACAAGCGCATTTCTAGGCTGTGAGCGCATACTGCTGAATTGTGTTGAGCTTGGACAGAGGCTTCATCTGTTGTCATTCTGGACACCTTATGTCAATAGGGAGTGTTTATCTTAAAAGCACTTCTAACTCTTTGATTAAAAATCTCACCTAGAAAATATGAGATGACCAAATTTCTGGCACATATAAACTATATATTTGAGTTTCTGAAATTATGAGCAAGAGTTGTAGTCCACCATTAAACTCTTCTCTTATCAAGCTGCTAGAGACTCTCTCCTCCAACATACGTCTGGCAAAACTTTGAAGCTTTTTAGGGAGTGTAGTAGTATTTACTTTAAATGGAAACTAGCCTGACATATTTTGTTAATTCTCTCAAATTAAATTTATTTTCAGTTTTAAGCAAGAGCTACTTGACATGTGTATCTGTTTGGTTGGGGCTTTTTTTGTCTGTGGGCATTGCTAGTGAATTCAAATACTGTAATTCTTATTTAATTTACTGCTGTAATCAGGAATACTTCCACTGTAATTCCATGCTATTCCAGTTGTATGAATTAAAATCTTACCGGGGTGGAATGTAAGGGGCAGGAAGCAAGCCAGTCTGCCAGTGCCTGAAAAAAAGTACTTTCCTACCCCATGACTTGGAGCAGCCTTCATAGCTATTTGCCCTGGCCCTTAGGGTTTAATTATGTCCCTCATGCCCTTCCAACAGCAACAATCCTTACTATGCCCTGCTGGAAGCAGTACAAGGGAAGAAGAGAAAGTCCCTGCCACATAAGGACGCTTTCAGAGTTTCAGCCTACTATTGGTATTCATTAAATTATTTCTTCCTCATCTCGTTTTTCTTCATCTAATGTAGACCTCAACCAGGGAGAACCATTTCTGGTTTTTATTCAGGCTTTGGTAATTCCTCACACAATTTATCATACAACAGAACAACTGCTTCCTATATTACTGGTAACCCATTTCCATGCAGTTTTTAATCTGTATGAGTAGATGCCAAAACATTCCCATGAGGATATCTTAATTTCAATTAATTTATTATATTAAAATGAAGGTTGAAAGGAAAAAAAATTAAAATTCATAGTGTGAAACTCAGTTCTTGATATTTCTTTATTTAACCCATATTACTGGAAAATAGTTTGGTATTTTGAAAATAAAAAAAAATCTGTCAATAACTTTCAGTGAGTCTTTGAAGACAATTTAAAAGCTGGAGCTTTTAAATTAAAATTAAGTTGCAATATATTGCAACTTAATTTTAATACCTTTACATAGCAAGGGAAGCAGTTTTATGATTCATTTACTGTCCTGTTTTATATCCTCCACTATACTTCAAGGTGTTTCTACCATGTACTTTGCTCTCATTTTGAAATATTATTTTTGACTGTTCCCATTTTTCTTTCAGTGTCGTTCAGTTCCATAAGGGCCAAATGCTACCACACTTGCACTGCAGTGGGACTGCTCCTTCAAAAAGGAACTATTTGGCATAATTATGATAAACTGTGCCTGACTGTTTAAACTTCATTATGTTCTAAGTGCTTATAGAGGTAATAGTTGCTTACTCACACACTTCTTTGAGTTTGGCTTGAGGCTATCTTATTATGTTATGACCTATCAGCTGGGAACCTTGACCTGTATGTTGGTTACATTTTTAATTGCTAACATATTTTGTTAATTGTTCACCTACAGAGAACAGCTGCCTAAAATTTCCTCCTTAATGAGCTCATTACAATGCTGTACACTGTGTAAATGGTGGCCATTACACGTGTGACAAATAAAGCAAGCTTTCTTGAGCTGGATTAAACCAAACTCAAACCAGTCCTTCCATATGAAGGACTTTTGTGCCTTGCTTCAGAAAAATATGTCCAAAATTAAGTATAAATAATATTTATAGGCATGGTCATGTAGTATATTTTAAGGCACTACCAAGATCCAATACTAAAAGTGGCTTTTACTTCTTGTTGTACAATATATATATATTACATTTTTGAGTTTCTTCAGATATAAAATAACTCCAATTTTTTTTTCAATAAATCTCTCATATTTTTTTTCTAGATTGAGTAAAAGCGTAAGCATTGATACTGATTAATAAAATACTTTCATGTTTGTCTAAGGATTATTGATAGAAGAAATCCTTAAAATCTGTTTTCTTAAGAGATTTTCACCTGTTGTATATAAACAATCAAATTGGCAACATCAATTCACAATACTTGTTTTGTTGTTGCAAGGTCCACAGAACAGAATACAAAGGACTATAAAATATGCTATCAGTCCCCTGAGCAGGAAAAAAAAAACCGAGCACATTTTGTTGATAAAGATTAGAAAGGGAAACACAGAATACTAATGATCAGCTTCAGTTCTAACAAGTCTGCCCAAACACTTCCTGGACAGACTAGAAATGCAGTTCCCTAATGCTTTGGATCCTTGCTTCAACTGAACCTCTTGTAGAACACAATGGAAGATATTTTTTTCTTTAAGCCTAAATTCATCTGCAGATAAGACAGGGTAAAATAGGTTCTGTGTGAATAAAGAAAAGATGAGATAAAAGTATGAAACCATAAGAGGATTATTTTTAAGTCACAGGAAGTCACTAGAATTTAGTTTTTGGACTGGTGTTATGCAGGGCTTTGGTTTTGCTCTTTTTTTTTTTGATTTACCACTGCACAGAGGTGGGCCTTCCTACTGGAGGTTTCTGATGACACATTTCTGCAGGCATTATCAGTATTCATGTAGATATGGCTATTGTACAAGAAAAAAGATATAATCCTGAGTACTAGGGGGAGGGATGCAATACAGTAATACCAAGGGATGTTTCACTCAGGGGCCATGACAGGAACTGACATGAGAATGGGAAGGAGAAGAGAGGTACATCTGTGCAAAGTGAACACAGCGTGACTGTGAGTCAGTCACCAGTGTGATAAAGAATCCAGGATGTAGCTGAACTATAGATTGTGATAGGAAATTATTAATGCTGTTGGACTTGCTTCTACTATGACTCATGCAGAATGCAGTCTATGTTTCTGATGGTTCTGAATCCACAAAGGTGAACTCAGATTGAAATAGACAGAGCTGAAGACTGAAAAGAAGTAGTTTACTTTCAAAAACCAGAGACAAGCAACAGAAAGACAGTATGTTTTTTTTCTGTGCTTATATAATAGGAAATGAGGGAATTCATATTAGGGCAAACCAGCTATTTAAGAAAATTTATACCACTCCCACAAAAGAAAATGGACATAAAATAGCTGTGAACGAGTTCAGGCTAGAAATCAGAATGAAGTCTCTAACTGTGATGAGGGCTGGTTCTGTACCTTCAGATAGACTTAGCTGGAGCAATAATCCTCTGAAATGAGGATCATTAAATATGATGGTATAATAATGAAGGTCTGCATAAATAGCCAAATAGCCCTTCTAGATTTATGGATGAGAATAAATAAATTCTCATAATTGATGAGGATTCCCAGATATTCTGTGCAGGCTACATAAGCAGTTGTAATTAGTTGAAAGGTGTGCCTATGGCTATGCAGGCAAGAAATGCTGTGTTTGCTAAAGTAGGAAACTCAGGAAGTTGAGTCATGAAAGACATCTTAACAAAGAGATCCAGTACAACTGAGGTCAATGCACTGAAGGATGCAAAACTGGTGCATCTGTGAAAATAATAAAAATTACAAGGATAGAGCAGAAAATGAAAGACCTGAGAGTGTAAAGAAATCAAATATAGCACGTGCAGGAAGTTTATTGGGGAACTAGTAGGTAGGCATGACTGTTGAGAAGTAAAGGGAGCCATAATAAAAGATAAGAGAATTATAAACAAGTAAAATTTCATTAAACAGGAAATGGTATCAAAAACCTTCTCTTAGTAAGAGTGGAGTAAGTAGAGATTAGATTTATCACCAAAACTTATTAAAGTGGTAGATATAGAAAGAAATTTGCCCAATAAACAGAAGACAAAGTAACTGTACCATTGAAGAGAGCTACTTGTAAAAACTGCCAACATGATTAAAAGCGAAAACACTAACGGTCATTATTGTTAAGCAATTTTCTAAGCCATTGCAACGGGGAAGTTTGCTGAGGACTTTGTGCTGTCCATTTTATAAGAAAAATTCACTGTTAGTCTGGACTAGGTGATGTGCAGACCTGGACTGACACACACTGCCCTCAGTATCATGAGAGGACCACACCAGAGGAAGCCAGTTAAACTCAGTGATTATATGAGACTCTTGATTATATGAGACTCTTCCAAGAGTGAGAAGTAATTTTAAAACAGTGGCTGCTCAGCTGCTTTTTAGATGTCAGGGCTCCTACTTAAACAGCTTAATGGGAAACAATGCCCAAACAATCTAATCTAATCTAATCTAATCTAATCTAATCTAATCTAATCTAATCTAATCTAATCTAATCTAATCTAATCTAATCTAATCTAATCTACATTAGTTTTTTAAAGGCGTTTGCAGATTAAAAAAAAAATGGGGGGAAATAATAGAAAATACACAATTGTCTCTGTCACAGCATCTACACACATTTCCTACACCATGAATGCTGCAGTCCCTTGCAGGGGCAAGTCTAGGCCATATGTATTTCTACAGAACTGCTGCTTCTTCGTTGGTATGGCAGAAGCAGCTGGTTAGTCTGAGCTGTGACCCGCTATGTGGCTGCAACTAAAGTGTGGAGATATGGAGCAAGAGAGTGCCCAGGGATCCATGCCTTTTAGGCATGGGAGAAGCAAAACCATCCTTTCTTGAAAATGCATGCTCTACACTATATTTTAGAGGGTCTGACCATGTCTTAGTCAGGCAGACCACCATAATAGCAATGGATCAGGGCTTTCCAGAGTCTTTTTGAGCTACCTTGCTGACCAGCTACAGTTGATACAGTTTAGGTCACAAACTGGCATTTGACTATACTTTGAGCTATTATACAGGCAAGATAAAAGCAGATTTTTCTCCAGGTATGCTATAGGAATGTGTTGGGGTTTTTTTGGGTTTTTTTGGTTTTTTTGGTGGGGTTTGTTTTTTTTTTTCCTTTTTTTGTATTAAATAACATGTGTTTGCAGAAGGCACCACTGCAAAAAAAAAAAAAAGCAAAAATGGTAGAACTAAAGAGTTTTTGAATTGAATTCCTTTATAATGCCAAGGAGAATGTGAACAGGTAGAGAAGGTAAGATACAAAAATTTCATGCCTGCTGGTCAGTGTCCAACTCCTGGAATATGTTTAGAAGAAAGAGTTCCCTTTGGGCAGAATATTCTTCTGTGTAATTTATTATGTCTTCTCTTTAGAAGTTTCTTGTACTATTAAAAAAATCTGATTGTGTGCTGCCTTGGATATACTGTTATTTGCATCTCTGAAAAGAAGCACAAAGGAGTTTTGCTCTCACTGTGGTCAATGGCAAGGGTTTTCACCAGCTACAGAGAATCAAGTCTTGGAGCTCCAATTAGAAGCACCCATGGCTTGATGAAGTATGATAACTTCAACTTTATAAGTGAAAATAAAAAGTCAGAACTGGAAAACAGACTAATAAGGTAGTGTCAGTGCATATTTGAACCACTAGTAAAAATGCATGTGGGAGACCTCACGCCTGCCACTAACCCTGATAGGAGGAGCTTAGAAATATTTGCAGATTAATATCTATACTTTCACAGAAACTATGGAAATGATAGGCTGATCATATTTTAATTTTCTAAATTATTTTATGTGTCCTTGGATTTTATCCAAAGATACATGGAAAAAAAATCAGCAGAGAATTATCATCATTATTATATGTCAATTCTTGATTTCTCTGGGTGACACATTGTGTACTATGCATGTGCAGTAGGTTTTGTGACTGACTGGAACAGTGATACTAGCTGTAAAAAATTTCACTGTTTCCAGAGACTTGATTTTACACTGTCAAAGTTAATGGAAATGTAATTATTCATTTGAAATAGTGTTGAAATGACTGCATAAATCCTGAAATTTAGCAGTATTTTAAATAGGTAGTTTCAGATTTTTGTTTTTGCAGTGCTGTATTTTCAAAAGGTTGTAAATCTATCTTGAATTGCTCATTTCAGCTGGAAATAATGCAAAAAAATCTAGGTCTAAGATATTAGAATATTTCCTTTGATAAGAAAAAATCAGTATTGATTAAAAACAGGTTTTGTTAGAGACAATTTTAAAAAATAAGTGAAAACCCTACTTCAGAAATTTTTTATGTGTCTACAAATATTACAACTTGAAGATGAATTGTACAGTATTTCTTCTTTATTATTTTTAAATTAATTTTTTCTTTCTTTTAACCAGTCTTCCTGACTTCATTTCTTTGAGTAAGTGAGAAAAAGCTTATTCTGTTGAATCACATCTTCCAAACTAGTCACACGTGGCCTTAGAAAGCAAGAGATAATTCATTGAATGCTGTAAATTCCACCAAAGGATTTAATCTAAGTTGCTGTATTCATAAAAGGCTATACATCCCAACTTCTTAAAGTATGTTTCATTCTTTGAGTCAAAAGAAAGTGGTTCCAGCCACCACATCATAGATTGCTAATTTGTTTTGTCTTTCCCACCAAATAGCTTAAATGCCACAGTCCCTTTTCCTGGATCTCAAAGGAAGCATCTGAAAAAAAAATCAGGATGTTTATACTGTGCAACTGTTTCTTAATTTTGTAGAAAGCTTCTAATTTGGTGATGCTCAGCTTGAATTTAAACACAGTTTACCCAGTAGCAAGTCCAACCCACTTTCAAACCAGGTATAGCATGTACTAGAAGGGAGGCATATGTTTAATTTTTCTTTAATACTGTATCTAGACTTAGGTAGAAGAATTCCAAATGATAAATGTTAAAATATTAAATGTTAAAATTTATAGATCACAAAATTGCCCTGTGCACAGTTATTTCTTTTATGCCATGTGCTGTCTACAGGTGTTCTTCCTTTACCCTTTCCCTCTCCTCATTAAAATACATTAATGTACTTTTCCTTATTGACAGCAATGAAAGTAGACAATTTCATCTCTGGGTCCATCACAGAGTAATTTATCTGAGCAGCACTGCCTGCTATCCTCCTTCCTGATAGTTGAAATTTCTTTCACATCAGAATCAAACTAAACTCTTTGTCCATTAGGAGTTTACAAACCTTGCTGGATTGTATTTTGCTCCTCAGTCAGGTGATATACCTAGTCATGTTAGATATTTAGGTGTAATTAAAGCTTCCAGTTCTACTTTGTCATGGGGACACAATTCATTTTGTGGATCTCTTTTAGACAAGTAAAGGCAAACTTTATGAAATGAAAGTGCTATCATTATGTAAGTTTGTAATATTCTCAGAATATATCAGAGACATTGCTTCAGAATAATGGATTGCAAAAATAAACATTAAGGAGTGAATTTGGAATTAATCTATCTCTATCAAATTCCACAAATGTAATAACTACTCATAATATACAATCCCTATTAAATAGATTTTATACACATAGCCAGGAAAAAAATCAATCTGTGTAGGTGCAAATATGAGCTCAAACATTAATCTAAGTTCCAATTGCATCTCAGTCCAAAGCTGTTTTATTGAATTTCATTGGTTGTGGTATTTTCCTTTTATATATTTCTATGCTTATAGACATATTTCTATTAATCATATAGCATGCTATCTGCCTGAAGAGTTAGCTAGGCAGTTATCTTAAAACAAATGCAGTCTGGTTTTCAGATTTTGCTTAGGCCAAATACTAAAATGAAAAGAGTCTTCTCTAAAGCCCATTCATGCAACAACTTTCCTGTCCATGGCTTGCATCCTTAAACTAAGAGAGTAGAAGAATTTATTGCTGATAGTATTAAAATCTGGTACAGATAATCAGTGGGTTTGAGTTAAAGGGGACAGAGACAGATAAGACAGACCTGATTCACTGGGAAAATGCAACTTTTAGGAGAAGACAATGTTATAACCAAAATCAGATTAACTTCCCAGCATTCAAAACTGGTTTTGGTTGTAAAGGAGAGAATTCTACAGAATACGAAATTTCAGCTGGACATTGTTTTTTTTCCAAATGACTAGTTTTGAAAAGTCTTCTTCACAGGTTCATTTTAAATTTTTAACTTTAACTTCTTGTAGTCAAGGCTTATCTGCTAACGTAAGAGAAGGAAAAACAGACTTTGGTTAGTAAGACTAGCTCAGCAACATTCATTTTCAGGGATAAGGAGATAATCCTCTCTCTGTGAGGTGATAAATTAGTTGATAATTCACTGACTGGAAATTCAAGGAATCAAGAATGACTAATAGGAAGGACTTTGGAGAAGCTAAATGGCACAATTTGTGCACATGTAATAGTAGCTAGTTTATTTTTCTTCATTTAATTTCCTCTCTTCTTCTTTTTTAATGCAAGCCCAAGGGATTTTATAACAAAGAGAGGAAACTAACAGTAAAACCAGAGTGTTTGTTTCTGTGAAGTGTTATTCATCTCTTGATTACATGACACTGATGACATAGAAAGCTGGCATGGTTTAGTCAGCTTCACTGAATGCAGTTTATTTGTGTGTCTGATTGCTTTTGTATTAATCCCACTTTTTATCTGTGTTCTAACATGTTTTCAAGTCCTGCCTGCAAACACTCAGGAACATCTACATTCATGCTCATTATTGGCAAAGGGAGGCTGTGGTCACTTTTATGTTTTCTATTCTGATGTGACCATGAAGGTTCTAAAGCTTAAGGAACCACATTATTGTGGGGCTGTTGTAATGATGGAAGGTGCCTGTGTAGATGCAGCCAAGGCAAAAGCTGACAGTTCAGGAGTGGGGCCCTTAAAACACTCTAAAAGGTAGCTAGTAAATGTTTGACAAGGACAAATACTTGGATGGGAAGAAAAACAATGGTCTTTCAGTAAAGTAACCTGGTCTAAGATCTCTGCATGGTCATAGGAAAGATTCTTCCACTATGGCTTAAGAGTTTGGAATTCATAATGATGGGTTCTTGTCCAAGCTAGTTCTTAGCTAAATTGTGTTAGCATTGTAACAGCTTCAACACAGCTGATGTTCAAATCAGGAGAAACTTGGTGGCTGTTACTAAAATTTTCTTCCTGATGTGTAACTCACATTTTCAACAGAAAGCTATGTAAGTAAAGCCACATTTACTGGGTCAGTTTCACAAAGTACCAGGGTTCAAACCATCTGCGACACATCATTACTTAAGATAAACTGAAGGACAAGCTTACAGAAACCCCAAGAAAGTAAATTAAACCATCTGTCCTTACTTATTATCAAACACTTCTGCCTCTTCCTCCTGTTTTATGTTCCATCTTTCTTTGTAGACTTGACTTCTCTCTGTTCTTCTCTCTGCTTTTTTATTTTCTTTTATCTATGCCTAACAAATGCACTATAAATATATGTTGCCACATGTATTTGCAGTCTCAGTTGCGTTTCTGTCACCTTGAACAGTCTGTTTTTTCTGTCTGGTCATGCCATCTCTCTGTCTCTTTAGATTTGCTTGTGGCACTCAATGATTTTCTCTCCTTCTAATTATTGGCTAGTTTAATAGTTTGACCACACCATACTGTTACATGTTTTGCTGTGATAGATACCATATACTGTTTGTCTTTATTAACAGATTTTACAGACTGTTATAAGGTACAAATTTTATGACATCTTATACAAAAGAAAGCAGCCTACTGCAGTATCATTCCCCACAAATACATATTTGAAGGAACCACTAAAGCCTCCATTCCTTCAGAAAGCCACTGAATTAGGAGAAATCCTTATTAGGGACGTCTTGAAGAAAAGGCTCAAAAGGGATCTCATCTCCCATGATATAAGCTTCATTCTGTTCCTGCTGCAGGCTATCAGAATATTTATAAAGAGTTGTCTTGAAACTAGTTCTTTCAGCAACCTTATCATATCTTCCAATAAGCATGTTAATAAACTGATCATTTTTAAAGACAATCATTAGGACGCTGGATGTGTATTTTTAGACACAGAAATAAACCGTAACGTCACACATTTCCAGGACTTCTCCATTGCATTTCAGCCTTGCACTTACTGCTATGCACAGAACATCATCTTTCCCTAAGAGAAGATAATCCAATGAAGATATAAATGTCATGGAATATTGGCTTCATTGAAGTTAAAATATGCTGGATAAAATCTGAAGATCAACTTTTTTTTTTTTATTCTATAAGTGTCTGTATCCAAGCATTCCATGCATGATTTTGGGTCTAATCACAATGAAAGCAAAATTTTGTGTGGAGTCAAAATTGCCAGCTAATAACAGTTGTTGCTCAAATTGTTTCTCCATTTCATTTCTGACTCACTCTTTTCATGTTTCCTTGCAGTTTTCCACTTGTCCCACAAAGTCACCCGGGTGGTTCCAGAAAGCGCTCTGCTGATTGTCCTTGGTCTTTTGCTCGGTGGCATTGTATGGGCAGCAGATCACATTGCCTCCTTCTCCCTGACACCAACTCTATTTTTCTTCTATTTGCTGCCCCCCATTGTTTTGGATGCTGGATATTTTATGCCAAATAGATTGTTCTTTGGAAATCTTGGCTCCATCCTTTTGTATGCTGTCATTGGAACAGTCTGGAATGCTGCCACAACTGGTCTGTCTCTCTACGGTGTCTATCTGACAGGAATAATGGGTAAGTTTGATCTGTGAAGACACAATTATGAATGCTACTGTATATACTGTTAGATGAGTGATAAGTTACAATTTAACAACTCTTTCCAGCAGAAATGTTCAATTTTAATGGGAGCAGTTTGTAATATCTTTTTCAAATTTAAGAATGACCTTTTCCTTAGGGAAAAGTCTTCCCTAAGGAAAGTATAAAAGCTACTTGAATCCATGTCTCTTATATTGTCCTGCTCTAAATATGTGTCTACACTCTCAGGATAAAGCTCAGGATTCTTTCTGCTAATGGACATTTGGACAAAAATACACACTAAAGGGCTTGTGTCTTTCTGCTGTGATAGAAACGTTAAAAGTTACTCTGAAATGAAAGTGTCTTCCCGAAGTCAGCTTTAGTATTATGTCTTATATTTAGTGTTATTTAATAATAATTGTTATTACTGTATTTAATGTTGTTAATGTAATTAAGTGTTATTTATGATAGCGTTATCCAATATTAAGTGGTTACTGAGCGGGTATATATGCATGACCCATCTGCACATCTCTTTTGCATTTTCTGAGTCTGGAAATTGTAACTGAAGATCTAGAAGATTTACAGAATGAAGTAGCAGATGTCTTACAGAAAAAAAAAAAAGAAAAAAAAAAGAAGCCATTTTAATGGGAGCAGTCCAAAGGGGCTTGAAAGGGTGGCTGACACACAATTTCCTAGACCACAAATCCAAAAAGCCAGGGTTTCCTATTGCTTGTGCATTCCCAGAGAATCTGTGGATGGCCCATCCCTGGAAGTGTTCAAGGCCAGGTTGGATGGGGCTCTGAGCAACCTGGTCTAGCAGAAGGTGTCCCAGGTAGTGGAACTGGAGGGTGTAAGAAGTCCCTTCTAGCACAAACCATTCTATGATACTAAGACACACTTTTTCTTAATTACTCTGCAATATAAGGGCACAGGGCTGCTAGAAGACATCCAGAACAGCAGTACTTAATCTCTACAGACTTTCATTTAAGACTCATGTTATGTAATTGCAGATGTTTGTAGTATAGACAGCTATGATAGATACATTTTAGATATTTACCTTATTATAACTCTTATTTTAGAAGCAACAATATTTTCTTTAGAAGATACAAAGGCGACGGCTCAGATGCAAAAATCTTTGACTTTTTTTAGGTATATAAGAGGTTTACTGTTCTTTAAGTAATAGATTTCATCCACAATATCACATTTATAATTAAAATCAGGTGTTCAGAAAGAAAATATACAACAAGGATATTTCTACTGCAGATTGGAAAAGGATTTCGTTATTTAAATATCCAAGATGCTTGGAACAATTTTAAAAATATGACCAAAAATATTTTATTAAAATCATGTTCTGGGAAATATAATGTGTGATAACTACTTTAAAAATATGTTGCTATAAGTTATTAAAGGGAAAGGATTGATTTCCTTTCAACACGTGAAATGGAAATGTTGACTGTTTTCCAAAAAAATTTGATTTTAGGTGAAAAATTCACCTAAATTATTCTTCTCCTCCCAATCTGTAAACAACTCTTGACTAACTGCAAAAGCTGGATTTGATGGATGTTGTGCTTCATCAGCATGCAAATCTTTTAGTGACAGTGCATATTAGAACCCTGAGTTACACAGGGGAATCAGCCCCTGCCACAGGTCACAGCTAAAGCTCTACAAGAGAAATATGGGGATTTTAATAAAGGTGAACAATAAACTGACATGTCTGGCGAACTTTAGTGTTTAGAAAGAGCATTACTGGTGTACTGTGGGCGCCTGTCTTTGCCATGAAGACCTACTAGACTTCTAACTTCAGCTATAAAAAAGGCCAGACAAGGCTGTTCCTGATTCAAGCTATGTAATTCTCCAGCAAAGCTGAGTAGGAGTCTAAAATATCTACATGACACAGACTTACTAATCCACTAAATCTATTGTGTTGACCTCCGAGAGGTCAACAAGATCTAACCACCAGACTTTGTGAAAAACCTTGCTGTTGCTACTTGCTGAAGTTAGGAGAATACTGAGTTGCTCAGTTTCTGGAAGAGTTCATAGTACCTTCTGGTTGCAGTTCCATGGCATATATTTCTTTCTATCTCACTTGTTCTACAACTGAAGTGAATAATGATAAAAGTAATATCATTAAAATGCAGAAATGTAAATCCACTACAGACTAAGATGAACTAAAACCAAACGACTTCTACCTTTGCCACTCAGTGGGCTTGTAGTACTGTCCATCAATGTAAGAGTGCATAGTACAAACTGGATTGCAAATATTTCCTACATAAATAAAAATAAAAGCAGCTCTTTGCTGTCATTCATTATAATTTGCAGAAAATGGAGAAGGTGGTAATGATGAAAGAATCCTTCTTTAGAACTGAAATAAAACCAATAGGACGTTAATTGTTAACCATCGGTCATATCAGTATGCTTCCACAGAACAGGAAGAATTATGTAATACTAGATCTTCCAGGTTGATTGCAGTGAACTGTTCACTGTCTGCTGGAGAACTAACACTTGCAGTATCGTGGTTGTGACTAATGCTTAGAACAGTATTTCCCGTACAATCTAGGTCATTCTAGTGCCTAGAAGTCTGAGAAACTGAGCCCAGTGAACTTATCTTGGTCAGGTGTCACTGATGAGCTGGAGGAAGCCATGGTCATGTACCAATTTACCAATTGAAAATGACTGCTGTTATTACTCTAAATGAAAGTCTGATTTAGAAACTCCAGGCATCTTGACAGTGCTTCGTAGGAAATATAGATGTGTCCTAATCTCCCCAAAAATATTTGCTTACTACATTTGCAAGTCTTCAAAGAATGTACCAATGATTATAATTGGTAACACATAAAGAAGATAAACAATCTCAGTGAGCCAATTTATTTTCAAACCTTACGTTCTATTACACCCTGATATCTGATAGTTATTGTCATTGGGCTTGTTCCTTCCCCAGGCCTGCCTGAGAAGGACATTTGGTGGAACCATTGCTTAGATTTAGGTTCAAGGCTGTTCCCAGAATTTTTGGCACAGACTTAAAGTCACTGCCTCAACCCCACTTGCACGCTAGAACTGATAGTCTCAGTCTGTGTTCACAGCCCCATATGTCCAAGCGTGAGCAAGACTATTTATCTTCTTGAAAAAATAAGGTAGTTACACATCTGTGCAAGCCATGAATTTCTGTTTTCAGGGCCATACCAAGGTCCCTACAAACTGTATGGAAACCTTGTAGATATTCTGATTGGCAGACAGCAGCTAAGAGAATATATACCTCTGCAGCTCCACCAGCGTATTGGGCATTGTCACGTAAAACAGGGAGTTGTCTACTCTGACTGCACATATAAGTATCCTTTTCTTGAGTAAATAAGGCTATACCATTTTATATCAAAAATATTTTGAATCTGGTTTCTGTATCAATTACATTCTAAGCACAAACCGTTTTGAATTTGAAAAATTACCTTTCAGAGCTCTTTCTAGAGGGGTGGCCATGTTGTTCTGTAAGTACCTTACAGGCACTGCTGATCCTGTGGCTACAGCTACTGTCACTGTCTGACTCATGCATCAAAACCATTTAATTAGATGAATTTCTTCTTTACCTGTAGAAATCATGCCTGATAATTTTGGGCATGAGTCACTGCATTGTGTTTTAATGGATGAATTCTCAACCTGTTCCTTCTTTGCTCTTCCTCATATAATTTTTGGCACCATTGCTTCTTAATGAACCTTGCTTCCTCCTCCATCCATTAATGAACACAAAGGGAATTTTACCACTCAGAAATTTTTTCCCTAGAAAAAATGGTTGGGTTACCACTTTCGATTTCATGAAGAGGGTAGATTTTGCAAGGTATTTAGGAAGCTGAGCAAAACAATTTTTGTGGCTCTGCCTTTTCTGCTACCTTTAAAATGACAGTGGATGCTTGTCTCCGTCTGTTTGCATAACCGAACAAAATAACTTTAATAACTAAAAGAAAGTTAAAAAAAATACTGGGTTACACTGTCACCAGAGTTTTGTAGTTTCAAAACTTTTGAAATCATTGCCAAAATTCCTTAGAGGCTGCAACACAAACATGTTGAGGTACATTTTGGTCCTTCATCTATTTTTATGGTCCACTTGCAGACAATTTAACAGCCTCATGAATCCTAATTTGGGAACAAGTGGCCTAACCACATCTATCAGTGAAGTGAGTAAGGAGGACACAATTGGTGTTCAGCTGTACTGAGTGCAATTAAACACCACTGTAGCAATTCTTACTGACCAAAAGTCAAATTTGGCCTGTGGCATGAAATATTTTGAACATTTACTTCAGAAGCGCTGGTATGGTCCTCTTAATATCTTGTGAGTTCTCAGTTATCTTGGGATAGTTTCATCAAGTTAGACAAAACATGCCACACACAAATAGAAAGCCAGTTTAGATCTGGAACTGTCTTGCCACAAGAACAGGCCAGCACTGGTCCTGCTCCCAGAAACAACTTTGATCCACACGAGCCAATTCTGAATCCAACAAAACTTGTAGGATACAACATGACAGTGCAGAAATTTTAAAGTAGTCACTGCAACACCCTTTCCAGTTGATACCTTGGCATCTCTATTTTCCAGTATTTGGCATTATCTGTAATATCCCAGTCTGTCAATATTATTGATAATACAGAGATTATTCTGCTTATAACTTGTTTGCTTTGTTTTTGAAGGTGAACTGCAGTCTGGGCTGCTGGACTTCCTCCTCTTTGGCAGCTTAATTGCTGCTGTGGATCCTGTAGCTGTTCTGGCAGTGTTTGAAGAAGTCCATGTCAATGAAGTTCTATTCATCATTGTTTTTGGAGAATCACTTCTGAATGATGCTGTAACTGTGGTAAGTAAATTATATATCCCAAAGTCAACCTAACTCAAGGGGATTTCTTCTGAAGTCCATTTTCCCCTTTAAAGAAACACTGTACTCTCTGTGTATATCTGCTTGTGGGCTATTGTAGGGCAGCTCATGGTGTCTTCTGTCTTCCTTACAAACATTAGATGTTAGACCATGAAAGCTATTTGGAGCTGGTAAAGTGATAGAAAACACACAGTCCTGAGTTGGACACTTCAAATGAAGTTTCAGGGGTGCATGTTTTATTTGCTTTTTATGTTTAAGTAGGGCTTTCATGACGTAATGAAATCAATTCCAGGGATTTTAAGCCTTCCTTTGCTGTTATTTTTTCATGCACATACATTTTTATCCATATTTGTGTTATGCCTGTAATTTATATGTATACCTCAGCCAGTGAGAGAGAGAGAGAGAGGGAGAATACTCTTCAAAGTGTTTATGCATGTTCCCTTAGTTTTACTTTGATCAGATGTTTATCAAGCAGATATATAACAAAGAGCCAATTTGGAGAAAAAATTGTGTGACATTTTAGAAAGTTTCTGACTGTTAGGTTTTTTTTTTTTTTTTGCAAACTTTTTAAATGTAGAAAGTCTTTCATAGACTTAAAAGAATCTCAGATTTCTACTGATGTTTTTATTTTGATGGAAACCCCTTTTCTTTTCACACAATTTTTTTTTTCCCAGCTCGATCACTGTTAGTCAATTATTTAAAAAGTTTTAGCACAATTATTATATTCTCTTTTATGTTCAGCTTATATATGTTCAACATAGTTCAATTCAGTATCTTCTTATTAGAATCTTAGTATTGTCTTATTAAGTATCTTATTTATCTTATACATGTGAGAAAATGAATCTTGCAAATTCCTGGATTTTACAGCGAGAAGTGCTATAGACAACACATCTATATGTAACAATGCTTCTTATACATAGGGGACGTATTGAAGTGAGAAATGTATTGCTGTGAGGTGTTCTTTTTCTTTTTTTAAATTTTTGTTTCTTCTTGGCCCACTGCATTTCTTTTATTTTGAGAAAATATAGAATTCTCCTTCCAGACAGAATTTCCCTCAGTCAAACACAATTTCAGACTTCATAATGCTGAGGCCCCTAAGGAGATTATTTTAATAGGCTCAATTCAGGAGCAATTATTAAATTAGTCTACTTTTCTTTCCAGGTGCTGTACAATGTGTTTGACTCTTTTGTTGGGATAGGTGCAGCAAATGTGACGGGGATTGAATGTCTCAAAGGCATAGGTGCGTAGAACTGAATTCTGTATCACACACTTGGTGTATACATGCAGTATTTTAAACAAAATATTATTATTATGCTATTGTCAACTGTTATTTCTCAGCCCCTTCCATTATTACTCATATTCACACACTCATATGGCATAGGCAAATATCTTAAGGAAATCAATAAATAAATATTCCTGAATATTTGGGAAACTTAATCAGACATGTTTTTATTTGAGGAGACTCAACAGACGTGGAGTTTATTTGTTGAGACCACCAAACCTGACAGCTATATATCTTTTCTTTGTATTTAAGAGCATTTCCTTAATTTCAGCCTATGCTCTCCCTGCATTCCAGGAAAGTCAAGATTGCATAGAGGCATTGCCACTCCTTATCACTGATCACCATCAAGCAATGTTTGCCAGCAACTATCAAGAAATTTTGCCTGAAAATTTAGTCACTATTTCCCATTCCAAGCATTGCATGAAACTAAATTATCTTATGAATAAATGTTTTAATAGTGACTTTTTAATATTCTAGAATATGCTTTTTTAAAAAAAAACATTTGTTTACAGAACATGGGGAAAAAACAGTACAAAGAAATGTAGTGGGTTTGAATAAAAGTGAAATGGGGAGGCTTAACAGAAGTAACCTTGTTTTTCTACAGAATGCTACATTCACACACCAAGTGCTCAAAAGCCTTGAGCCTAGAAATGAGTTTGACATATCCTCCAAATTTTTCTGTGACTTACTGGCCATTTGGTGTCCTCTCTCTGGAAGAGAAGTAGTTCAAACCATTATATTTCTATGGTTTACGCTGTGTGAGGTGTTTTGTTTTTCAGTGTCATTCTTTGTGGTGAGCCTCGGTGGGACACTGGTTGGCGTTTTCTTTGCATTCCTGCTCTCACTGGTCAGTCGTTTCACCAAGCACGTGAGGATCATTGAACCTGGATTTGTGTTTGTCATTTCCTACCTGTCCTACCTCACAGCAGAGATGCTTTCTCTTTCTGCCATCTTAGCGTAAGTCTCTTTTTATTACTGCCTACGACGGGGATGAGAAGGGAATATGGTTTTTAAAAACACTTAAAAGAAAACCTAAACTATATGGGACAGCTATAGGATACGACACTCATTAAGTTTATGCTGGATAATACTATGTTCACACTGCACTAGATCACCGTTTGCAAACACTGTCATTCAGCCTTGGAAAGGAATGCAAGTTTTCCAGTATCTGCTGAGCAACATGAGAATTCTTTTGTAAAATACAGACATGACTCTTTCCTCTCTATTATTAATGATAGTTCAAACTTAACAGTTGTCCATTTATGCTGACATCTTTTCCTGTAATTTGAAACTAAAACAATATTTTTCTAAGGCACTGTGTGAATGTCACTATTCTCTGTTCCCTCTCTCTGTCTTGGCTGGCCATTAAGGTTTGCCTAAATGTTGCCTGTTTTGGCATGAGTACTTCTGTGGTCTTTCTTCTCTCAGTCTCCATTGATTCCTGTCATACCTTTCTTCTCAGTTCTGCTTGTCATATCTGTAGATGTAAGTGTACAAGTTCTGAAAATCTTTCTGCAAACAGATAATTAGTTTAAGATTGTGTATGATGTAAACAAGGTTTAAAATTTTGCATTGAAAGCAGTATTGTAATCTGAAGAGAATTATAGTCTGTTATGCTCTAATAAAATGCTGTCTTCAGGCCACTTGAGGTCACATCACCATGTATGTTTGAGATATGCTTTTTACCTAGGGTAGACTCTACAAGTGCTCATGAATGTGTTTTCTTAGGAGTTAATGGTGGGTTTTTATCACTATGTGACAGACAGATGGGAATAATATTAAATGTTGCAACAGATATTTTCTGAACAATTACTTCTTTTTCTAGGATAACCTTCTGTGGCATTTGCTGTCAGAAATATGTGAAGGCTAACATATCTGAACAGTCTAATACAACTGTAAGATATACTATGAAAATGCTAGCCAGTGGAGCAGAAACTATTATCTTCATGTTCCTGGGTATTTCAGCTGTGGATCCAAAAATCTGGACTTGGAATACGGCGTTTATTCTGTTGACTCTGGTCTTCATCTCAGTATACAGAGTTATTGGTAAGGCAGTGACTTTCCTGTTCCTGCATTGTACTGCTGATGCAATCAAATATTCTTTAGCCCTCTCCCCAAAAAATATTTGGAGTTGTAGGTTTGTTCCTTTTAAAACATTCAATATATTTTAGTTGAATTTATTATTGGATTTGGGTTAGAGTAGTAGAGTAAGCTCTACAGTGAGTTCTGCCATATGCTGAAAATATAGCAGGATTTCATTTTTGATGATATGTGAGGATATGAGCAGCTCAGCAGTTAAAATGAACATTCAGTGGCTAACCTTTGTTGACCCAGCAAATGATAATGGCAAAATCTCCCAGTAAAATGGACTTTGTTCTTTAACTTGCAGCCTAACAAAAGATGTGACTCTTGTCAGTCATGTATTTCCTTCAGCTCTTTCAATTTGGCTCTGAAGAGATTGTCTTAAGCTAATGTTATGGTTGACTTCAGGTTTTAGGCACACAGTGATATCAGACCATACATAATTACACTGCAGGTTCTCTGGCTTAAGAAATAACTCTCAGGGACTGATGAAAAACTGAGTAAATAAGGCTGTGGCAGGTAGGGATTACCTACAGTCAATTTATTGGGTTTATATAAGTTTGCAAACATTTCCAAATACCAACGATAATTTGCCCAGCTACGTAGTTCTGCTATAGTTTTGCTAGAATTGCAAAAAAAGTGTAGAAAAAGTGTAGAATAAAGTACTTGTAGAGAATAACACACACGGCAATTTGGTGCATGTACTTACACCTGGGAATAAGCAAAACTATCTTATTTGCCTGTTTGTCTTGACTTAAATTCAAATGACAGGTCACACATCTATCTAGCTGGCAGTTTTCCTAGATTCTGCGTTCTTACTCTGTCGAGAAGCTCCTGAGCTGAATGAAGTGCCTAGCTCCTTGCCCTCTTTTTCGAAATAGTCTGCAAGCATTGTTCATTTAGCTGCCTCTCAGTAACTGCTAATGTGCCTGAGGTTTAGAAGTTTTCCATGTCTTGTCTTTGACACTTTTTGTATTCCTCAAATGAGTGGTTAACAATCCTGTAATAGATGTGATGATAAGTAAATATTCAGCAACAACTATAAGCACCCACTAAAGTAATTGATCTTAGAGACTGATAAATTGCTAAATATCTGATGATATTGGGCCTTACATAATTGCAATTCCCATTCCCTGGAGAAGTCAGATTAGTAGCATTTCCAAGATCCCCTCCTCTGGAGGCCCTCCTTACAGTGACAAGATACCTCTCTCGGCACAATTTCAAAGTTCTCTAAAAAGAGAAGAATCTGTTTTGCAAGAGATCTTCAACCTGGCCTGCTGCAGTGGGACACACATGGGGTACCAGTAACAGGAGGGGTAAAGCTGTTTTCCCTCTATATGGTGGGAGTTCTGGGGTACATTGAGACAGCCTAGAGCCTTAGGTCTCCTGCAGCAGGCAGCATCTCACCTGTAGGTCTGAAGACTGTTAGCATAACTCAACAACCCTTCATAAGACAATGACTTAAATGTCATTTTCAGTGACTTGCAAAGGGTACCACACTTATTCCCTAAATCAGTGCTATTTTAATCTGTTTCTGCTAACTGACCCTGTGAATATCACTGGTTACAGTGCTAGAAAATCTATTCTTTCTTAACGGATTTCCAAGGTCAGCACATGGCAGAACTTTCCCTGGAGTGCCTGTGCCAGAGGGCAGCACTCTCAGAAGAGCTGCTGGCTCACAGAAGCAGCTTCACCTAATTCCTTTGGCTTGATGTAACGAGAAGGCACCAAGTGGGCAACACAGTGATAAAGAGGGGGAAGTAGATGCTATAGATTGTTATAAAGGCAGTCTGGTGGCACCACCTCTGTTACACACAGCTGGGATACTGACGTTCCATCAGGGTATTTCTAGACATGCTGACATTTGTTTGTTACAGGTGTCATTATACAGACGTGGATTCTTAACCGCTACAGAACTGTCCAGCTGGAGATAATAGACCAGGTGGTGATGTCCTATGGTGGACTACGAGGAGCAGTGGCTTTTGCTCTTGTTGCACTTCTGGATGTGAATAAAGTGAAAGACAGAAACCTGTTTGTTAGCACAACTATCATTGTTGTGTTTTTTACTGTTATATTCCAGGTAATTTAACTTCTTAAGCATGCTGCTTGCAAGGAGAAGGAGTCCCCCAAATGTACTGAATGCTTAAAGCAGTTCTCAGCTGAAGGTTGCATATTGTTTCACTGAACTCAAAGCATAATTGAATTTGTAATTTTAGTAACAAAGATCCTATTTTATGTTTTCATGTGGGACCACATGGGGCAAAACACAATTTCCTCTGTGCTAAAAATTGTTCAGTCTTAGCTGCTTGGTATTAATAGTGCCAAGTTAATATCTGATTAAACATCCTTCACCTCCTGTGAATAACTATAGGGAACAGTGCTCTTAATGGGCAGATACAATCATTAAGCTAATCTGCCAGAGCCTCAGTCCTTGTTTTAAAATATAGCAGCAAGTAGTGGGACAAGAAATTATTTAACATCCAAACAAAATAGCACTTTCTGGATGAAAAAACAGTATCTTAAATGAAAATATATCAGTAGATAGAGACTTACAATATTTTCTGAAATGTATTACAGAAAGTTTAGTTGTGTTCACAAACTCTTGATTTGTGGAGAAAATACCATATTCAGTGGCATAGGAAACACTTCTACTCTTCCACTACCACATTTTTCCTATAGATGATATATTTTTCCACTGTTGTCTTTTTATACCTTTGTAATATGAGCTGAGGGTACTGCATTATTTTATCTTCTAGAAGGAATAGAAATCAACTGAGAAACTATGAGAACCACCAAATAACACACAAATGTGCTTTATTTCTGTTTAACCAGCTGGAGGAAAGTCTAAGAGGACTTCCAAGTATTTATTGTCATGCTTCAATCCTTAGGGACTGACTATCAAACCTTTGGTACAGTGGCTGAAAGTGAAGAAAACTGAACACAGAGAACCAAAACTGAATGAGAAACTTCATGGCAGAGTAAGATATTTTAAAAAAAACCCAAAAACTCATGGTATCTTTTGGATTTTTACAGAGCACCTTAAGAGAAAACAAAATTGTTAGTGAAAATGTCTTTTTTTGTAAGGCAGTGGGCTATCAAATTTCAAGAGCAAAACCCTTCAAACATTTCAAAAGTTATTTGTACATTGCTGTTTCTCTTTGATTTGAGTCCTGTGAGAGGATATTCTCTGAAAAGTTCTGGTCTTTCACTTCAGAATTCAGTGGCGCCAGGAGTACTGGGGAAACAGCACAGATAGAATATGCTTCCCTGTCTTCATCTAAAAGAGGAGAGTGATTGATGATTGCTAGGGCAAAGCATGTCCCAAAAATTTTATTTTTCCTTCTCAAAACCTGTTAATTTTTGGAAAAGGTATGAAAGCAGGCTTTGTAGCTTGCATATTACATAGAAAGATACTCTGCTGCCCAGTACAGAATAATTATATACTGAAATTCCAGATTAATGACAACAGTTTTAATGCAGTGTAAATGTTGTATGTCCCAGGATTTCTTTACCCTTTTAGAATATTTTGAAACACAAACTCTTCCAATTCACTTTCATACCACATTATAAAGTTTTCATTCAGCAAAAGAAAACATAACTTTTCAATATAAATATAGGATGGAGAAGGTCTTATAGAAGACTATAAGACATCACAGAATCATCAAGGTTGGAAGAGATCTTCAAGAACATCCAGTCCAACCGTCAACACAACACCACCCTAGTCACCCCTAAATCATATCCCCAGGTGCCACATCCAGACAGCTGTTGAACACTTCCAGAGACAGTGACTCGACCACCTCCCTGGGCAAATTATTCCAGTGCTCACCACTCTTTCAGTGAAAACTTTTTTTTCTGAAATCTAATCTGAACCTTCCCTGGCACAACTGAGGGCCATTTCCTCTTGTCCTTTCACTTGAGGCTTGGCAGAAGAGGCCAACACCCACCTGCCTATAACCAGGCAGTTGTAGAGAGTGAGCCTCCTTTTCTCCAGGTTTAACAACCTCAGCTCTCCCACCTGCTCCTCACAGGACTTGTGCTCCAGACCTTTTCCCAGCTTCTTTGCCCTTCTCAATGTCCTTTCTGAAGTGAGGGGCTCAGAACTGGGCACAGGACCAGAGATACAGCCTCACCAGTGCCAGGTGTCAGCTGTGCTCTTCCAAACCTAGCATCTGTATATTCTGCAGTAATCATTGCAATGTTCAGAGTGAAATGTTAATAACCATACACAGAAAAAGGCCAAATTGTACCTGCAGCTGCCTTGGTTTGAATCAAGAGTTATAAGCCTCCAGATGTCTATCAGCCATCTAATATACTCAGTATGAAATTTTGCCCTAGATATTAAAAGAATGGTGCCTACTTCTACTCTGAGGGGGGTATGAACTACTGAAACATCTAAAAAGAATCACTGTGGAAATTGCTCAACTGAAATAACCACCTACACTAATAGTGGCAGATGCACTTAATAGGGCAAAAATGGAGATGGTAAAATGAGTCCATAAAAGTTTTAAAATTGAATGTTAAAATGGGAGTTTAAGTACCTTCTCGTTGAGACCCTTGTAATTCAAGAATACTTAATACTTAATACTGAATTTATAAAGAACTGGTTAGAAAGTTCAGGACACTTGAAGAAAAGCTTATAGTAGTTAGTACTTCTGTAAATGGGAAAAAAATTTTTATAACAGCCATAAAATTATTCTGCATAGTCATCTGGTCTAACTTGAAATAAATTGAGCTATTTTCTAGTTATGCTTTTTTATTTCTGTAAAGATATTAATTCCACTCTCACTTTCCTAGGCCTTTGATCACATTCTTTCTGCTATAGAAGACATTTCTGGACAAATAGGGCATCATTATCTGAGAGACAAGTAAGTAGTAACCAATTTAGAATCTTGAAATACTGCTTGGAAATATTATTTGTACATTATAACTTTTAAGCCTGTGAGCCTAGGGAAAGTAAGGATGCTAAATGTATTTAAAGAGGTTACACACTGGAAATACTGGAAATACAGCAAATGTCAAAACAGTGTATTTTTTGTCCTCTTACAAATAGAATCTTTCCTTTCTCTTCCACAGTTCATGTAATACCTTTTCAGGTGCCTCAGTTCACATAGAGGGCTCATTCTCTCAAGATTAGAGAACTGACTATTTTGCAGAAGTTTTCACCCAGAATGTTAGTTTTTCTTTGTTATACTACATTGCATGAACAGTATTTATGTGTGGAGGCACTAAAAAACCTCAGCTACAACTATGCTAGCTGTTTATCCTATCTCTACAAGAATGTGTTCAACACCTCTGAAAGTTATGGCAGAGTGCTTTGAAACTGCTGTGACAGTTTCAGCCTATTAGTCTGAAGCCAATAATGAACCATCCCCTCAGTTTATAGTTTCATCTAGAGAGAAGCAGAATTACTCAGCTGAAATATATACCATTTCCTTTAAAGTACATGTGAAGATTTACCCTTGTGATGGTCACACTTCCATACCTAGATGAATAAATGTGGAAAAAAGGACATTAAATCTGGACATCTTTAAGAGTGTTATTTCAAGTTAGGCCGTTCTCTCCCTGGAGTCAGGTCATTTCATAGGTGCAAACAGTCACAGTTTTGACCTACTAACCTCTTGCTGACTCAACATGCCAATTTCAATCCAAAAGCCATGTGGTTGTGTTAGCTTTCTGCAGAGCACACCCCTAATGCTTTCTGAGAAGCTGAGTCTGTTAGCTTAGGTTTAACATTATCATGCAAAACAAGACAATTCTTAGGCTGAAGCTAGCTTGTTGTGGAACTTGAGCAGAATTGCTCACCTGCATCCAGTTATAGAGACAATCTCCTTCCTTTCCTTTTGCTCCTCATTTATTTATGCAGTGAAGAATTTTCCTGAGGCACTCCAGACAGAATATCTTTCTTTTGGTCTAAGTTTGTAGTTTACTTTTCGGGAATAAATTTCAGTAGGCTATATATAATATAGGCAAATACATCTCCAGTTTTGAAATATTGCCTCAAAGATAGAGCTATATTTTTAAAATGGCAGATTAACATGTGACCTCTTGCATGTCAGAAAGTAATCCCCTTCAGTAAGAACAGAAGGAATAGCTTAATGTAGATTCATGGTTGAGTATGTGGTTTTATGACTAATGTATTTCGAATGAGACCATCTTAAGCCTGCCTTTTGGACTCAATGTACATGAAAGTGCTGCTTCCATAAAGAAATGCCGACTCCTAGCATCCTCACTGATGGGTTCAGGAGTGGCAGCCTGAATTAGAGCCTTCTGGTCAGATGTTCTGGCCAGAGAAGAGGAATAGTTATCAATTATATGAATAATATTTAACACAAAAAGGTTTAGGCAATCTGAATCAAAAGCTGTAAACTCAAAAGGTCCATTGGGTGAGATGGATAGAGTAATTCTGAGCAACAGTCTCCAAAGCTGCCTCATGCCCTTTAGATGAAGTTAGAAGAAAGTACAACAGCCTTTAATCTTTTGGACCCTAAACATGACAGGGCAGATATGCTACTATCAGACAATCTTGGAAGTGTAAATCATTGTAAATCACACATGGCTGCTACCCCCAGAGCAGAGTACATCAGTGGCATGGATAAGGCCCTCTGGTAGAGCTTCTGGAAGGGCACTGTTATTCTGAACTGATTTTTCTGGTCTGGCTGTCCTACAACACACCTGGGGAAAAGCAGATTACTTTCCCAACAAAGGAAGAAAATTAAACATAATCAGAAGTGGAAAACTAAGGTAGCATGATCTCCCAAAGTATAAAATGTGTTACTGACTCTGAAATGGAATACTGTAATCATGACACTCTTGTAGCAGTGTTGGGTAAGTGAACTGATTAAATGCTTTGTGACAGCTGAATAAGTCTGTAGCAGGCTTTTCTTTGACTTTCTTTACATGCTAATTGAAAAGCTTCAAGACACAAATCCCTCATGTTCCACTGTTCACCCCTTTTTTCAAAGTGTTTAGCTCAAAAATATAATTTATGCTAAATTAAAATGCTTTGAAACTAAAATTGCTTGTTGCCATTAACACAGTTTGTTTAAATTATCAGGTGGTCCAATTTTGATAGGAAATTCCTCAGAAAAATACTGATGAGAAGGTCTGCTCAAAAATCAAGGGACCAAATCCTTAATGTTTTCCATGAGCTCAACTTGAAGGATGCAATTAGCTATGTGGCTGAGGTACTTATGAACACTTGTTGACATATTGTAGCATCATTTGGAATTAGTTTTTTTTTTTAATTTATACTATAACCTAAAGTTGATATATTGCAGGAGATGCCTAAAGGAAAACTACTTCCATGTCAGCTCTGTTTTTTTTTTTTAATGTGTGTTGAGTGTCAGTATTGCTGGTTTGAGAAGCTGTAGTTCTCAATATTGTGCCTGATTGCCAAATACTATTATATTGTACTTACTTCAATGTACATTTCTGTTGCATTTTACTGAATATCTTTGTTTATATATTCATTACATGAAAAAAGTACTGTAATTCTGGAGGGGTGTTGTATTTCTAAATGTGTCAACAGGGTCTGGTCCCTTCAGGATAGTGGTTCTATGTGATGACAAATCTGATTTGAAGAAGCTCACTTTCAAATGATGTGCATGTGTGGCCAAAGTATGGGACTGCTAATCTCAATCTGTCAGATCATTGTAACATGCAAAAAAAACCCAAACAAAACAAAACAAAACAAAAAAACCAAAAAAACCAGGAAAGGTAACTTTAATTCAATGGAATCATAACACCTACAATTCAATAATTAGGGTTAAATATACTACAAATATCAATATATCAATTGCAATCAGAGATTTGTGAAGTTAGGGAAACTTAAGGCTTGCAACAGGAGAAATTTTTAAAGGAGATTTGAGGAAAATTTCTGACCTGCTGCAGGAGTTCTGCAGCAATGTTGCCCGACCATGTGAGAGTTCCTAATCTTCTTCAGTATGAAACTAGTCACCTTAGCTCAAACAGCCACAAATGAGCAGTATTGATACAATGTAAAGGATAGTTTTAAATGGAATACTTTTAAAAGTGGTCTTTGAAATTACAATCGATCCATTCCCATAATCTCCAATTGAATTAACTTTCAGAGTTAGGTGATGTATCAGTTAATTTCTTTAATTTAAATAAAAACTGTTACTATCATTGATACTACTACTACTGCTGAACTTTTTTCTTTTTTTTTGAAAATGAGCTACAGCTGGGCAGTCTTCTTCCAATGAAACATATAATTTTGGAGATTGAATTCAGAAAACAAGATGAAATTCAGAAATTATGTTAGTATGGAAGATGGAGAATAGTTCAACAAGACAGGCAAATTCTTCCTTTTGAGATTTTGTAAATTATGCATTTGGTTTTTAGAGCATCTGAGCTCAAGAACTAATTTTCTTTCTTGTGATACTTTCTGGGTCGCACCTCAGAGGAAGAAAGTTGGATAATGACTTTGAGGTGGATCACCATGAAACTCATGTTCAGATTCATTGCTGAATCCGTTCAGTAGATTTATTACAGTGCTTCTTCTCATTAGCAGACGCAAAGGGCTTTATAGATCACTAATACATGCAGATTTAGGATCAGGATTTGTACCCAATAATGTCTTTGATCCCATACAGCAAAGACAGATTACTGAAAGTTAGATTAATAATTTTTTAGGAGATGAAACACAAAGGAACTGCTTTTTGTTACCTTAGTCCTAATCCTATTTGTGTGTATTGTTTCTTGCAGTAAATTCTATTGTGCAAATTTCTATACCAATAAAAAAAGAAGTTGAAAATTTGAAAATTCTCCAAGTTCTACAGAAGTTTTGCAACATATTTTCTTCCAGCAGAAATTAATTATGAGTTGTGAATCCTAAAGTAATTTCCTTTGATTTACATTGATTTAACAACTTTTTCTTCACTTCGCAAATATATCTTTGAACTAAATATCTATGAATTACAAGCTGACATTGAAATTGAAGCTATTTCTTCCAGGACAAGTAAAGACCTGCCTCCCCCAGCTACTTACTCTCTTTTTACTTGCAAGAAACTGAGGAGTTTCAAAAGTATTTTATATCTTTTTCTTTGTTCAACTCTGCTGCTGTGGTGCATCTATATAATAAATAAGAGTTGAGAGAGTTCAGTCTCAATCTAAGTAAATTCCTTACAGTTGAGAGGGGAGAACCTAAGCTAAGAAAAATGAAAACAACCCTTCAGAGCAACTGAAGGGAAGTGACTTAAAATACTCCTGGTTCATAACTTGTTCTGGCTAAAATACCTTCACTGATGATATGGTATGATGTATGTATGAAACATTAAACTTGATTAGAAAAGAAAGTCAGATCCACTTAAGAGAATGGATGGGATGATGTTCTCCCAGAATTCAATTTTATTAACCTCAAGTTTCCTGCCTGCAGAGGCCACAGTGTATTTCTTAATGCCATTAGTAACTCACATGCTGTGATACATATGTGGGCTACCACAGCAAAAGAAAACATTTATTTGGTTTGCTCCATGAATATGAAAATGTAAAGGGAACACAGTACAGTTAAAGTTGGAGAAATGTAGATAAAATCTCTGCTCTGCAAGGGAGATGAATTTTCCTTGATTATTACTGTTTAAAATCCAGAGACCTACTATGTGATTTGTCTCCTCTGTGATTCAAAACCATAGATGTTTTCAGCCTGTGTAACCACAATGTCACCCAACAAATACCTTTTAGCTAAGCAAGAGATTACTTAAGGTGTAGGGAAAAGTATGAAGACATAAAACTGAGCTTTTCCAGCAGTTCATTTCTGTGACACTAGTTTTAAAATTGAAAGAAAATCTCATCTCTTCAATATCTCATCTTGTCATGCCATAACCTCTTTCTAATAGTCTTGTAGACTTCTATCACCACTTAATATTTGCTGCTTCCAGTCTGGTAGAGAACAGAAAACTTAGTGTTGTGTCTTTGAAAATGCTACTGATAGTGTGGTGATGTGTTGAAACATGAACATCTTTTTATGTATATTCCTAGCTCTTGGCTTGCAACATTGTACAGAGTAAAATTGCAAACCTATTGAGGCACAGGAAATCATTCACCTCTTCAAAATCAGTTTCTAAGAGTGGAATAGATTTTCTCCTTGCTTTGTTTGTAGGGATAATGCCACTCAGCTTAAAGAAACCACAAAACGAAAAAATGGTTTTTATTTGTTAACTGGATACAACTCCTCCCATGCTTTTTGTGCCATTTACATAAATACAGTCTGACAAATTATCTATATTCTGATAAACATTTTGTCCTAGGTTTTTACAGATGTAATATGTCTTGTTTCTTTCCATGACCAGGGAGAACGTAGAGGTTCGCTGGCATTTATACGTTCTCCAAGTACAGACAACATGGTAAATGTGGATTTCAGCACTCCACTCCCAAGCACTGTGGAAAGCTCTGTCTCTTATTTATTGTAAGTAATGTGGACTGGCAGGGTGCTTTATGACAGGAAATGGAAACACTGCTAAAAAATTGTAAAATTTAAATTACAGGGGCTTCAGTGACTACTTTTTTGAACTTTAATATTTTCTCCCACAGAAATGGCTATATATGGATTTATAACATTGTATTTTACACACAGTTTTTTTCAGTAAAGGCAGGTAAGATGAAGTAGACAGCCACATTAGAGTTGTTTCATTTGCCTTTGGTTCACCAATTGTTATATTCAGGGCTAGATGTTATTTCTGTGTTTGCTCCAGAAAAGGTAAGGAAAGAGGCAAGGAAAAAAATTGCCCCTTCCTTAACTTTTTGGTGAATCTGCCACTGAACAGATCATGTGTCATGTAAATCATGTGAAATTAATTAATGCTACATCCCCCGAAAGACAAAAACCAATGATCTTTTCACATTTTCCATTAGGCACTTACTGACTCATTGTCATTTAGCCAGTTCTTACTCTTCCTTTTTTATTTTTTTGGTAAATCTTCATCTTGTTTTCACCTTTTCATTCCTCGTCTTCCTTTTGTTTTTTCTTCCTTTTCAGCAATAACTGATTTTAAAAACTGCTGTTTGTGTTTTTCTTCAGGAGAGAAAAAGCTGGACCAGTTTGCCTTGACATGCAAGCTTTAGAGCAGAGGAGGAAAAGTATCCGGGACACAGAAGATACCCTCGCTCATCACACCCTACAACAGTACCTGTATAAACCCAGGCAGGAGGTGAGAGCAAGAGCCTAGCATTGGACTGTTTTCCAATCTAGAACTAAGAGGAAATAGGAACCAAAACTTGCGAGTGAAACTCAAAAGGAGAGAATCCACTGCAAAATCTGCACCCTTGAGGAAGATAGGCTCTTTGTGTGATTTCTCATTTAAGAACATGGCTTTTTAAAAGAACGAGTGCCTTTGATATCACTGGGGCCAGTGGAATGCAGAACTGTGTCCAGCAAAGGTTCTGATCAGGATTAAATGAAGTGTGTCAACTGAAGTGATTCAGACACTTTTAGGGGAGAAGCTTACTTTGAATGACAGTCCACTCTTACACACTTAAAATTCCTGGACTTGTTTCATGAAGAAAAAAGAAAAAATTCATTAATGCCTTCAGACTAGTCTTTAGTTCATTCTTTCTTGTGGAGTGGTTGACATTTTCGTGACACTGATTGAATGCATTGATTCAGGGCTTTCATCTGTATTTCTAAGTAAATGAATATTGTCTTCCCTTCCTGGCCACAGCACAAACACCTGTACAGTCGACATGAGATCATGCACAGTGAAGATGACAAACAAGACAAGGAGATTTTCCATAGGACAATGAGGAAGCGCTTAGAATCTTTCAAGAGTACCAAACTAGGAATAAACCATTCCAAGAAGCTCAATAAAATCCACAAACGAGACCGGGGCCAAAAAAGGGTAAAAATACTTTCACAAGGACCCAGATGTAGCCACCTATTATACAAACTAATGGGTGGGAAGGGTAGGAAGGACTCTGAAGGGTCCTATGTCCTGCATTTATCTCTGTCCTATAGTATTTCATTAATTTAGAGGACCTAAGCAAGAAGAGATAAAACTAGGAGGTAACTCAAGGGACTTCTTCTCACATTCTGCACTTCTCTCTGCTTTGGGACTCTTCTTCTGGGTGAGAGATTTCTGATCACTTGAAAAACAGCAGACCCTGAACAATGCTACTACACTGTGAGGAGATTTTGCAGGATAGAGGTAGCAGGATAGCCCTATAGCATGGAGCATTCAACCAATTTGTGTGAAACTAAGAGGGAACACACAGTATAAAAAGAGCCAAAGTTTCTCTTTTTACGCTGTCTGTACACACTTCAAGAGTAGGGGGGAAATTAGTGGCATCCATATTGAGTCTCAAAGATTACAATGGATTTTAGGCTTATTCTGCTGAACTCGTCATTTCAAAGGGTGTCACTGCCATTGCTATCTGATGACATTAGCATTTTTGGTCACTTTTTGCTTTCTTTTCAGAGAAATAGCAGTGTCATACCAAATGGAAACATTCCTTCAGAAAATCCAGTACAAGATTTTACTTTGAAGGAAAAAGGTAAAAAGACTCTTAGACTGTTTTCATTAACTGAATTTTACCAGCTACATTGCCAGTAAAGCATCACTAAAAGATTTTGTGATATGCCACAGCAAATCTGATAGTAAAAAGGGACTTCTAGTCATAGTTCAGAACTGGGAGTGGTGATCTGCTTCATGCTTAAATGTAGTGTTTAGAAGTTAGTTTTTTAGGAATCTGGATGGCAAACAAAATTTTGGCCTTTTTCAACATATTTTAAAAATATCATATTTATATTCTGTAAACAAAACAATGCAGTGGCTAGAATATAAATGAAATTTCAGGTTCTGTTTGGATAAAATACACAGAGCTGCTAACTTCTTTTCATCACAGCAGGATACATCTACCTAAGACATCAGCCATATAAAATTCAGTAGCTGAGATTGCGTTCTTGTCTGAGTTAAAGTCCACTGTTTTAGAAGGGTCTGAATCAGAGTTGAGGCTAAGCAAACATGATATCACTCAAGGAAGGCATAGCTTTGGAAGGAACACATAATCAGAGATCAATTCCAGCACTGCTTCATCCTTCATGAACAGATCTATCATGTGGATCAGGCTTGGAAGTGTAATTGGAAGCTGACCAGTCTGGGGACTATCCCTAGCAAAAGCTGGTTTTGCATATAAAGCCCCAAATTCTTTCCTGTCTTAGCCATTTTTTGGCATTGGTGTCAGGCATGGCAAGATGTGATGGGAGCTAATGTGTTTGTTATACAATTATAAAATAATAGGTGTCACTCCAAAACTGAAATGTGGTTAAAAGCCACTGAACTAACTTTGATTTGTGTCCTTCCCATAACTCCATGATCTCAAAGACAACTCACGTAAAATAGAGAGGGATTTATCTTTTCTCAGTAGCTCCAAGCAAACATATTTTTCCTTATGTACCTTCTTTGAATAATTTACAGAGTGTTATTTTTGTTTGACTGAGAGGGGCAGTACAGGCTGGCTCCTCAAGTGTAATATTCTAGAACTACTTTGCTTGGGAAGAGCTTTCCGAATACTCGTTAGTAGGTCATTCAATATTGTCTTATTAAAGAACTCTGCATAAAGATGTCATCATCTACTTAAAACCAAAAAAAAGTTTAATTGGAAGACAATTTTCACAAGTGGTTTAGCTGCTATTGCAAAACTTATTCTACTCCAGTAAAAGCAGCAATGACCTCATTAGGTTTGAAACTAGTCACTATACTAATGCCAACCTGTGTCAAGAGATGAAAATCCTTGTTAAAGATGTATTTTTGATAACCATGACAGCATCAAACCAGCAGGAAATAGCATTTTCTATCAGAACTGATACAAATCTCTAATGAAAATGCGCTTTATTTTGTTTTCTTTTCTTTTTTCCCCCCTAGATTTGGAGTTTTCTGAATCAGAAGAAAATAATGATTATGAGACTTTGCATCTAGGCAAAGGAGTGGATTTCCTGGCTAATGTGACAAAACAAAATTTCACAGATACTCCTGCTGGTAAAAATATTTATTACCTACAAAGATTTTTTTTCCCCCTCAAATATAACAAAATGTACTAGAAATGCTGATGAATTAGGCTGGGTTTTCTTGTTTGTTTGACTGAGTGATTTTATGTGTTCAATCTGAAAATACCTTTGCTTAATATTAACGTTAACATACAGATTTTTGGATATCTGGAGGTATGGAGAGCATCACGTTTGAAACTGACAGCAGCTGTGAACATGACTACCTAAACCAGTTTTACAGCCACAAATTATTTCTAGCAGCAGAAAATGTTATTTTCAAATTGTTTTACCTCATGAGATCAGTCAGTACTAGTCCTCTGGAATTGTTTTTCACTTGCATTGGAACTTTGTTGTGATAAATTTTGTTCTTATTTCAGGCAAGATTTCTACTTTTATATTCACTATCCCATCAGATCCTTACAGGCTTATAGAAGTCACAGAAAAGGGCAGGTTGCAGCGTTTCTGGAGCACGCAGTGACCTTGATTTCCAGCCCTGAAAAAAATCCAAAATATTAAACTGAAAGCTTATAACTATATATAACAGAAACTATAACATATGACTTATGGAGTTATAAAATTTAGTATTTCTCTTTATGTATTTGATTTGAATTTTCTGCAGTTATTTTATGCTGTGCTTTTTTTTTCTTGCTTAACACTTGTGAACTGATTATTTCTTTTAGTGATTTTATTTTTTGACTCAAGATATCCCTAACATAATTGCAAATTTGACGTGACAACCAATTTGTCTCTTTAATTGAAATCTAGTATATGTCTAGCAGTAACCAAAGTATATGTGTGTGTAATGGTCTGTGTATTGACTTAGTCACACATATACCAGTGTATCAGCCCATTTTTTCCAACAGCCTTTCTTCTTTTATAAAGCATCTTGCTGTATTATCAAGAAATTATTTTGATTACTTTTATTTGTCACTCATGAATTTTTTTTAGGAATTGATAACCCAGTATTTTCAGCTGATGATGACCAAAGCATCTACATGAAGTTCTCACCATGGTTATCTAGTGAAGACACTGTGGTACCATCACAAAGGGCCCGAGTGCAGATCCCATATTCCCCAGGCAACTTCAGACGGCTCACTCCAATCCGGCTCAGCAATAAATCAACAGATTCCTTCCTGCTAGCAGATGGCCCAGAGGACCGACCCAGATCTTTTCTCCCAGAATCAACACATATGTAATATTTTAAAAGATATTATCACCTTAATTTTTTATCCAGACTTCGTATCAATCCTGAGAAGTAAACTTATTTTTCTGTTTTTTCTTCTTTCAGAAAATCTCTTTATTTCCTGATTTCTTTGTACAACTAAACATCTTCTATTTCCCTCCGACTTAATTAACAAAACATCTTTCTATTTTCCTTCTGCAGAGGAGCTGTTCAATTATTTGGGGGTCCAATGCCTTGCTACTTTTACAGCAGATAAGGGTCCTTCTCTTTGTTTTCACTTGAATATTTTAAATGCCAAGAAAATAGTATTCCAAGTACCAGAATATTGGACATACATTTTCAAGAGGCTTCAGGTTTCCTGGTTTGTCAGTCCTAGATGATAAAATTGGTACCTGAATTCCCTAAAAGAAATGATTTTTTTTTTACTCTTTTGCTAAGAAGCCTTGAATTAGCTGTGAACATTTGCCCAGATTATTTATCCAATGTCCAGGAAGAAAAAAGCCCCACTGCTACAACTATTCAGTGACACTGCTGATTAAATTACATTAGAAAGGGGTTTAAAATTAATTGTATTTACTAAAATGTATAAGACTCTCCTTGTGGGGATAATTACACAACAGAATTGTGGAGAAACAGAATTCCATTTAGAGCTTTATCCTTAAACTGTGAATTTATCTCAATCCATACCTTATTTTGAAACTAGAAAAAGGCTTAAGTTTCTGATGCAGTAAATAACTTGTTGCTTCTAATGAGTTAGAGGCTTAAAATTAAATTGACTCTGAGTGTAAATTAATATCCCAGTTGCTCTTTAACTTCTGCTGTGTGGAAATTTTCCACACCATAAAATCAGCCTTCATTTTTATAATCAAGTCAGGCAGTGCTTCAGACGAGGTGGGTCAGGTCCACAGTTCAGATATAATTGAATAGAACACAGGGCACTGCAGGGATTGTGCAATGAAACACAAAAGTCAGTGTCATTGTGGATACACTTTTGTGGAATCCATGGTCACAAATCTATGTCTTAGTGTCCTCTGTGCATCAAAAAAAAAAAGTAAGTTGAAAGTATTCTGTAGCTGGTTGATGAAACTTTGTTCAGATAAACACCTCAGGCTAAGAGAGAGTACTGTTAATTTTGACATAAGAAGAATTTCACAACCTCTTGAGAAGAAATAGAAAAGAAAGTTCCATTTTTCTTCTGTTTTGGCTTCTGTCCCTTCAGAAGATTTGCTACTTCAAGGGTAATTAGAGGAAGCACATAACTTTCTTTACTGGAGTGGCCTGTAGGTCTGTGTTTGGTTTCAGTTCTGAGTTTCTTAATAATGCATCTTTGTTTATTTTTTAAATGATGTTTTAAAATAAACACTGGATTAGTTAAAGGACTGTGAATTACAGTCCAATATCCTGATTAAAAGTGTGAACAATGAGCAGCATTCCAAAAGAACAATTTCACCTTGACACTTATCCACATTCAAATTCTCTTTACTTTTTTTCCCACTGAGAACATTGCTGCAGAATATTGACATATGACCTGCAGAACATTTTCTTGCAAGCCTTTGTTATTTTCCTCCATTTAATTGCTTTATTTATAATTCACTTTATTATCAGGAAGTGATATGTGTAAGTTAATTTGTGGGTCTCTTTGATATGTTAAAATCACTGGATTTTTGACTGCTGTGTTTCTTAATAAGTGTTTTGCAAAGTTAGATTTCCCAAGCTAATAATCACTTTGATTACTGTCTGAAACAGTCCTCTGAATGATCTCCTTAACAAAATTCTCCCAATAGGAGAATGATACTAAAATTTCAATTAAAATGTTTTAAAAAACAATGGAAACTGGAAGCCAAGAGTGGAAATGTTAAGTTTCTCTACATATGTAATCTATACAGAAAACTGATCGTAGGTTCTGATCAATAAGAGATTGATTCCCTGGAGTCAAACCCTCCGCTACTTGATTGAAAGAGTACAATTTGTTTCAAAAATTTCTGAAATATTTCCTTGCTGAGCATCAGGACTGTTTCAAGATACACCTTAGTGACCAGATGATGGCTCCATCTCCTAACTATCTGAAACGGGCTGTTGTTCATCCTAAACACTAAGCTAAGTTTTGCCTCACATTCAGCAAGGATAAAAAGTTTAATTAACTCACTTCAGATTGTCCAAGATAGAATTGGATACAGAGTAGAGTTCTTCAGGGGAAAAAAAAATCTTTAACCACTCGCTTTCATAAGACTTTCATAAAAATAACCAAAAGCAAAGCCCAATAGCCAGCATACTAGCAGATAAAGTGTGTACAAATAGAAAACAAATGTTTCTATTTAATTGTGCTCTCTAGGTGATATGGACCATGATGTTGAAATGACAGAATACTCCTCTTCAGATGACCAACTAAACCAAAATGGAAGTGTTTCAGTGAATCCCCTCCACTTCTTCCCCTCTTGTCTTCAAATGCCTTGGACACAAAACTATTCTTCATTGGAAAACAGAGGGAATATATCTCTTTCTGCTGTCTCTGAGTACATTGCTTCATGTGACCCAAATGTACCTGATCTCTTCTGGGAATCGGGTACAGATATGAATAACAAAGAGACAGTAAACTCAGGTTATTGTTCTGAAGTTAGCTTCAAGTCAGAGAATTCACAAGAAGAGAATACTCTGCTTATGTTTGAAGGGCTGGAAGACTCTTACATGAAGGAGCCCCAAGAGAAGAAAATGTTGCTTGATATAGAAGGGAATTACAGGTCTGCTGCAGCCAGACGTGTACAAAGCCGACGTTCTTTCCACAGGCCAAAGCCTCTGCATCACCCTAAGCTACAGAAGCTGGCATCTCTTCCAGCATCTTGCCATGTCCCTCCACATTCCTTGGAACAGGAGGAAACACAGTTGTGAGCCAGGACTTAATTGAAAGAAGAAGATGAACAAAGGGCTTTTGTAAAAGTAGAATGCAACCTATTGGTTCATAGGATCTGCTCTAGGATGGATTCAGATGGAAAGGGAGTGGGGTCCTGTGATGTCAGAAACACTGGAGCTTTTCTGCTGCACTTACGTTTTTAAGTTCTTATTCATAATGAAAGGATGCATAGAGAGAGGGAATTATGACTCCTTGTTATTTTTTCATGTAGACTGTTACAAATAATCTATTATTTTTGGAGGGCTAAACCAAGAATCTTTTCAAATGGTAAATCCTTGATTTTTTTTACACGGAGATGGTTTATTATGCCATTATGCCATAAATACATATAAAGGAATAGGCTGCATTTGCTGCTTCAGTAATGGAATTAAGCATTTATGCTTAATATGAAATATATATGAAATAAAAGTAGGAGAAGCCAGTGGTTAGCCTCTTCCCTGCTAAGTCTACTCTGATTGAAATGGATCAGTGCCTTTTAAAAGTGAAAGCTAAAGAAAAATATTTTCCTGCTCTTGAATATTTGTGTCACTGAGTAATTATGGAATATTGACTCTCATGTAAAACTTTCCAGGGAGAGGGAAAGTCCTAGAATCTTGAAATTTAATCAAGTACTCCAGATGGACCGTTTCCTTACTTCACCTTCACTCCCTCAACTCGGTAGCACTGGAATGAAAGAACATCCAGAATTAGCTCAGAATTTTAATTTGCGTGGTCAGAAGCAATTCATTTCATATTCTTAATTAAGCTGCTCTATTTTAAATAGCCTCATCAGACAGAAGTGTAAATATTTGTCATTTTTACTGCTGCTTTGGAAGACACCTTCCAAATACTGTTAGATTATCCTGTTAATTTATGTATCACCTTCAATAGCTGATCAGGATAGTGGTCTCTCAGATGGTGTTCTGCATTTTGCCACATGGTTTAAAGGCCACAAAGACTCAGGATGTTGATGGTTCAAAGTACTGTACAGAGGCAGTTTGGCTACTGTGCATGTATATACCTATTTGTATTAGGAATGTGCTTTTTTTTTGTCCATGGTTTTCTGTCAAATGATAGTTATGATGGCACTAGACACTACTGCATATAAATTAGATCCACATCACCTTGAAGACAGCTGGAGGTATCAGTGAAAGCTAATTCAGATGAAGACTAAATAAAAGTGAAAACTCTGAGACCTCTCATTGATGTATAATACTACATGCTTGTGTATAGTCCTCTGGCCGTTTTGCCTTGGATGATTCCAGTCCTGAAATTTTGGCTTGAAATCTTCAGTGGTATAAATTGTAAAGGTTCTACGAAGTTAACAGAAAGAGAGTGCTTAGCCACTTCTGTGGTCTTAATGTGTTCCTACTTTCTATTTGATATCAGTGTAAACTATTTGTAAATGAGCTGTCACCTTCAGGGAGGTATCTGCATTGTTTAGGACTGGATCCTGGACAGTGGCTTTATGTGGTAAATTTTACTTTATCTATAGAAATTAATGATTGTTTCACTCTACCTACCCAGATTTTGAATGGGTTTGAGATGATTCTGTGTTAGATACCAAAACTGAGATAATAAAAATTGTGTTACCCACACACCCAGGAAGAGTGGAACAATGTGTGAAAACTCACGCCCACATGTTTTTCTATCTTTGTCCTGTATGCTAAAACTGTATCTTAGGCTGGTGCAAATTGCAGAGATGTGATGGCAAATACCATATACAAACCTAGATAGATACAAAACGTACACCTCTAGAGACTAGATTCAGAGAAGTGGTTCTTTTGGTATCAACCCACAAGCAGCTGCCTGTTTTGGCTCTCATCTTGGGCAATGATTCAAATCAGTGTCCCTAGTTGTAAAGCTTCATCACCCAGAGCTAGTCTTGTTAAAATTCAATAATGTAAATACAATTTTTGTGAAATCGAGTACATGTGAACATACTATTTTGATGAAGTAGAGCATATTAATGTTGTTCTAGATATTATAATTGGAACAAGTATTTTAGTAATTGGCATAGATACATAACAGGACCATGACTGATCCCAAATGTTAGTACAGGTAAAGTGCAATGTGCCAAAATATACCCTTCTGTCTCATAGCATAATGCTGAAGTACCAACACCAAAATTGGCAAGATGCTCATCAGGTGTTGGCTTTGAAATGAAGCTTTCATTTCTTACTGGTGTCATACAGAGGTCATTGCTGTGCTGCAGTCAGAAACAGAACCACACTGTGGACTGTTTTCTGCATGCTTGTTAGACCATTACCAATCTGTTTTTGTACAGGCTACCTCAAGGAAACATTTGTAAGTTGTCATCAGCAGATGGGAGTTTTCACCACATAAGTGTTGCACAGACAGGAGTATGCTATTTTGAAAATCACAGGATATGTTTTTATTGTTCTTGGAAGCTTTTAGGCTAAAGAAAAGAGGATCCCTAGACATCATATTTACATATTTACAAACACAGCAGTCTCTGTGAAAAGTCAGCAGGACCCTGTATGTTTTTGAGAGGGCTGTGGGCTGTAGTACTATAAAACAGAGGAATACCATTTCAAACAGAAATGGAAAGACACTATACACAAAGGGCTTACCTCTCTGTTTCAAAGGCCTTAGGCATTTTCTATATGTTGCATCACTACAGCTTAACAAATGAAGGATAAAATGGGGCATTCTGATAGTGAAGAGATCTTTCCCTGGAATATCTTGCATAATTCCTGAAGAACTTATGCCCCTGGAAGACGTTTGCTAGAAGAATTGATTCTACAGCAAGGTTTTGTTTGTTGTAACTTCTCAGTTTGAAATGTGATGAAAAAACTTTGATGTCCCCAGTTTCCACATATGAGAATGTACTCATAGCTATAAAACAGTGGATTATAATTCCTTTTTTTATCAAGGGCAATTTATAAATAGACTGTCTACCAGGGCAAATACAAAAAAGCAGGTCATAACAGTTCATCATTTGTTGTACTTTTTTCTTTTTTTGCATACTCTTTCATTGTACATTCACATTTCCTGTGGTATGTGTACCTGTGGATGAAAGTGGTTACTTCTTCAGCATGCTTTAATCAGTCAAGCACCACTAATTTCTATCACAGCAACATAAATTCAGAGCTGCTGAGGATATGGCTGTAAGTATCAGCTATTTTTGCCCTGGTTTATTAGATTGGAATGATAAGTTGACAACTCATTCACCTCTGGTGAGGCCAGTTCAGTTCTTACTTCCCTGAAAACTGTGTCTCTAAATTTTTTTTTTGTGACATGCTCTGTCAGAAAAAGGAAAGCTGTGCATTCCACAGTTGCTATTTATTTAATAAGTGACTATGGCCTACCTTGTTGCAAAAAGATGAAATTAAGAAATATTTGATGTTCCTTCTACGTATTTTGCTCCATGAATAAAGTTTTTTTTAACAATGTTTATTATGCTGCACTATGATCTAACAATGTTAAAAAAACCCAGAAGTGTTGCCTGCATTGAGATGAATTCTGTCTCTCTGAACTGTGAGCCTAGTTATTGAAATATATGAAATTATGTTTTACAAATACATGTTCTAGAGATTTATGTAACAAAGGTTGCAAAATAATCATGTGCCTTAAATTGTCACTCTTTGGAGTGCTGTTGTTTGGAGATACTCGTGTGTACTTTCCAAAAGGTGTCAACTTACTTCATATATTTTTAAACAGTTGTCAAGTCAAGTTGTTCTGCTAATGTCTTTATAGAAATGTTTTAATAGTATATCATAATGAGAAGTTTGGCAATAAATTATATCACTTTGGTGGAATCACACTGCTTTGGCAAGTGATTTAGAGAATAATTTATTTATTACACTTAGAAAAGGCTTTGCATTCAAGACTTCTGAGGAGTATATATTTCTGCTCCCAAATCAAAGTTAAAAAGGACAACAGAGTGCTACTGACAATTCATGGTTCAGTTTATAAAACATTATATATAAAACATTATATATAAAACAGTTTATAAAACAAATCATTAAAAGCAGCAACAAAAGTGGTAGATTGCCTGAGGCTCATTCTGACAGCTATAATGCTTTTTATGTAGTTCTAGCCCCACTATAGTCAATGACAGAATTCCATTTGACTTTATAAGCCAGTATTTTCATCCATAGAGCAGAAAGGCACATATTTTGTCAAGTTATATATAGAGATGTAATCATAACAATGATTTATAATTTAAATTTTACATGAATGACACATGGCATCTCATCATTATTATTATGCACCTGGATCATGGCAATTCAACATCATAGAAGCAAAGATCTGACCAGTCTTGGATTTCATCAGTTTCAGCAAAGTTTCAGGAAAGCTAAGTGATAAACACAAAAGCCTACTGGCTCTAGGAGGTATTTATAGTTTATTTTAAAGCATGATCCCCCAAGCATTACCAACAAGGGAAGAGGCTTTTCAGACCCATCGGGGAATACTGCAGTGCTTTCAGGAAGCACACGTGCTACACACACCTGTGAGTACAGCTACACTGCCTTCCAGGATCCCTTCTATGGGCATGGAAGGCAGTGTAGCTGTAGTCATGACTGAGAACAGAAATGAAGAAAAGTCTGAAGCAGAAGGATCAGTTTAGTGCTGCTAAGGTGTGAGTGGCTAAGAATGGGGAAAAACCTTATGTGGGCTAAGTATGTGTATGTGAATGCTCACGACAGAAATAATGAAAGCTGAAATGCGTAAAACTGACCTCAAAGGAAGACAATGCAGAGAGGTGCAAAACACCTATATCACCTGCCTAATAACCAATGCTTAATCCCTACCCACACACACCTATTTTCAAAGGATAACTCTATAATGTACCATTTTAGCTGACATCTTAATACTAACATTTCCTTCAGTGTAAAAGCAGTAGAAATGCCAAATAATGTAGTCACAAATAATCCTGGATATACAACCCAAGATGTAAGAAAAAAGTCCACAGAAGTTTTAACAAGGACATAAAACTCACTTATCCAGTGACTGCAGCAAGGTACCAAGAAACAACAGGATGATTACACAACCTGAGATCATCCTATAGTCACTGACTCGGAACATTACTGTATAGAGTAGAGAGAGTTTCATCTAGGAAATAGAAATGGATTTTGATAAGACAGGATAGAATGTAGTGACCAATTGAAGGGCATGACCAGATGAACAGACTGACCAGCAACCTGTTCACATGCAACCAGGCCACTAAATAGCATTATCTCTCTATCTCCTTAGAGTTGTTCACCCTCAAAACACCTTAATTTCCACCTTCCCCTGTCTTTGCTTCCTATTCAAAGCATCTTATACAATGTCTTGCAGAATCCCAAGATGTATCCCATTGGCAGTATCCCTCCTTGGTCTCTAAGGCGATACAGAGAGCCCACCCACTTGACTGACCTCGATGGCTTTCACCACACAGAAAATGAGGCTGACTGTCCTCCTGTGACAGCCCTGGAAGAAGCCAGATCAGAGTGCCCCAGCTTCTCTTATTCAGTTGTAATGGTTTCCCGACTAGCACTGTCTCCCTGTGCTCCTTTCTGTGTGTGAAGATGAACTTCGTGTTTCATAATCTAACAGTTTCATTGTAGATTCTGGGAGAAAAAAAAAAAAAAGTTCTATTGCCACCTGCTCAGGTTTTGTGTGTGATAAGTATTTTTTGAGTTGCTGGGATTATCAAGATAAATAGTGTTACCTGCACCAAACTGGTTTCTGCTAAAAAATGGTGGATTCTATCCATTACCTGACATGCATGAAGAATAACAGCATCATTACAAAATGGCAATTATAATTTAGTCAATTAGCCTTTTCAGATAAGAGTTTCAGTAATACTATTTATAACATCACTCCAACAAGCTCCTACTTCTTTGACAAGTTTAAAAGCCAGATCAAGCTGACAGGTAATGTACAACCCTAAATTTAATCCACTCAACACCGCCTATATTTCTTAAGATAATGAAGCTATTCAGACATTCAGAATCATGGAAACATTTAGGTTAGAGAAGAACCTTAAGATCAATGAGTCCTAGTGGTAACACTTTTTAACACCTAGTGTCTAACACTTTCAAGCCCACTACTAAGCCATGTCCCTAATCACACGTCCAGGTCTTTTAAATACCTTCATGGATGGTGACTCAAACACTTCCCTGTGCAGTCCCTTTCAGTGCTTGTCAACCCTTTCAATGAAGAAATTTTTCCTGTTTTTCAGTCTAAACTTCCAGTCTGCAGCCTCATGGGGCAACTTGTTTCCTCTTGTCCTATCACTGAGGAATGAGGCCACAATGCTAAGCTAAAAAATGTTTGAGACATAGGTATGTTGGAGAGCATCTAGTGTAGGATGATTGTAAAGTGTCATGCCATAACACAGGTAGGTCTGCTGTAGAAATATATTTCAGAGGACAAAAAGAACACCCAAAAGTGTTAATGGAAGAAGATCTGTGTTAGATTCATTACTGGAGAGATTGCTGAACTACACATGGGAAAGGTAACCTTTCTGGAGCATTGCAAAATAGATTTTTTGGCTGCATTAGCATGTGAATGGTCTAACAATAGCTGTAAGTGTGCTGAAGAAACAGCTGAAGTGAAACTTCTTATCGTACTTCTTATCGTACTTGTACTTCTTATCATACAAGAGTAAAAGAAAGACTGGGAATATACATAATGATTACCATATGGATACAAAAATGGACCTAATTTGGACAGAAGATAATCCTTTTTTCCAGTGCTGCAAGTGTTTTTACTGTTCTTAATCTAATTTTTACATTCCATAATTCCTTCTTGTTTTGGAACAAATGCACTTCTTAAAGAAATTCTAATTCTTATACAAATCATTAGGGTACAACCTTGTGTTGTGAATGCTTTATTTCTTTAACAGGCTTGCACTGTAAAAAATTTAGACATTTGTTAAAATGGCAATTTTGAAATTACCAGAAACCAGTTTTGCTCATGATTTTGCTTAATGTTAAATACAAACATTAATTCTAATACAAAATAGACAGGAGTACAGAGATAGTTCAACCTATGAGATATCTTCCCATGCAAACACTGCCCTTCTAAAAAACTAATTTCATAAGGTAGAAAAGGAAGAGGTGGCTGTCTTCCCCTCTTTTACCCTGCCCCATACCTTGAAACAGGTAGCTAATATATTCAAGAATTTCCAAATCATTTGGTGATTCCCACCTGAAAAGAAATCTGAATGAATTTGTCCTGCTGTGTTGGATCTGGATACAGTCTGGAAAGGCCTAGAAGAAAAGAAAATCTATTCTGAAGGAAGGTAATGGTACTTTTGGTATACATTTGGTAAATATATGAAGAGACAAGCAGTTACTCTTCTGGGAGCAACTGAGTGTGACCAATAAGCCCTTTTTTCTAGATTTCACCAGGATTCCTAATATCTATAGCTGTTACCAACACTATCAGTTTGCAGGAATGGAATAATGAGTTTGAATAGCCAGTAACCAGCAGATCAGACTTTGTGACAGTTGTAGGAACCTTTGTACAGCAGGGTTAGGGAAAAAAAAAAAAAAAAAAGAAAGACTGGGACTGAACACCCAGAAGCACTTTGTGCGAATTATCAACTTCAATACCTGTCATGAGAGAATACAGGCTCTTGTCTACATTTCTGCCATACTAAATGAGGAAACAGCGGCACATTTCAAGCATTTACCTGACCCACCTGAGCTCTGAGTCCACCTCATGTTACATTCATGTTCAAACATCCTTGAATGGGTAAATAAGAAGCAGTTATGCATTAAGAAACTACCTACATCTAGATGATGTAAAGAAATGAATACTTAGGCTTTTCTGCAAATAATGAAACTAGTTCCACATCCTCATTGTCAGTATTTTCCTTTGTTTTATTGAACTTTTTAGTTAGGCTCACTTTTAACGGTGATAAATATGTATTGAACAATTGGGAGGGCTAGACAGCGAGATGCCTCAACATGGGAACATTGCACAAGCACAGAGTACAGCATGTGACAGGTGTTAGGAATCCATGGGCCAATAGTTTCAGAGAAACACTTTTAGAGCAGCTTTACGAGTTTATGTTTCAGTTTGCCTTGCAAACAATTAGAATTTTACTACAGGAGACTGTATGAAAAAAAATTATTAGATTAGATTACAAAATCAGATTAGATTTGACTAGATTAGATTACAAGATCACTAGGTTGGAAAAGACCTTCAGGATCATCGAGTCCAACCCAGCCCTAACACCCCAACTAAACCATGGCACCAAGTGCCGTATCCAGTCTTTTTTTAAACACATCCAGGGATGGTGACTCCACTACCTCCATGGGCAGACCATTCCAGTACTTTATCACTCTTTCCATAAAAAACTTCTTCCTAATTGCCAAACTATATTTCCCACAGCTTGAGACTGTGTCCTCTCATTCTGTCAGTTGCTGCCTGGAGAAAGAGACCAACCCCCACCTGACTACAGCCACCTTACAGGAAGTTGTAGAGAGTGATAAGGTCACCCCTGAGTCTCCTTTTCTCCAGGCTAAACAACTCCAGCTCCCTCAGTCGTTCCTCACAGAACTTGTGCTCCAAGCCCCTCACCAGCCTCGTTGCCTCCTCTGGATGTGCTCAAGCGTCTCAACGTCCTTCCCAAACTGAGGGCCCAGAACGGGACACAGCACTCAAGGTGTGGCCTCACCAGTGCCGAGTACAGGGGGAGAATGACCTCCCTGCTCCTGCTGGCCGCACTGTTCCTGATACAGGCCAGGATGCCGTTGGCCTTCTTGGCCACCAAGGCACACTGCTGGCTCATGTTCAGCCGGCTGCCAGCCAGTACCCCCGGGTCCCTTTCTGCCTGGGCACTGTCCAGCCACACCGTCCCCAGCCTGTAATACTGCAGGGGGTTATTGTGGCCAAAATGCAGGACTCGGCACTTGGACTTATTAAACGTCATCTTACTGGACTCTGTCCATCCATCCAACTGCTCCAGATCACTCTGCAGAGCCCTCCTGCCTTCCAACAGATCAACATACGCTCACAGCTTAGTGTCATCTGCGAATTTACCAATGAAAGACTCAATTTCCTCATCCATGTTGTCAATAAAAATATTGAACAGAACTGGCCCAAGCACAGACCCTTGAGGGACACCACTGGTGACTGGTCCCCAGCTGGATGCAGCACTGTTCACCAGCACTCTCTGGGCCCGGCCATCCAGCCAGTTCTAAACCCAGCAAAGAGAACTCCTGTCCAAGTCGTGGGATTAGGTTAGATTACGTTAGGTTAGGTTACGTTAGGTTAGGTTAGGTTAGATTAGAAGCGTTACTGGACCTGCTGCTCACCGAGATGAGCTCTTTAAGAGAGGTGAAGCTTTACAGGTAGCCTGGGCTGTATGCCGGGACCGGCCGCTGGGCCAGAGAGGGGGGATTCTGTCCTGGACGGATTGGGCTGGGCTCGGGAGCGGGGGCAGGGGCAGGGCAGGGCTGTTCGGGAGTCCGCGCCTCTCCCCGGCGCCCCGCGCTGCTCCGGCTGTGCCGGGGCCGAAGGCATCCCCCGGCCCGGCGCTCCGGCCACCCCAGGCCGCCTCCCGCCGGGCGCCCTGCGGCTCCCCGGCCTCGCACGGCCCGGCCCGGCCCGGTAAGTCCCACTGCGTGCTGGGGGCTCGGGCTCCTCCGGCTGCTCCTCGCCGGCTTCCGCGAGAAAGCCGCTGGAAGGGTTGGGATTAACAAGTTTTAGGAAACGGTCTTGTCCTAGCTGGCAGGGTTTCAAAGCTACAAAGCTCTGATAGAAAAAGGGATGGCAGGGCTCAAACCGCCCCTGTGTTCCAGTTCAGCAATTTCCCTAGACAGAGTTTTCCAGGGGCTTTGCAAAGATCACCGCCTGTTTAAGCCGCGCTCCCTACAGTCCTGAACAAAGCTGTGCTCACACGGAATTGCTAGGCTTTCTTGCGGTTTTTATTTCATTGGCATGAACATAATCTCACTGACAGCTACAGTTTCATGTGAAATATTTAGGAAGCCGTTTGCACTATGGTATGATGGCCTTTTGTTTGGGAGAAAAAAAATAAGGGCACACCTTTCTCCCATGCTCCAAGTACTTGATGGAGAAATGGACTCCAATTATAATGTTCAAGTAGAGCCACATGCCATGATTATGATACCACTTGCACGTATAAACAACGTGACTTCCAATCTTTATGCTGCCATCACTGTGGAAAACAAAGCTCTCTCGTACCGTAAGCCCCTGAAAGGTATACTTTGGGGAATTACCATCCTGTGTTCTACAAAAACATTCCTCACCAGCTGTTAGTTAATAACATTAACTTTCCCTCCCCTTAGAATGATAGAATCATTTAGAGTTGAACAATTTAGAGTGGAAAAGATCTTTAAGACTGAGTGCAGCCATAAACCTAATAGTGCCAAGTCCTCCACTAAAACATGTTCCAAATTGCCACACCTATGGGTCTTGGAAATACCTCCAGAGACAGCAGCTCCACCACTGACCTCCCTGGGGGCCTGTTCCAGCGCTTGACAACCCTTTCAGTGAGGAGATTTTTCTTAATATTCAATCTAAATCTCCCCTGGTGCAACTTGATGCTGTTTCCTGTCATCCTATAATTTCTTATTTGGAAAAAGAGTCCTAGACCTGCCTTGCTCCATAGTTACAGAGAGTGATTAAGATCTTCCCTGAGCCTCCTTTTCTCCAGGCTGAACAACCGCAGCTCCCTCACCCGCTCATCAAACTTGATCTCAAGACGTTTGAACAATTTCCCTGCTCTTCTTCAGACACCCTTCCTCAAGTTTAACATACTGATTCAAGGCTATTAGTTTTTATGTTTAAACTGAAAATAAAGAAATCAGAGCATGCCATATCTTGGGATTTTTTTTTTTTTATATTTAATAACCTGGCTATTTTCATTTTAATCTCTCTTCCCCTTTGGCAGATTACCTGTTCTTTGCATCTCATGCCCACAGGTTTCAGTTGAGTCAGAGCTATCTCCTTTGAAGCTGCAGATCACACACCTTCAACTAGTAAAAATAGGTAATATATTTTTAAGCAGCAGACCAGGGTGTTAATAATTTACTAAGCTGTCAGTAAAGCACCACAGCTCCTTTTGACACACAAGACTTTTCTGCATTGCAAGAATTTCTGCTCTGCCTGAAGCTTTTGCATTACATGGCACATTCTAAACTCTCCTTGTCTTGCTGAAACTTGATAATAATGAAGTTTATTGATCACAGTGCTTCATTCTGCATTCTGAAGTGATGCAGTTATGAGATAATCACTCTCCTTCTATCTTTTACACCCCTTTTTCATTTGGATTTTTCAGTTTTTATAACCTCTTCTCAGGTAATAAGGGATCCTATGTATGTGATTGCTTTCATTCAAATAAATATTTTAATTTTAGTGTCTTCTAGTTACTTGGAAAGTAACTGTGGAATATGCTTTTAAAAACAATCTAAAAGTTTGAACTGTTAAATTACAACTGAGCTTTAAGATGTAGTATATATAGATTACCTCAAAGGACTAACCAAAACCTGACAGAATTTGTAGATTTTTGTATTGCAAAATGAATATGTCCAGTGACTGACAAACAAATGGGTATGATCTGAAAAACCTGAAACATTTTGTGCCTTGAAGTAATCTTAACTGGTAAGTAGTGAGTGGTAAAAGCATGAAAGACCAAACAGAGGTATCTATATTGTGAAAAATCAGATGAATGGGATAAGATACTAGGCTACAAACTGTAACAGGTAATTAGATATTACTCATTCATTCACACACTTGGTGTGGAGAGATAGTATCTTAATTTTAGTATAAGATAATTCCATGTGCTGGTTTGCAATAGGTTTTTTAAAACTCCCAGACATTTATTTCTTACATGATAATGTACCTTTGGTTCCTGAATGGTAACCTTGAATCCTGGTTGTGCCAACAGATTTGGCTTTGTTGAATTCTTAAAAAAAATACTGTAAATAGGATGAAAAGTCTTAATGAAAATTTTAATTTCCTTCTCCAAAAAGTAAAACTTCATAGACTAATTTGATGTATATTTTTAGAATGAGTCTATATTGTGATGCAAATCTGTTTCTGTTCCATACTGTTGACACTTAAAGAGAATGTTATATGTCTGGTACTTTTTATGACATAAAAGAGTAAAAATTTTGATGAAGGGTGAAGTTTAGCTGTCCCTGACCAAATGAAAATGTGATACATGTAGATGTAACATGTTACATAGTTTAAAGAGTTTAAAAGTGCAGTTACTTTGTCTCCTAGATGTGCAAGGGAAGGAAAATATGTAAAAAAAAGGTGAAATAAATTTGATTAACTTTGGTGCCTTCACATAAAAGAAAAAATGTAACTGATGTTTAGCCAAATTGCTCAGATTGTAGACTGGATAACAGGTTTATAAAGCTGGACAAATTTCTCAGATGGAAGTTTGTCATATTTTGATAGTATAAAGTCCAACTTGCCACCTTGTGCCTTAATATTAGTCATCATTTTAAAGTGGACAAAATCACAAGCTTAGTGATAATGAAAATTGTTATCTTCCATTTTCTGATTGGTATATTGCTCTTGGATCACGGAAAGATTTTATCATTCTCACCTGAGGCCATGTTTAATGCACATGGGTATCAAAGGTCTGCATGTGCAGATGCATTTCAAGTGCATTTGCATTTTGAGGCCAAACTGATTCTCTTATCCTTCGTGTTCCCCTTAACTTTTCCCTGCCCTTTCTATTTTACACTCCCCTTTCTCTATCCCTTTGCCTTTAGCCTTCCCCTACCTTTAGCCTACCTCCTACTATCCATCCCCCAATGGATCCTTTATCTCCTGGCCAGGCAGTGGAACAGCTGTTTGCTGTATTGTTGTTGCTATCTTGTTTTTGTTTGTCTGTGGTGTATGTTTTTTATTTTTTGGTTGTTTGTTTTGAGTTTTTTTGTAACTGAGAAAGTTATCTCAGCATGCATCATGAAGCAGTAGAAGAGCATTTTGCAGTATTTGGAAGCAGTTACTCTAATCTAGTGGAGGTGTGTGTGATTGGCAATGAGGAATGCTTCCTGGGAGCACTTAGTGTTTATAAAATTACATTAAAAAGGCTGGTGTAAGCTGAAAGATAAGTCAAGTGAAATTTAGAGTGACATGGATATCAGTGCTTTGCATTGTCTTGACGAAGTGCCATTTATGCAATTGCTTTTTGCATTGAAATCAGGATGGAGGAAGTCTGAAGATGTATCACCAAATCCAAGCTCCAAAGACAAGTGTTGATAGCTGTTGAAATATAAAGGTATGTTGAATGCAAATGCAGTCAGGGATGTGATAGCAGACGTGTGTGCCCTTAAAAAAGACCTTGAGACAACAAAAAAGTGTTTTGATGGATGTAGGTGATAATTTTATGATTATGGTAAGTAATCAAGAGGTTCACGTAGCATTTGGTAAATCTTGCATTTTGTAACAAGGTTTCCATTCTCCTATGAGAGAAAAGCAAAATAAATATGAGTAAACATTCACTCATATTTCTTCAAGAGTACTCTTCAAGAGTAACTTGGTCCCTGTGTGTAAGTTCTGAGGGAAGAGGCAACACACCATCCTTCCTTCTGCCTTTTTTCCTCAGCTTTAGAACTGAGTACATTCAACAGACTGCTCCTCATTTTCAAAAAAGAAAATGGAGATTTTTCACACTTCAATTATAGCCATTGTGTTTTATTATTTAGGGAACTTTGCATTTGGCTTAAGAAACAGGTGTGAGTTAATGAAGGAGAACAATACAACAGTGTTACTTGCATACAGGCTTTTGAGAAAGGCTTGGACTGGGTGACATTTCAGTAAATCAAGGTAGCTAATCAACAATATTTTATATGCATTTCAAATTTGAAATACAAGAACAGATGCATTTACAGCTGTTCGTTGGAGAAAAGTGTGTGCTCTCTCTAAAGTTTGTGCATAAAGTGTGTAATCAAAATAATGCCAGAAAAATGCTTGAAAGGAAAAGAAAGTGCTGGTAGTATTGAAGAACATTGCTAATAAAAAGGAAGTTTTAAAGTACAAATTTGTTGATAGGTCAAGGGGTTTGACTTGCCTTGCAGTGCAACTCTATTGCTATATCCCTATAATTCACAAAACATTGTTAGTGTTCAGTGCTTATAACTTCTTGTCACATAAATAGTGAATTCAAGCCTGATTCAGTGTACATTTTTGCTACACAATATTTGCCACGAGGAAAATTCAGGCTCTTCTTTTATGCACAAACAAATTGCTATTAAATAAAAATGCAAAGAATATCTGTAGTGATCTTCTGTGGGGTCACAGGGAAGCTCAGCAGCTTTGACCTTCATCTGGTACACAATGGGGAAGACAACTTTTAGCAAGTTTAAAAAATCTGTCTGTCATGCCTGTTGAGGAACATTCTAAGTATAGCAATACTTGCTTCAGTGGTTATGCTCTGCAAGCCATCTGTTCAAAATCAGTACAGCATAGGGGACAAGTTTAAGTTTAGTAGATTGTTCAAGAGAGAATTGGAACATTTTGAACTTTTTTTTGAGTTCAACAATGTCTTGCTATGAAGACTGAACTTACCTCCTTATTTGTCTTATTTGTCTTTGAGCTTTAATCAGCAAGTGAACCAAGTTTAATTCCTACTGTTTTGACACAGAGATTTCTTGAGGCAGTAAGTGAATCTTATACAAGTGAATTGTATTTGATAGAGTGTTTTTTCTGCTTTCTGGTGCTAGCAGGTACAGACAACAAGGATTCAGGAAGCAATCATCTCTAAGCAGTTGCTAAGATTCAGGATCCTTCCTGAATCTTGTACAAGGATGTTACAAGACACCCTTGTAGAATGGAGGCTAAGTGGACTGAAAAAGTCAGGCAATCAGAATCTAATTTTCTCAAATATTATTTCCATTTTGTGCATTTTCAGAGTATGTGCTGAAATAGCTGTAAAAAAGACTTAAGATCTAACTCTAGAAAACAAATCAAACTATTTCTTTTGCTTCAGAGGACCTTTCCTTTGGAAAATATCTCAAGACAAAGCCTGGTTTTAAGGTCAAAAATTACTTTGTTGCTAGCAAATACACAGAATTACAATTAACTTTGAGATAAATGCAGGCTCTAAGATGCAGCTGATGATGAGATGGATCCAAGGGGTCAGAAGTACCTGAAGCACCGTGCTTAGAGAAAGGCTAAGTCTGTGCAGCAGCACTAGCAAGTGTTTCTCTAACTACTATTTGGTATATGTCTATAAAGGTTTTTACTGAAATATGAGACTGGCTTAATCTTGTATGATTATCTCCAATCAGTACACTCCAATTGTGTGTGGAATTCTTTGGCATGCATGCCAATGAAAATAAGTACAATGTGCCAAAAGGAATTGGGAGGTCTGTGATTGTCTCCTTTTTCCTCATGCTTCCAGATGAGTGAGCTGGTGGGAAAGTGTGCTAAAGAAATCCTTATCTTTTCCCGTGACTCTTTGTGAGGCAGGCACCACTCTCAGGATCACAGTTTGCTCCTCTTTAAGGAAGAGAGATCCTGAATCTTAGCAACTGCTTAGAGATGATTGCTTCCTGAACAGGTGCTCTTTATGCTCTCTGTTTCCACACGAATAACACCATCCATCCCTTTATATTTTAAACCAGAAATGATGAATACAGAAACAAATTCTGGCATACTCTGTGTGATGTAAAATATTCTGGGGGACACAACCCTGGGTCACTCTGCTTTCTGTGCCAGTTTTCTGACTTTAAAATGGGACTTGTAAAATTTATCAGACCATCACACTGCCAGACCAAGCTCACTCTTCTGTGTAACATTTGTAAGGCTGGGCTGGAGAATTCACTACTTCCAGCCTGACCTGGAAGTGATGAATTCATTACTGGCTGAATAGCAGATCCTGGAGGGTCATGGTCAGTGCCACAGGAACTAGTTGGGAGACCTGTCATTGGTGGTATCCCCCAGGGTTCTATACTGGGCCCAGTGTTGTTTAACTTGTTCATCAATGATTTGGATGAAGGCACAGATTCCTCCTCAGCAAGTTCACTGATGACCCAAAGCTGTGAGGAGTGTCTGACACCCCAGAGAGCTGTGCAGCCCTTCAGAGGGACCTTTACAGGCTGGAGGGATGGGCAGAAAGGAACCTTCTGAAATTCAACAAGGGCAAATGCAGGGTGCTGCACCTGGGGAGGAACAACCCTGACCACCAGTACAGGCTGGCAGGCAAACTGCTGGAAAGCAGCTCTATGGAGAAAGACCTAGGGTCCTGTTGGACAGCACGCTGTGCATGAGCCAGCAGTGAGACCTTGTGGCCAAGAATGTCAATGGGACCCTGAGGTGCATTAGGAAGAACCAGCAGGTCGAGGAGGTGATCCTTCCCCTCTACTCAGCCCTGGTGAGGCCACATGGAGTGCTGTGTCCATTTCTGTGCTCCTCAGGACAAGACATGGAGCTCCTGGAGCAGTTCCAGGGGAGAGCTACAAAGTTGATCAAGGGTCTGGAGAATCTCTCTTACGAGGCAAGGCTGAGGGAGCTGGGCCTGTTCAGCCTTAAAAAGAAGTGACTGAGAGGAAACCTAATCAATGTCTCTCAGTATCTAAGTGAGGAGTGCCAGAAGATGGAGCCAGGCTCTTGTCAGTGGTGCCAACTGATAAGACAAGATGCAATGGGCAGAAATGCATGCACGAGAGATTCCACCTGAATGTGAATAAGAACTTCTTTACTATTCAGGTGACCTGCTGAGCCACTTAGATGCTCATAAGTCTATGGGACCAGATGGGATTTATCTGAGGATACTGAAGGAGCTGCTGGAAGATTCACCAAGCCTCTGTCCGTGATTTATAATCCGTCCTGGTTAACCAGGAGGTCCCAGACAACTGGAGGTTTGCCAACGTGATGCCCACCCACAAAAAGGGCCAGAAGGAGGATCCATGAAACTACAGGCCTGTCAGCCTACCCTGGTGACAGGAGGGTTATGGAACAGATCATCTTGAGTGTGATCACATGGCACATACAGGACAACCAAGGGCTCAGGCCCAGCCAGCATGGTTTTAGGAGAGGCTGGTCCTTCCTAACCAACCTGATCTCCTTTTATGACCAGGTGACCCACCTGGTGGATGGGGGAAAGGCTGTGGATGTGTCTACCTGGATTTCAGCAATGTCTTTGATACTGTCTCACATAGCATACTCCAGGAAAAGCTGGCAGCCCATTGTTTAGACAGGTGCACTCTTTGCTGGGTTAAGAACTGGCTGGATGGCTGAGCCAAGAGAGATGTGGTGGGTGGTGCTACATCCAGTTGGTGGGTGGTCACTGGTGGGGTCTCCCTGAGGCTCAGTATTGGCCCAGTCCTTTTAATTATCTTTATTGATGACCTGGATGAGGGGATCAACTGCACTCTCAGTAAGTTCACAAACTACATCAAGTTGGGTGGGAGTATTGATCTGCTGGAGGGTAGGAAGGCTCTACAGAAGAATTTGGATGGGCTGGATTGATGGACTGAGGCCAATTTTATGAGGTACAACAAGACCAGATGCTTGGTCCCAACAACCCCATGCAGCTCCATAGGCTGGGTGAAGAGTGACTGGAAAGCTGCCCAGTAGAAAAGGCTGCTGGTTGGCAGCAGGCTGAACATGAGTCAGTGTGCCCAGGTGGACAAGAAGGCAAGAGGATGTGGCTTGTATCAGAAATAGTGTGGCCAGCAGGGCCAGGACAGGGATAGTCCTCCTGTACTTGGTACTGGTGAGGCTGTACCTCAAATCCTATGTGCAGTTTTGGGCCCCTCACTCCAAGAAAGTCATTGAGGTGCTGGAGCATGTCCAGAGAAGAGCAGTGGAGCTCTTCTCTCCAGGTGAGAAGGGTATGGAGGGTAAGTCATATGAGGAGCATCTAATGGAGCTTGGGTTGTTTAGTCTAGAAGCTCAGGGGTACCTCATTACTCTCTACAACTGCCTGAAAGGAGGTTGTATCCAGGTGGGGGTCATTCTTTCACCCCAGGCAGCCAGCAATGGGACAAGAGGACATAGCTTCAAGCTGTGTCATTGGAGATTGGGGTTGGACATAAGGAGTGGAAGGAGGGAAGTTATTCCCTGAAAGAGTTGTTAAATATTGGAATGGACTGCCCGGGGAGGTGGTGGAGCCATCATCCCTGGAGGTGTTCAAGAAACAACTGGACATGGGACTTAGTCCTATGGTCCTTTCCACCCTAAATGAGTCTGTGCTTCTGTGACTCATTGCTCTCACTTGAATGCAAAGAGCATTAGGAGATGCCATAAATGTGCAACATTACAAACAAACTTTAAACTCTCTGGATAAAGTATTATGCTATTTGGATTTACTTAAGATTAATTTCCCAGTATGATGAAGCAATGAAGTAATTGGAAATAGGTGTTAAAAATCATGTGTATGTCAAATGAGAGGAAAAATAATAGGTATGTTAGTACATGAATTATATTAGGAAAGTTGTGTGGAACTATTTGAAGTGTGTATTGTTTGTCATGCAGAACGAAGCCATATACAGGTGTTACCTTTAAAAACAGAATCTGGTTGAAGAGAACTTTTTAAACTTGACATGGCATTGGACATCTTTTGCTGACAGTATAAGTGGGAATACAGCTTTTTTAGTAAGTTGGTGGTGAGACTTAGTGGCTATAAACATTTATTAACAGCCTAAGCCTAGACCATATGCTTCAGACAAAATAAAAGACATGGATGATGAACTGCTTTGAAACTTTCAGAGTTTTTTTCCCTTGCAAATGTCTTCAGCATTTGTTTTTGGGCTTGCCACCAGCTCTGAGCCTGGGAATCTTGTGAGCCTGCACAACCCATCTGTTCATTCTCTCTTTGATCCTTGAAACATGAAATGGAACAAGTTTTTCTGGCCAAATTAGTTCAAGGTAATCAGCCAGTGTATCAGATTATTCAATGTCTGTCCCACTGCCTAGATGAGATGACAGTTCATTCTGCAGGTTCCCAAAAAAAAACCCCAAAACCCAGAGACAGCAAAACATTGCAATCAGGGAAGAGCTGTGATTCTTTGTGTTCTCTCCTTTGCCCTATTAACATTTCCAGGAAAAACTCTTTCAGTCCTTCACCTGTCCTCTGTTGCTCAGTGTCACTGGTTTAGTGTTCTTTTGCATCTAATTCATTCATGATCTAAAAAGAAGCAGGATGTGGAAGTGCACATTCTCATGTAAGCTCAAAGCAGGAGAGAAGATAATGGTCAAATTAATACATTATTGAGACTCTTGCCCTGAGCTCTTTGAAGAGTTACAGACTGCTATGCTCAGCTTCCCTTTGTTGAAGAAGACTGATCTCTGAAATGTACCATGAATATGAAGATAAGACTGTGGAGCACCAGTAAATATAGCTGCTCTGCTGACTGGGACCGAAGCAGCACCCCAGACCATTTAGTAACTTGGAAATGGAGCACTGTGCACTGCTTGGAGATGTTACTAGGGCCACTGAATATGAAAAAGCATTTTTTCCTGAGTTTGAAAACCACATCCACTCAAATATTCCTGTGCCAGCTAAAATATATAGCTGTACATCAGGAAAGATGAGCTCTCTCTCTGTCAGTTCTCTTATTGTAAAGGAGCCACATCCTGTTGTGCAGGTAAGGCAAGTCAACCAACTTAAATAAATGTTAGAGAAAAAGATTAGTTAACTAATACAAAAATGTAACTGAAGGATGAGTGGTTATTGAAAAAAAGAAAAAGACATGAAGTAAAATACTGCAGGTCTAGTTTTTGGCTCTAGTTAGTGCATAAAAGACTGTTGTTGGAATGAAAATGTTCAGAAATTTGACATCTTTGTGACACCTGACTAGATATCTTATTTTTGCAGCTTCTAGGTTTTTCAGAGCTGCTGACTATGGTTAGTCAGCAGAAACAGTAGGAGCAAGGGTTCATTAGGAAATAAAGTTCTATCTAGCTATTCAGTTTTCATTGTTTCTTTCTATGGATGGACATGAGTATGAAGTGCCATTATTTCTTCTTTGGTATTTCAGCTTAATGGGAAAGTGTTTTCCTTGTACACTGTTATCTTTGCCAAGATTTCCACGAAAGACACAGGCATTATTTGGCCTGGTTTTCTACAGGTGCTGCTTATATCATGTACTGTCTCTTGGCTGCAGAAACAGCAGGATTCCTCAGCTATGGTGGGAGTTGTATGTTGTCAGTGCAATCTGAAGTATTTATTGCCTTACTCTGAGATACTGACTTTAGAACTGCAGACCTGCAGGCAGATTTCAGTCTCTTCCTTCTCTGTGAAAAGTGGCTTAACTTTGTCTCCCTGCATTCACAGATCAAAAAGAGACTTCTCCTGATGATGGAATGTAACTTTTTTTACATAATATTCTTCTCATCCTTATTCGGTAGCTTATTTTGATTTTCAAATACCTTGGTGTCATCACAGCCTGCTTGGAGTGGCCAGCATTGTCTTCGATTATGCTACATGTAGCTGTCACCCTCTAGTGTTAGTATCTACAGCAACAGGGCCATCAAGATTGACAGAGGATCTAGAAACCATTGAATTAACCTGGTAAGAAAGGAGGATGCTGGCGCACTTTGAGAAGGATAGATTTTAAAGGGCACAAAGACCCTGCATGTTTCTTCTGGAAGGCTGTTGCATCAGTGATGAGTGACATTGTGAAAAACAGCCAGTAAAATTCCCAGTAGACAGTCAGGCCAAAGGAAGAGGCAGTACATGGAAACAACAACAACAACAAAAAAAAAAATCAATGCCTCAGGTCAGCAGTTTAAGTCTCCTAAGCAGTAAACTCCATACCCCTGACTTCCCACTAGTTAATGTGTGGCTGGATCAATGTCAGAGCAACAGAATTTCAGAGACTCTTCACTGATTTATTCAACCAGTATGTGAGGAGACTTATTTAAGCTTAGAATGCTTACAGAATCATAAACATTGGAAATACACTAGTAATTGTTAATGAGATGAATAGCATTAATTAATTGGAGTCTTATTGTTAATATGCAAAGTGAAATCCCTGCATTTGCACCTTTTTTTCCTTTTCTATTTAAAGGAAGAAAGAGTATTTTCTCCTGATCTGAAATGGAATTTGTCTGTTCTTGTGCCATTCCATAAGCATAGGTCATAGTCTAATGCATAAATTAGCTCTAAAGCAACAAGTAGGAATAGGTGAATATATAACTATATTACAGAATCCCAGAATCCCAGAATGACTGACTGGGTAAGGTTGAAAGGGAGTTCTGGAAGTCATCTAGTCCAACCTCCCTGCTCAAGCAGGTTTCCCTAAAGCACATTACTCAGGACTGAGAAAATATAAATAAGATCTTGGAGATATCCATGAAATTATTAGTTTACAATCTTTATTTTAAATTTTGCATTTTATTAAAATACTTATTTTTGAAACCCAAGAGTAGCTTTCTAAAGAGGCTTGTGAACACTGTGTACTGCAAATATTCAGTATAGCTTTTCATATCCCAGTATGGGAGTGTATGACATTGAAAAAATCCAAACATGATATACTCAGAGGAATCGCTGCATGTTTTGTTGATGAACAATTTTTAACATCCTTTGTATTACTAATTGCATTATATGGTATCCCTATGTTTTTAAATGCATGTAGGACTGTGTGAAAGTGTTGGTTATTAGTATCTGTTATTTCAAGAAAAGTAAAGTACTTATTAAGGTGTCAGTAACAGTGGTGTTTACAGAAAACTAGTGTTAAAAATAGTACTAATAGTGATAAGTAAGATGCATCTTAAGAGACATCTGTAGTTCTTAATGACTTTTTTCCATGATGTTAACTAGTATTTAAATTCAGCTAAAACTGCATGAAGAGATTGTAATTATTTTTTAATTTGTAAGAGGAGATATTCTAAGGTACTTTGAAATAATAAATATTAATTATGTTTTAGAATGAATGAATTTATGTAAAACTTAAATTTACTTCCATAAATGGGCATTAATTCTAGTAGGAATTCTTTTACCATCATGGACTTTACCTGAACTTTATGGGCTGAGGTGTTGCACTGAACAGACCAAGATGTTTCGGGTGAACTAAGTTGCTTTCTTGACTTCATTCTGAGTGACAGTTAGACAGGGGAACTTCTTTCTGTTGCATCTTAATAAATGAAAGGAGAGTGTGATATCTGTAGTAATGAATGCACTGTGGTTCTGAGGAGGTACATTTTAATTTGACAAGTTGAATAAAGTAATGTATTTTGTAGTTACTGGATCATTTGCAGTGACATTCATTTAAAAAAATAGGGATTGATGCTGCCTGAAGGATGCAGTTTACCCTCTGACAAAGTCCACATCAGATAAATTCTGTTGATCTTTCCTCCCCATCTAAAAGAGATATCGTGGAGTTTGTAACCAGGTTGTATAATCAAGTAGATTAGGAAGTCCATAGACTGTTGCTGTTGTCAAATAAATGCCTTTGGCAGCTGGGAATCTTGGAGAAGCATGAAAATCTGAGGAAGATTGTGACCGGTAATGATGTAATGTAAAAAAAAAAAAAAGTAATGATGACATTACTTTTAAGGAATTGTATTAAACAAACAACAGTTTTAAACATCTTTTTCTCTGTTTAAATAGCTGAATTTATCTGACATTATGTATATTGCTGTTTATCATATAGTGCTGCTCAGAGACAATTATGTGTGCAATGCTATTAATATTAATATGAGCAATTTATGAGCAGGCAAAACAAATTATTGTCATCAGGTCTGTGTGTCAAGCTGGCCCAATTCAGTTGTAATATAAAGAGGTAGAATTTCTTAAGAGAGAAATATATGAGGTAATATATTAAGTATATTAACTTCAACAAACCATCTAATTTCTATGCACTATGTCTGTGAATAGTGTATGTTTGATTTGCTGAATGGGGAGACAAAATTTTTTGCATTTTTATGCAGATAAAACTGGAGTTTGTAAATGAGTAAGAGAAATATCTTGGCTCTTCAGATCAAGGAGGGCTTTCATTGGAGGAAGTGAGAAAGCTGCAAGAAGACTTCCAGGTTTTGATTGACAAGGCAAAGGTGATGTTCTCTTTCCTTCTACACCCACCCAAATCCAAACTAAAAAATCCAGCAGAACAGAACACTATCTAAAAAAACAGATGCACAAAAATATGGTTTAGGTTTTTTTTCTCATCCTCCCCTAACATTGATATTACAAGAAAGGAGTGCAACCAGTGCCAGACGATTGTTCATTAAATATGGAAGAAAAAGATAAAATCTTTAACAAATACCTGATTAATACCTGAGTAACATAATCATTCTGACAGGGAGGAGGAAAAAGCTGAGCTGAAAAAACTAGTCAATTTGTATGACTGACTGTGTGGTACTCGATTGCCTTTTTTTTTTTTTTAATAAGTTTAATTGCATTTTCTGTAGTGAAAACTGTATTTTACTTAATTCTCATGTAAAATAATTGCTATGATGTTCATGTTATACTCTGTAAAATCGATGGGTTTTTTTCAATCATTAGCAGTACTTGTCCTGTGCAACTATGCCTGATATAATAAAATAACTTCCTTAGCTCTTTGTAGATGAAGCTGATGTAAAATCTCATCCACACAGATCAGATTCTAAGACCACAAATGTCATGGACTTTTCAAACTTTTCATTACAGCTTGGCAAGTCAGAAATTTTCTGTAGAAAGTTGCAGAGTTCTGAGCTTCCCAATAAACACTCTTAGGAAAGAGATTAACACTATTACTAATTTACTTGCATATGTAAGCCTAATTTGGTCTCAGGGCTATTGCCCTTGCTCTCAGAGTTGTGTTATGTAATAGCTTATTGCAGTATGTGTTCCCTGATGTGGTGTTTATCACCTTTGGTGCCTGGGCTGAGGTTATAATTTTGCTGTACTTTGTATTAATGGCTTGTGAGGTGATAGAATGGCCTGTCATGAGCCTAATTCTGTCTGCCTGCTTGGCACTGCAACACCTCTGAACCTCGGGAGCCATCTGGTGGGAGCTATTAACAATCACACCTGTATTATCCCACATCTTCTGCTTCTCTAGGCTAATTACAGTGGTATTTGGAAATTTTGAAAAATTTGAATACTCTAGGGATGTTGCATGATAGCATGGTCCTATTGCTAGACACCGTGAATGTGGTTTGGGTCTTGTTTGGAGGTGGGGTTTTGGTTTTATCTTTAGTTTTGTTTGGTTTTCAATTGCCTCTTTTTTTCCTTTTTTTTTTTTTTTTCCCACTTTATTTCAATTAATCAACTATTCTTATCTCAACCCATGGGTTTTACAATTATCTTGTCCATCCCCCTGGGGTGGGGGAGAGAGTGAGCAGCCACATGGGAGTTAGTTGACATCTGGATTTAAACTGCAACACAAGGTTATACTGCTGAAGCTGGATAGTTTATCATATAGAAATGCCTGGATAAAGATGTAAGGGCTCTTAGGTAAATACTGAAAGTCTAGACTCCAGGTCAGGTCTCACCAGAGGAGAGGGAGAGAATCTTCTCCTTTGCTCTGCTGGTTTCACTGCTTTTGATGACACCTAGGATAATGGTTGGCTCTGTGGGCTGTGAGTGCACCTTGCTGGCTCATTTCCAGCACTCCAAGTTCTTCTTTCCCTTCAGGCTGCTCTCAATCCTCCCATGCCTGTGTTGATACAGGGAATTGCCCCAGCCCAGGTGCAGCACCTCACATTTGGTCTTGTTGAACCTCATGAGGTTCCCATGAGCCTACTTCCAAGCTTTTCCAGGTCCTTCTGGATGGCATCTCATTCCTTGCACATGTCAACTGTAACACTCAGCTTGATGTCATCTGCAAATCTGCTAAGGGTGCACTGGTTGCCACTATGTCATTGATTGAGACAGTCCTTGTCTCAATATGGACCCCTGAGGGACACCACTTCTCACTGATCCCCATTCAGCTCTTGACCAATACTTTCTGGATACAGCTGTCCAGCCAATTCCTTATCCACCAAACAGTCCACACATCAAATCCATCTCTCTACAATTAAAAGAGAAGGATTTTGTCTATGGTCAAGGGACCATGTCAAAGGCCTTACAGAAGTCCTGAAAAATGACAGCCACAGCCCTTCCCTTTTCCACTGATGTAGTCACTGCATCATGGAAGTCCACTAGGTTGGTCAGGCAGGACTTGCCCTTGGTGAAGCTGTGCTGGCTGTCCCAAATCAGCTCCCTGTTTTCCATGTGCCTTAGCACAGCTCCTAGGAGGACCTGTTCCAGGATCTTCCCATGCACAGAGGTGAGGCTGACAGGCCAGTAGTTCCCAGGGTCGTCTTCTCTGCCCTTTAAAAAGATGCATACAATGTTTCCCCTTTTCTAGTCACCTGGTACTTCACCTGACTGCCATGAATTCAAGTATAATGGAGAGTGGCCTGTCAACTGCATCAGCGAATTCCCTCAGGAGTCTGACATTCATCTTGTCAGGTTCCATGGACTTCCGGACATTCAGGTTCCTTAGGTGGTCACAAGCCTGATCTTCTTTTACAGTGGGAGGGACTTTGCTCTCCCAGTCCCTGCCTTGAGAGGTGTGGGAAGAGAGATTTGTCAGTGGGGACTGAGGCAAAGCAATTGGACCTCAGCCTTCCCCTAGTTAGTTATTATCAGTTTCCCAGCTGTGTTTATCAGAGTAGTACACTTTCTCTGACCTCTCTTTTTTGGCTGAAATACCTACAGAGAAATAAGCTTTTCTCTTGCCAGGTTCAGGTCCAGCCAAGCCTTGGCCTTTCTGACCCCATCCCTACACAACCAGGCAGCATTCCTATTGCTGTGTTTTAATAAAAATCTGGGATAATAGTTGAGTAGTTTATCTTGGAACTTTTGGACCAGTACTCCACATATATCAGGTAAGCAGATAAAGAGGTTCAAATGTACTAGGTTGGGAAATAAAGAGGTCCAGATGTACTAGGTAAATAGATAAAAACTTAATCACTAGCTTATTCCATTTTGAAAGGCAATAAAACTAAACTGACAGAAGTTTCAATCAATTTGTACATTTTTCTTGTCATACAGGGATCAGTTATATGTGGCCATTTTCAGCATTTATTAAGTTGCACAAAATACCAAAATACCTACATCATCGTCATCTGATACACATGAACTGGAATTGAAAAACAATGGAAAATACTTAATACCTTGCTGAGTTCTATCTACTTCACCTTGCATGTTTTTTACCACTCATCTATTTGAAGGCAAAATTAATACAAACCAAAAGTCTGCAAAAATAAAACGCTTCCTCAGAATGATGCAATCTAATAAAGATGTCCCTTCCCTGCAATTTAAAGCATATTTGGGATTTTTTTTTTTCTTTCGATAAAATATTCAAATATTCAATAAGGAGTTTTCTTGAAAAGAAAAAAGAAACGGAATCTTTGAAGTGTGGTGTGAATTTTTCACAGCAAAACAGATGTGGAATTATCTGGAAAAGCAGGATGAGCACAGCTTGAAGGAAGTCTCCATCCCACTGGCTGCCTAGCAAAACACATGAGAGGTAAGGGAGGTGTCCATCATTGCTTCCCCTGGGAGGAAGTGCCAGATTGAAAGAAACATCATCTCTGCTCTTGTGATAGGTGGGTGACAGATGCTTTTCTCCTAGCCTGGATAGATTTTGAATGTTTTGCCATTCAGTATCACAATGGAACCATCATTTCTTAAATAACAGGAAAGAAAAGACCATCTGTTGCTCAAAGCAAGAGCTATAAGATTCTTGCCTGGGAAGTTATGAGAGAGTTTTAACAGCGCTCTGTTTTGTTCAGCTTGTCTTGTCATCAACCTTCAGTCTCATACCACAAGCAAGTGTCCTGGTCACCAAGGTTCTGAGCCCTTCTAGAGTCTTTTGTCTTTTCCACTGCAGCAACTGTATCAGCTATTCCTTGCTGACAGGAAGGGGAAAATGGAGGGACATTGTTGTAGTTCAGTGACTGTAGTGCCTCAGTCTTTCCTTATGGTTGTGCTTTTAGGAGAAACTCAATGCTAACTCTGGGAAATCATCCCCATTGAAATCAGCATGTGAATCCCCAGCACAGCATCTTTCATGGAAAAAAAAGTGGAATAGAGATCATGTTACATGTTTAAGTGAACTCTGAGTACTTTTTTGTATAGCATTAAAAAGATACAGCAATATTCTCATGTATGTGTGCTGCACTGATCTTACTGTTCCTGCTGGGTAGCAGTCCATATTTACTTGAGTTATCTTTGATATAAATTTGAGGGCTTAAAAGCTCTCTGGCTGAAGATCTCACAGATGATTACTGCAGACTCACAGTGTGGCTCTAAAATAGAAAGCAGCATGTGACTCTTCACGCTGGCTTCCCAGGCTCCTGCTAGCAGCAAACAGCAGTTGCAGATAAAAATAGAAGGTCGTAAGCAACCAGGATCTTTAGTTAATTATAGAAGTCACTCTCCATGACAGTAAGGAGTCCAGGACAACAATGAAGTCTCTCCGATTCATTAGCGCCGAAGCATTTGTGTCAAATGCAGAGTTTGCCAGGAAGAGTCTCGGTGCTGTTGCCCACGATCTTTTTCCGCTTCTTTTTAAAGCCAGCTATTTACTGGAGCAAGGAGAAGTGATTCACGACTTGGTAGAGAACTGGCCACTTTTTGATTTTAACATGGGAAAACTTTTGGGAGCTACTCTGGACTACAAGGAAGACCTGAGCCACAGAACATGCTCAGTGTGCTTGGAAAGCTGTCTGACAGGGCTGAGAGACTATGTGCTGAATCAGTCTTCTCCCTACATGAAAAAGTTGAAAGTGGTCGACCTGACGGGTATAAAAGATGTTGAAGTTCAGTTTTGTAAGTGCAAGAAGACAATGGGCAGGTGGGCCAGGACACAGCTGCTCTCTAAGCTTTGTTCAGAACTGTTGGTTTACCTGCAACAAGCACAGTGCAATCCAGGTACCTTTGAAATCAGTATCAATGTTCTAATTGACTTGTTTGTTACAGAGAGGAACTATGAGCTGGTCGTGCAGGCTCTGTTGAAGAAATGCAGTTGTCCGCTGAAAATCTGCTGTGTGGCATTCAGATCTGACAACCTGACCTTGCAGAAATTCTTCTATATCATAAAGCTCACTGATCCCTCCTTGTTGCGCAAACTGGAAATAGTTCATAATGTTCACTTGGAAATGGAACACTTGGAAATGCTCTTCAACAGTATCCACTTCCCTCTATTGATGTCCTTGACCTTGCCAGCACGAACATTTAATGTGCGGAGGTTCACAGCTACAGATGAGCAGATGCTTACTAACGTTGGAGAGAAGATGGGTGAAATGACACAGCTCACCGAGCTGAGTATGTCATTTTCTATACTCACTGGAAGAATACAGAAACTTCTCAGGTAATGTGGTCATCCTGCTTTCAGTCACACTGTAAAAAAGAGCACTTTGTGCCACCAGCAAGCTGGGAATCTCTGACAGTAAGGGAAGTGAGTGTATCTTGGGGTGTGTGTGGGGAAGGGCAGCAAGAAGCCAGGAAAGATTACGTGTTGGGGAGAATTGGCAGCCAATGTATACCTAATACACTTTGAAAAATTGACTATTTTGATTAGTCTTCCAGAGTCCATCTGGTGAGAATATATTTTTATTTACCACATAAGAGACTGGTATACCCAGACATTTTTTATTTGAACTTATTATTAATTAGCTTGCATTAGCCTTTGGTGCAAGTCCTGAGTTGTATTCCAAGTATTTTTTAGAGTATCTAGTGAATTTTTGTCCTCTAAAGAAGAGTCAGTAAATATACTTTTCCACAGATACTGTATTTTAAGGAGGGCAGGGGAATAGTCAACTTTCATTTGAGACTTTGATTCAGTTGTTTGTTGTGTCTCTTGATGTCAAGACAAGAGAGATTTGATGTTTTTCTGTACTGCAAATTAAGCTGATACATGAATATTCATTTTGAATTCCTGTGGAAAACTGGCAATTTGCAAAAAGCTAGCAAACTACCAGTGAGTAGTATTCATATTGGAACAGGAAATAAGTTAATCGTAAGCTTTTCAGAGCATCTAAAAAAAAAAAAGGGCAGATAAAAGTTTCATCCAGAAAAATGACCTTGGTCTAAAATTCTTCCCATACAAGAAGCCATTTTATTTAAAATTTGTGAGTAGCATACTGCATATATTGATTGATACAATTGAAATGAGTTGCAAGTTTCTAAGCCTGATCCAGCTGAGCCCTGTGCTCAGAAGTCTTACTAAGATGTAGTAAGTATGAAAGCGATCTCTTGATTTTCATTTGTCAGAACTATTTTATATTTGACGTGAATATCTGAGTATAATCTCAGTTACACTTCTTCCAACTTTCTTCATCAGAAGGTCTCTTTGCAACTGCAGAACACTACAATGTGTAAACCTCTTGGGCATTAAAAAACAGATATCCTGTCAGAATACTGATTGGCTTTCATATTGGAATTAATCCTTCCTTAATGGAAGTCATCTAACTCTCTGGAATAATTGCAGCTTTCTACAAGAAGCTACCAATGCTCTTATGGTAGTAGTGATCTGCTGTTAAAGTCAGCAAGTGACAGACACTTGACAATATATAACTGGTTCAAAAGTAGATACATAGAATGGTAATAAATTAATCCCCATTAAAATAGCACAGTGGAGTCGTGCAAAGAAGGAGATAATTAATGGAACTAATTTCAGGAGGAAAATATGTTTGCTATTGTTGGCGCATGCTTCTGTTTTTAAGAGAGGTTCGAAAATATAATGTGGTAGGTGGCCGCGTTCATAATGTGGCTAGATGCATGAAATTTTGTAAATGTAGCTTTTCAACATTTTGTACCACAAAACTTTTTTTCTCTTTAATTCTGCAGCCCACTAAAAACTCCACTGAAGATGCTGGATGTTTCTAACTGCTCCTTGAACCATGCTGACATGGCCTTTTTAGCCAATAGCTTCCATGCCAATCACTTGGAAGCCCTGGACCTGAGTGGTCACGATATAGCTGAGCTTTACCCATCAACATTCTTTAAGCTCCTCAGCCATTGCTCTTCAGTGCTCAGGAGTCTTACCCTGGAGGACTGTAATATCCAAGACACTCATGTCAACATGTTGATTTTAGGTTTAAGCCCTTGTCAGAAACTACAAGAGTTTAAGTTTATCGGAAACCCACTGTCATCCCAAGCACTTAAACACATTTTCACATTTCTCTGTGAATTGCCAATGCTGCAAAATGTGGAGTTCCCAGTTCCCAGAGATTGCTACCCTATTGGCATCACCTACCCCATTGATGATGCCAGTGTTTGCAGATTTGATCACCAAAAATATGAAAGGGTAGCAGAGGAGCTTAACCTCATTTTACTCCAAGCAAATAGAGAGGATGTGAAGGCTTCAACGCCACTCTTTGGGAGCTACGATGCAGCTGTTCAGGAGACAAACAATGAACTGGGAGCTTACTTGATCAAGTCCTTCAAAGAGACTTTAGAGAAGTTCACTACTTCATTTAACAAAATGAGTTAAATTTGTAAAATTGTAAAGTAATGATGAGATGATCTGCCAAATCAGAACTTAAATTAGTCTTTTCTAGATCTGCACCTTCAATCATCAGTTGTGAATTTTCTTTAATTTTTTTGGTTGAATTTACTATTATTTGAATAGCCTCTAATCACCTGAGGTATTGTAACTTATGCAATATCTATTGCAGACACCTTACACAAGCACTACTTGCTCATAAAAGAGGAGAGGACACTAAATAGCTCATTATTTTATACAAATGCACATTTTCTCATTAAATCAGATAGGTGTTTAAGCTTGGCTGACTTCTTATACAGGTTCCCTCAGATTTGTCAGCTGGTCTGGTAGCCATGCAGAAAAAACAGGGAAGTCCTCTCCCAAGTCCAGCAGGATGTTCAAAAGATTGTGCAGATATGTGTGGCTCACTATACTGATTTCTTTTTTTCTGCTCATGACCTGAATTCACCAATCTGTGTTTTATGTAGTATATTTCCAGTAATGGAGGACGTGTAACACCCTCCATATCCCTGTACCTCTTTCTTCTGCAGAGGCAAGCACAATAAACAGAATTTGTTTTATACGCTGCCCTTGGTGAGGAGTAAAATTCCATACTGAAGAGCAGCAAACCAAATGTTTGGCTGACAGCAGGGGATGTCATCCCACTTATCCAGCAATATTAAGCATTCTGTGGGCACTCTGCTGATGTGCTTGCAATGTGTATTTTAGAAAGGTGGATCAGACAGTGCTGCACAGCACTCTCCTGTCAGCTGGTCAGTGCCTTGAGATACTGCCTTCTGGGAATCAGCTTCTTGGCTGGTAGAATGTACCCTGCTCCTTTCAGCCGTTTTAAAGAAAGTCTAGGAGTGTGGTGTAGAGGTTTTGGTTCACTAATTTGAGATTTCTCGGCTAATGGAGTAATTAGTGTGCTGGGTTTAGTGTGGGCTGATTACTAGTGCACCTACTAGAATGTACTTAATAATTTCTTGTTGTGAGGTAGGATTAGGTGAATGGTAGAGTAGGTTTAAAATTTTAAAAGGGTATAAAGAAAAATTTATTAATAGTAACTAAAAGAAAGAGTAATGAGAATTAGAACAAAACTTTTAGGACACTTCACTTCCCTCTACATTTTCTTTTTCTTAATGACAATGTAAAGAAACAAAACTTAAAACTTACAGTTAGTTTACTACTTCTAGAATAGTCTTTCTTTAGTTTACTTAGGGAGAGAAGTCTTTTTTGTTAATGTTATGGAGACTTCTCTACAAGAAAATAGTTCTCCTGTGGCTCTCAATTTCTATGAATAGCAACCACCTGGGGAAATCTGTGAAATCCCTCCTATTTTCTACGAGCTTTTCTCACAGCAGTGTTTATGGGCTATATCAGCTTATGGGGTACTGTTTTAAAGATGAGCTGTTTAAAAGCAAAGGTTTTTATTATTTATCTCTGAAATCATCATCTCTAGGAACAAAGATCTTCCTTTCTTCCTGGGGGCACAGCATTCTCATTACAGGATCACAGCTACTTTAACATCTGCTTACTTTAGCATGGAGGCCTTTGCTCGATATCTACAATTTGAACACTTTTATCTCCCTATACTTTTATGTGTTATAGGGAAAAAAGAGTCTTTTTCTGCAGCTTTGTAAGAAGATCTTAGCTTAAAACTAAAGGTATCTCTTTATCTCTCTTATCTGGAGTTGACTACTTCTTCGATGTCTTTACGTCGCTCCTCTACATGCTTGCATGTTGTCCCTTTTTTTTTTTTTTTTGTTCGAGGGAGGACTGAAGCACTGAAAGAGTTAATATCTCGCCCGGGGCTTGCAGACGATGCCGTGACCCCGGCTGGGCTCAGCAGCTTGCGGGTCGGAGCTGTGGCTGGGACGGGGTGCTGATGCCTTCTGCTCTCCACCACCCGGTGGTTGTGGGCCAGTCTCAATGGTGCCAGAATTTTGGCTGAGCCGGCCCGGCCTGGGGCTGCTCCGGGGGCCCGGCAGACTTAGCTCGGCCCGAGCTGGCGGCAGGGCAGGGCTTAGTAGCAGCAAGATGTTAGAAATGGTAGCCATGGCCCGGCTCAGGCTGGGCCCCTGCGGCACTCCGCTCTCTCTGCCCGGCAGCCACGGGAATGCGCTCGGGTCCCTGGCAGGGCCCGCCCGGCCCGGCCTCAGTTTCCTCTGTGCCGATCGGAAAAGAAAGTTCCCGGATTTCTTTCGTCTTTAACATGTGTTTTTCACAGAGGCGTGTACAGCTTTCTAGTGGTTCAACAGGCTGTCAGCTCCCAAAGCCATCACCGGTTGGTTTTTTTTGTCAGACACGGAGGAAACTGCCAAGAGCCTCTCCTAAAACATCACTTCCGTCATGCAAAACCAGGACATTTGGTAATACTGAAAAAAGCACTAGTGTTGAAAAGACACGCAAAAAAAAAATTAATCCAATGCCAATTTAAAAAAAATGTGAAAAAGGGACGAGGCTGGTTGCTGAGTAACTAGAAGTTCATCTGTATAAAACACTGCTGGGCTGTCAGGACTGTGTGTTCACTACAGACTTGCAACCACTATCAGGAAAAATCACATTTATTTGTCAAATCTTAGTGCAAGGAAAGTATTAGAGTGACAGAGTAAACAGTATCCCAGACTCCACACACGCAGCATTGGAGCACAGGTAAAGGGGCCAAATGGGTGTCAGGACAGTAAGGGCCACAAGACACACATCTGGGGACAGTACTATAATCGGGACCTGAGTGGTAATCAAGTGCTACTCAGCCTCTCACCTGTAAAACTAGAGACTTGGCTGGCTTCTAGGTAATTAACAAAAAAAAAGATAAAAGCTCAGGTTAATGCACAGTATTCTGCCATTAAATATACTTTAACAGTTCATGAAAACTTGATCAAACAGGACTGAAAGTGAATGTTTGTAGCAGGAGCTGAAGGTGTCATTGTAGTATTGAGGATCATCATTAAGATAACAAGGACAGTTTATTTGAAGGAATACTGGGCCTCATCATCTGAGGGTAAGGAAAAAACTTCCTTCATTTCGGTAGTGCTGATTTGTCAAGCTTTCTGTTTATCTACACTGGGAATATGCAAGCAAATCTTAATCTAATTTATTTTAAAAAAACCCAAAACAAAACAAAAATTAATGGACTGAGTACTAAGCAGAGCTTACAGGTTCCATAGCATGCATTTAAATTATTTTTTTAATGTCAGCTTACATTCTAACATGTTTTATTGATTAAACATATGATGGTAAAATTGAAAGTGAATGGTCATGACCTGTTTATGTTTACAGAGCACTTTAAAAGGTAATCTAACTTGCTAAGCTAAGGAGTTGTGCATAGTAAATGACAGAATTGGGTCCCATATGACCTTGTTTATATTTGGACAGAATTCCACATGCTCCTTTATCCTTGCCTCTACTGTACCTTTTCTTCCCTCCAACCTGGCCATTCTTTCCATCCCAGACTCGACTCCTGACTTCTCCGTCAGATGTAAGTCACTTGAATTTTGCTAAGCCAGATGTCTACCTCTGGGATGAGTAGTGTCACTTTTGCTGGGAGAGGACACTGTACTATAGCTATAAAAGTGTAGTGATTCTTCCCCCCTCCAATCTAACAGGTTGTACCTGGAGGTGAAGGCTGGCCATTTTGGAACATGCTGTGCTACAACAGTCAGTCCTTGCCTTTTTCGGTACACAAAAAATAAACAGCTCTTATTTCAGAATAATTAGATGCCTTATAAAATCTGCTGTCTATGTAGCTCTCCTTCTGGTTTCCTCTTGCCATGGTTCTTTATTTTTTACCCCTTTACTTTATTTCCTCCTTTTTCTGAATCCCACAAACTCCTGCCTTTCTTCCATTTTCAGTCTCATGTCTATATGCTGGCTCCTGGGCCAGCAGAAGTATGTAGCTTTTGTTTCGGTGCAAAGTGAGGATCACTATGACTATTTTAGAGCTTTAGCTCTCAGATATCCCACCTTCTTCTCTTTAGTTTCTTTCTTAATTATGGTTGTTATTGTTGATTTTAAATACAGGTCAAGCTTTAGCATTTTCATGTTTGCCTGACTATTGCAACAAGGATTTCTGTCCTCTCTCAGAAGGGCTCCTGCATGTCTTCTGCCCAGCAGTGTGACTATGGTTTCGATCTGCTCTTTCTTCATTTTCCCATGTGTGTGGGACTTGGAACACTGCTATTAGAGAAGAAGGATTAATGCTATGATGAGCTAGCTGTATAAAGTGACCTTATACTTTGCAAGTACAGACAGATACTGATTGAGTCCTGTTTGGTGTTCCCTCTTCTTCCTTATTGGACTATGGTCAGCTTCACTGGGTTCAGAGCTGAGTGGATCCAAGTCCATTTGTACTGTCTATCCAGAAAGCTGTCTAAAACCTTAACTACACACCACCTTGAGGTGGAGACAGTCTTCTAAGCTCCAGTTAAGGCTGCCCAGACAGAGACCGGACAGGAGTTGCCACAACACTGAAACCACACAGCTGTCAATGGAGTGAAGATGTCTGATGTGTTGTGAATGGAGTTGAATTCAATTCCCTCCTACCACATCTGCTCATGGTGTTCGTTTAAGTGTCTGAAAAAGAATACTCAAAGCTGTTTGAGGTTTATTTTTGAAAGACACAGAAGAGATGCATGTAGGAAAAAACCCTGAAAAATAAAACCAGGATAAAATCAAAACCATTCTTACCATATTCAAGCAAATATTCTAAGACAAAATGCAATGAGTATCACAGAGAAGCTAAAGGCTGAATTTTTAGTTCCAATATAAAGAAAGAGACTGCTAAATTTGTATTTTATTTGCCATGCTTTATTCAGCACCATGTTTTATTCAGCACCATGTTTTATTCAGCATATTGTATTTTTTTATTCATCAGCATATTTTAATTTCATTTGCTGGGACAACTTTTGTTCAGCAGCAGTTGCTTGCAAATCTTTCTCTCTTGCAGGGTAAGAATTGCCAGAAGAGCTTTCTGCTGTTGAAATTGCTAAACTCCCCTATTCAGTAACTGTACTGAGTTCAGTGAAATACCTAGTACATAGGAAATAAGTATTCTCCTTTGACAAACTTCATTAAACTGAAGAACAGGCAAGAAATCTTTATAAATGACCTTTGCTACATCCAATCTCTTCATAATTTAAGTCATATTATGTTTTGGCCACACACACAGAGCAGTTGAAAAACGCAGCAGGAAGAAAGATGATAGTAAGATTTTTACTGTGGAGGAAGCAGCACAGCAGCTATGTACTTGGAGACAGCTATCTCAACAACATAAAAGCCTATCAATAGAAAAAGGCAAATAAACACTACTGTTGCAAGAAAGTTGTCATACATGAAACTGAAATAAGCTTCTCAATATAATCCTACATCTTTTAAATTAATATTCTTAAACTCAAAAGTTATGGACTACAGGTCAATTCTTCTGAACAAGTATGAACTTTGCTTACAAAGCTCCTCTTTCTCTCCTTAAAATATGCATCAGTCAACAACAGAGCAGGACTGTATGAACTACCTTGCAAAGAAACAAGGGAAGGAACATTGTAGCTAATGCTCTCTCCATACTGCCTTCAAGTAAAAGTACCGTGTGTGAAAATTATTTTGTGTAGGATAAGAATTTATGACAGAAATTTAACACCTGTTTCAATGAATGTATGGCAGAGATTCAAAGCTGCCTCTGGTTAATCCTAAAAGCAGCAACAGTAAGCATTATTTTGTAGTGATTTTTTTCAATAGTTTTATACCTAGACAAAGAAGCTTTACTTTACCTAGACAACTTTTCTTTAATTTATGTTGACTGTGACTGATGATTGCATTATTTTTTAAAAGTCTTTAAATAGCACCCATCATGACTTTATCATTCTTCCAGGTGCTAAGGTTAAAGACAGTTTGCTGTCTAAGGTACAGCTGCATTCATATTGCTTAATTTTACCCAAGAAATTTTTACAAAATAATCCTAAAGATATTTTTAATCTCAAGTAGGATGTGCAGACTTTATGCAGCATAGGATCACAGGATTTTAAGGGGAACACCACTTGTCTGTCCAGAAAAAAGATAAATTATTTCTCTCTGTGGAAGATGATCATATCTCCACCTTGTTCTCAACTTTAAAGTATTTTAAATTCTGGAACTGAGAATATTCAAACATCTAAAGACACATATATGTTCTGGAAATTCATAATGAAGATGGTGGTAATTTTTTTTCTTCCTTCTCAATCTTTCAGTCAGAAATGCTTTTTTGTTCCTATTGACTCTGCTGTGAACTGTGGGAAATCATGCACTGAGCTGCTGCTTTTTCCTTTTCCATGCTCTTCTTCACTGGGCTGAAGGTTTCTCTTAGTCTGAGACCCACCATACAACATTGGTTTTATTTGTTTGCTGTAGAAGTTTTTACAGACTGAAAGACGACCTTGGCTATGTTTCTCATTATTTTGCTTCTTATTTTGAGCACCAGCTAACCTGCTCCTAATGAAGCAGGACTATAAGCATCATTAATGCTTAATAAAAGTTGTAGTTCTTTTTTCTGTTTGTTTCTTTTGTTTTTCTGCAGTGGTTTGATATTTTTGCTCTCTTGCCTATTGCAAGCTTGGAATGGAAGTGAGCTCTGCTATTCCCTGGGCTCCATTTCCCCAGAGGTTCTTCCTTGTACAAAAGAGCCTGTGGTTGGAAGGGCTCCCGACTTGCTGCACAATTCACTGCTGCTGCTTCCCAGCTCTCCCTGTGTCCAATACAAGTGCAGGGCAAGCACTAGAGTGCTTTTCATGCATCACTGGCCAAGATACACAGTGGCAGAGCACATTTTGGAAGGCAAAAATGTGTGCTTGTCATTGATACGTGACCTACTTTGAAAAATCCCTCATGGCACCACACACCACTTCTTTTGTGTGTGGTCAGTATCAATCCTCACTCATTCTTGTAAGTTCTCATTCTTTTTCATAAACCAATATAAAGTCCTGTTTCCACTTGGAATACTTTGTGTCTTTCAAAGTGCTTTTCTGCAGAAGTTTAATATTTTTGTATGGTGTATATAGGGGCAGGTGTTCATCAGTGCAACATGTACATTGCAGCACATTGATGTGGCCTCATCACAGCGTGACTGCTGCATGAAGTTCTTTAAATATGTAAGTCCAGTGCATGCTACTGAGTTTTTAAAGGAATATGCAGTGAGGCTTGGCCACTTCCTCTGTTGAGATGTTGTGCTCTAGGGTAATTCAATATTAGGTTCCTAATGCCTGATTCCTGGATATCAGAAGAGAACAAGCTCAAAAACTAGCTCCTCATCAAGGAAGAAACAGAAATTAACTTGTAAGTATTTCCTTACATTATTATTATTATAATTTAAATATTTGCACAGTAGAGGAAGAGCTGAAAGTATATATATTCAGTGTGTAACTGTTGCCTGTAAAGATGAGAAATGTGGGTGGAATGAGGTTTTAGCATTGGAGTTCAGGAAGATGATGGACATTTATTCCAAGCCACTAAGTTAAATGAGTCAGATGATTTTAAGTCAGTGGTGTTAATGGTCTTACCTGGAAGCACTACCATGTAGAACATAATACACCAGAGGCTGCTGAACCATATGCTTTGATCTGATTTTATTACACTACAGCTTACCTTGATGCTATTTATGTTCAGAAATACTAATTTAATGGAAAAATTGAAATATATATATTTCAGTTACCTTTCAGTTACCTTTTTAATACTTTGATAATTAAATAGTTTTTAGGTGTTGAGGTTTTTTTCTCTCTCTGTGTATTTAAGTTGCCATCAAATTGGTTTCAGTTGAGCCTGAGATTCAGTCCAGTGGAGTACCCAATATAAAGGCACATGTACTTGTCCTTTTTCTGTGAACATAGTCCAGGTTAATCTCTCCTTCTCCTATCTCCATTAGATTAACCTATTTATGCTAAACCCATTTTGATAAAACCAGGCAACGGAGTGGCTGCATATTTAGCTGGCCTGGTAGATTTGGAAGAAAATGTAAACCAGTATTATCTTTTGCCTTCCCAGAGCTACAGGCACCATGCACATCCAATTAAAAGTTCCTCCATCAGTATTTATTTCCAACACACATGGGAATCATCAGAAAACCCTCTGAAGAATAAAATGCTCCATTTTCCTCGCTGTCTTTTGACTGTATTAGAAAAATCACCTACCTTGGAGCAGCCCTACTTGATCCTCCTGTTTCTGGGGCATCTCTGAACACTTGCAGAGAAGCATGGAGCAACACCTCTGCTCTGCTGAGGGCAGAACTTCTTTTGAGCAGTTTGGTTGGGGCCCAGCTGCTTTTTTAATTGCAGAGAGGGGGCCAGTTAATGTGCTGCCTCTTGGAGCACATCTGCTGCACGGCCTCCCCTGGGTGGGAGCAGCAGAGCAGAGAAGAGGAGCTGAGGAGACCTCAACAGGCAGCTTGGGTGCATCATGATACCACATCTGACCAACCTGCAGTGACCTCTGAGGCTGTGGGTTCTTTTGGCTCTAACAGTCAGGAAAGTCTTCATCTCCCTCCGTATCCTTTGTCTGGGAATTAGGAGTTCTACTGTACAAATGTAAGCGTACAAAGGTGTCAGCAAAAGGCGGAGTCGGGGAGGGCTTTGAAGGATCTTTTAAGTGAAGACAAGAAATTTGAAAAAAAACAACTGTAGGCAATAGGATTTTCTTAATGTGATGAGATGGTGGGGGTGCCTGGCACTGAAGTGGCAGAAGTGTTTATTGTGAATTGAGTTAATAGAGGATGTGACAGAATGAGAGCTCTAGCTGCATGGACAGTCACACCTCAGGCAAGGAGAGAAGAAGGAACGGAAAAGATCAACGCTGATTTGTGAGCTTAAAGATGAGCTTAAATTTGTGAGTGGAATTTTGGAAACCAAAATTGCCACTTTTACATCAGATCTGTCCTGTTGTTACCTGTATTATTAAAAGAGATGGCTTTATAAGCAATTGTTTAATCACTGTATATTATTCATTCTGCTGTTTCTTTGCAGGCGACTGCTGGAATGGCAGTTCAGGCTCTTACCACGGGGTGTCTCTCCCTGGTAGGGCATGGCATCCCTTCTGCTCTGACCCACATCCTCTCCCCGCCGATAATTACTTTCTCTTATTTGGTGAAGAAAATCCTCTTCAAAGGATTTCTTTGATTAAGGAAATTCATTAATATGATGCCTAGATAATATTAATGCTTTCCTGCTTGAGTCTTTTCACTTACTGTTTGAACAGCACATTATTCCATAGTTTCTTAAGGAAGATCAGCATCTCTGGAGTTTAATGGAAGCTCTACTATCAATTAATTAACATATTTTAGGTTCCAGAAAAAAAAAATTTGAGAAAAGTAAATCTATGTCTTACTATTTCAGAAAACATCCCTGCCCATCTCTTACACATCCTTGGGAGTGTTTACCTGAAGAAAAATCTCCCACTTGGGCTTTCTGAGCTCATCTTGCAAACGTTCGTACTCAGCAAAACAGACAAATTAAAGAAATGTTCAGGAAATTCAGTTCCTTTTGATGCTACGAGCAACAGCTAAAAGATGTGATTGTTAACAGTTCCCACCAGATGGCTCCCGAGGTTCAGAGGTGTTGCAGTGCCAAGCACACAGACAGGATTTGGTTCATGACCAGCGATTCTGTCATGTCAACCACTCCTGCGAAGAACGACAGAGTTATAACTTTAGCCCAGACCCCATCGACGATCAGCATCACCACAGGGAACGCGTGCATCAAGAACAGTGTTCTATAATGCGCCTGTGAGCACACATGCAGGGAACAGATGAAGCAACATGGTGAGGAGCAACGATTAAACCAATTCAATGGTTCCTTAAAGTAATTCGTTTTAACAAGCTCTGATCAGATCTGCTGTTATATCAATCCTCCGGGCACTACATTGGGCACTGAAAATGTCTGTTGTGGTTTAATCCCAGCCAGCAAGTAAGAGCCATGTAGCTGCTACATTGCTACCCTCACTCCAGTGGAAAGAGAATTGGAAAGAAGAGGCAAAGCTCATTTGAGATGAGATGAGAACAGTTTAATAATTCAAACAAAATAAAATATACTACTACTTCTACTGACAATTGTAATTGAAAAGAGAGACATGGAGCAATAAAACCCAATAGAAACAAGTGATGCACAACACCACTGCTCACCACCCACTGACTGATTCCCAGCCCATCTCCCAGCAGCCATCAGCCCCTCCCAGCCAGCTCTCCCAGGTTTATATACTGGGCATGACATTCTGTGGTCTGGAATATCCCTCTGGCCAGTGTGGGTCAGCTGTCCTGGCCGTGCTCCTTCCCAGGTCCTTGTGCAGCTCCTCACTGGCAGAGCATAGAGCCTGAAAAGCCCCTGGCTCAGGGTAAGCACTGCTGAGCAACAACTGAGCCATCAGTGTGTTATCAACATCAGTCTCATACTGAATTCAAAACACCACACTGTACCAGCTAAGAAAAAAATTAACTCCATCCCAGCTGAAACCAGGACAGATCCTTTTATTTATTTCTTCCAGAAAGGCAGAAATATGACAAGGAATCTGTTAAAGGAAATTTATTAATTTAAGAAATGGACTTCCTGTCTCAAACAATGAGCCCAGCTTTCATCACATGCTCAGTCACAGGCCTTTACTTTATTCAGAATTAGAACAGCTGTGTTCTGATAAAAGTTAACAGTGATGGTTCTGATAGACAAAGAGTTGGGACATACATACAGAAGAGAGAAAGTTTAAAACATTTAGAAGTAATACTGTCTTTTAAAAGTAGTTGCCTAATTTACAGTGTGAAGAGGTTTGGGTTTTTTAGTTAAATATTTAGGATTCTTTTTTCCCCCAACATGCACTTTAAACACTTTTGGAGAATTATAATTATGTAATATTATTATTTTTTTTGTTCTGGGTTATTATGTTTGCAGTTGGTTTTGAAACTCACATCTAGTTGAAGCTCTAGTGTATGATTAAGGCAAATTACACTCTTGCAACAGCAGTGCAAAAAACCTCCTACCTTCAACGTGTTCAACACTGACTTTACTGTGAACTTGAAATCTTGGTCTGACTTTTGGGTTGGGGGAGATTTCATGTTTTCTGATAGGTGTCACTTCCTCTAGTGCAGCATTGTACTGCCTGCTAGGATCAAGCAGTAAATTCCACCTGAAATCATTGAGTTGCAACTCAGTAGCTGATATAGTAGTCAGAAATGGCACGTGTGCATGTGGTCCAGTGGTACACTACCTGCTGTGCCTGTCATCTACTTACTCACATCCTTCCTCTCATTTAGAAATCTCTGGAGACAATGACAAAGATAGCTTACCTTTGGAATATTTTACATCTGTGTCTACCAACAAAATAGCTGCCTATGTCAGCTAGTCTAGATTATTTAAAGCACTTTTGCTCATCTGTATTATTTGTTCACTTCCCTTACATGGAAAAATTTAGCATCTAGTAAACTTGTTATGGGAACTATTGTAATCTCACTTTTGAAAAAATCTTTCATAAATTTAAAAAGAAGTGATGGTAAGAAGAGATTTTGAGTAAGATTTAACTGATACTTTCATGAGATGCAGATCATTCTACTATTAGACTCAAAAATAGTGAGAGATTTTCACAGCAATTCAATTAAATATGAAGGTCTACATATTCTGTAAAGTGAAATTTTTGATGAACAAAGCCTCTCATAAGGAGTAAACATTTGAAAAGACATTTCCTTTCTTCTATAATTTGTACTTTCATTTGATGATTTATATTATTTCATGTTAACTAATGCATAAGTACACACTTTTCTTAGTAATAGGAATTTCCTTAAAATTTAGGTTGGTTCTCTGTGAATCAGCGATGGAGCACACCAGTCCCAGCAGCCTACACTGCTCTTTGATATAGGGCACAGATAGTGAGTGCTACCAGGATAAATCTTCAACCCACTGTTCCCATCCATTTCCTGTTCTTGTTTTTGTGCTGCCCCAGATGCTTGGGAAACATCATTTTTTCAAATGAGAGCTACGGTCACTTGTCACACTGAGATACTCTCTGTCATTTGAGGTCAGCAGAACCCTCCTTTCTGCATGTGAAATAAACTCAATTAAACCTTTAATTGATGCACTTGTAAATGCAAACAGTAGTTTCATTCCTATGTGGGGGAAATAATTGGTCTCCTTTACTGAGATCATTTGAAGGGAATCCCAAGATATGAAAGTATGTGGTCAAATAATGAAAGAACACTTGTGAACAGATATATTTGCAATCCCTGGACACACTTATGGAAGACAACACAAGCAATGGTGTCTCTGAAACACCACCTTTGTTGCCTCCCTTCCCCTTCTTAAACGGCAATGACAATCAATGATGTTCTTCAGGCATACTGCCAACAAACTTTCTCCAAATTTTGCGTTAATAAGTGAAAGTATTTACTGTGCATTTCTTCCCACTCAGGAGTAAGAGAGGTAGTACTAATAAAGTGAACACATGATGGAAGCTCTCGGGGTCTTCTCCTCAAGTAAAGGAAGCTGGGGCTCTGCACCATGGCGGTCCGAAGGAAATTGGTCAAGTAGAACATCAGGAGGCAATATTTCTGCCTGCTTTCACATTTTATGCAATTTGTAGCAAATGCTGTGAGATGTGTCAGTGAAAGAGGTGTGAGTGTTCTGTGCATGAACTGGGGTTGCCTTGGGGCTGTAAAGATGACAAGATTAAAATAGGATGATTTATTACCATAGAAATATGTGTGAATGCAATAGCAGGTTGAACTTAACCTTCGTGAAAACATGTTATGATTTATTTTTTTTTATTTTCTATTTTACTTTAGAAGGACAATTATACTAAGAATTAGGACTGGATAATTTGAAATGTTATGTGTTGCACTCATTTTGTGCCACCAAATAACATTCTATTTACTATAGTAATATCTTCCACTTCATATAGTGCTGCATTTTTCCATGGAATGTAGATTTATGGAATTTCTCATTTAAGAAGTGTTCTAGGATCTCTCTTCTCAGCCCTAAAGCCAGTCATTCATGCACCTAGGAAGTACAATTAGTCTGTTTTCATGTAAGGAGATGCTGCTTCAGAACTGCACTGATCAGAGCTCACATGTGGAATCAGAAATCCTGTGCTCAGACTGAACTTGAACAGGCTTTGCTGCTTTCTCTTGGAGTAGGTTTATGTTGCTATCTCATCAATCTCTGTGGAGTCAGCTGAGTTCCAATGGTTATAAAATGATCCTTGAATGTTCTTTCAGATATATCTCAGCCTTCATCTCTGTAAGGTTTTGTATGAAAATAAATTCTAACAGTGTTATTGTTTCTAAAAGGAAAAAAAAACCCAACCCAATGGTGTGAGTTTTCACTTCATTTCTTGTATCTTTCTTCCTGATTTTCCAAGCTGAGTTATTTCTCAGACACAACTATGTATGGGAGACAGTCTATATATTCTTTCCCAGCATTTTCCAAACTGCTCATCCAGCCTGTCACAAAAAACAGAATTAATTTTTGAGTAGAAAGTCAAAGAACATAACTGACAGTTTTAAAGGTTTAAAACCTTTAAAATTAGTTTTGGCTTTATTTAGTTTAGAAGGAATAGAGGGCTGTGTGCCTTTTGTTTATGTTTACATTTACATTAAAATGAAATCATGATTTGTTTTCCATCCCTGAGCCAAATTAGAGAGATTTTCTGTTATAACAAAGCTTCTGGGTGGTGTTGAGAAAGAATACCTGTGTACAACAGGAAGAGAAGATTACAATGTGTGTGACATACAGTCACCAGTGGTCTTGGGATACTAATTTTGGTAAAAGAACAACAGATAGGAATGAGCAAGACATCTCAGCTTCTACATATTTGCACTTGGGTCCTTTGATGGGAGCATTTTGCACATGCTGGCTGTAAAACAAGGGTTGGGTGCCTTGGTGGAGGACCCTTGACTGCGGAGCTTCTCTCCAGAGAGAGGGAAGGGGCATTTGCCATCATTCCATAAAACCTGTCTACTTTCCCTTGACCTGCATCATGACGCTTGGGGAATTTTTAATTTTAATTTGGTAGTTATTGATGTTGATGGCATAGGGTACAGGAATACCGTGTTTTCTGTTTGTTTTTTTTTTCCTTTTAAATCAAGACAATTTACTGTACTAGAAACTAGTATGGAAACAAAATAATAGAATATTCCACTTCCTTCAAACAAAGCTTACATGCTGTGCCGTGGGAAGGCTGTCATGTCAGAGCTAGGCTTATAAAATAAGAGGTGCTTAGAGGTCTTAGAGGTGCTAAATACTCACAGCTCAGCACTTTTGAAATAGAGTGCAGTCTGGAACATGTAAACACTCCCTAGATGCTTTGCTCTGAACATAGAAACCCTACTAAAATCACAAAACACATCCATACACGGCTTAAAATTTAAGCTTTAGAAGGCTGGCAAGATATTTGTGTGCTTCTGTATTCCATGACTGCTCTTATGTAAAAAAGTCTAAGATCTTTACATTAAAAATTGTTCTTTTTTCTCCTCCTTCACTTCAGGTAATACAAGCATAAAGTGTTTCAGCTCATCAGATCTGACTGATGTAAACTAAATTTGGGTATTATGTGCAGTCAATATACCACAGTGGGGCCTTTGAGTTGCAGAAAGAAGTTGTTTTTTAACCGGGGGGGGGAGTGGGGGTGGGGGTGTGATTTGTCATGTTTTTACATTCCTATATTGATGGTAAAAAGAGAGGAATTATTTTAATAACCTGCAGATACTTTTTTTTTTAAAAAGCAGGAGCAGGAACGGCATGCTTCTAGGAGCACTAAATAGGAAGGATGACCTACTTTAGTTTAAAACCACAGGCGAACTGAACCTACTTTTTCAAGCCTCAGTCCAGCAACCAATCCCATTGAAACGTGGTCTTGAAATCTTAATATGTCTTTTATACAAAATTGCTGTGCTAGGAAGAGGTGAAGAAAGCTTTCATCGGACACTGGGCAAAGTCCTCCATACAGGCAAGCAGCCTCTCTCTCTGGGCCAATTCCTGAGGCAACAAGGAAAGGCAGTGTTGTTTGCTGTAATGTCTTCAGCTTTTTCTTAATTTATTTTATTATTGCTTCAGTTTCTGTTGAATCAGTTAAACTCTGGAGCAAAAATGTTTGTTATCTTATCCTGCACCATTCCGAACCCTGTAGTGCAGGCACTAAGACCTTTCCTGGGCAGCTTGACTTCTACCATCTCTTCTCACCATGGACTCATCAGGAACTTGCCATATTAAGACAACTACCTACATGTCTGTTGCTATATTTTCTTTTACTCAGTGTCTTGTTAGCAGATTTAAGCATTTTAGAAAATACTTGAAGTAATGTGATTGCAGCACTGTCTTCAGGGTACCTAAGGAAGCGTCAGTATGATCTCTGGAGGTTGTATGTCTGGAAATTAAAACAGACTATGGTTCTAAGGTCACTGCTAGTGTGTGTGTTGGGGATGGGATTCAGAGCTTTGTACAGCAAAGGGCATTTATAGTATTTATTTGAAGGTGAATTGGATTTCTACGGCTGATGTAGGTACAGGATGCTACCGAGGCAGATTTGCAGAACAAAAAGGTTGTTTGCAGTCATTCTGGATGAATCTGTCCGCATTACTGCAATACAATGGGGGCTGGGGGGAATGGGCAGTCTTCCTGGAAAACTGCAAACTGATGAAGGTTTTTGAACCATCTTGCTGACCGTTTTAACACTGTCACAGTTTTGTTCAAATGTGAATCAGACTTACTCATTTTAGACCACATTGCTGAAGATATTACCTAGCATAGCTGGCTTGTGATCCAATGCAACATGCTGCATTAGTGCATTTACCTATAAATCCTATCTATTTGTTCTACCTCAGAGATACTGTTTGCACCTTCAAACTATGTGCTGCAAGCACAAAATGGGAAGTGCTTGCTGAATCTTGAGAGTTGGAAGAAGTAACATTCACTTTGCCAGTTTTTCATCTGAGACAGGTGAAGAAAACAAATGCAATTGATGTAAAAAAACCTGTCAGCATTATCTCCATGTGTGTTACAAAAAATATAATATACTGTACTTTTAAAGCATTTTAAACATATTATTATATGTATATTGCATATAAAGCATGATGCTTAACCTCCTGGGGATCGGTCTAAATTATTGAAAATATTAACTGTATTTTCAGATTTGCAAGAAACGGAATTTGTGATGGAAATCAAGATCTTACTTCTAGAAAGGATGCTATAGATGGTATAACAAGTCTGTGGTGTATGTGCCTTCACACTTGTCACTTTGCTGCAGTTCTTTCTGGCAGGGGCAGCTTGCAAGCACTCCTTACAAAGCAGAAATGGTAGACCCTCTGCTGAAGGATGATCTCCCTGAGCTATGGTTTATTTATGGTTTATGGTATTTTACAAGATTTGCTTCCAGCTAAGTGGAAGAAGTGGCACACAAATGATAGGAGGTTCATTCTAAGTGACACACTTAAATGTCTGCAGAGCTGTTTCAACATTGGATTCCCAGCCTTCTTTGTGGTTTCCAAAGTTTTCCATTTTCCATTTCCTTCAGCCTAGATAACAGCATAAATCAGACAAAGGTTGTGTACTGAAAACAGTGGTTACAAAGGCACAGGCTGCATAATTCTGCTCCTGTGTTGGGGTCCCACTCTTCAAAAGTGTTTGGAAGCACTGTGCTAGAAAAGCATACCAAGTCAATGTTAACTTGACTGATACCTAAAAGTACGCTTTGTTCTTGTGTGCGGCTTGAAAATCTCTTTTGAAATTTGAAATTTTATGGTACATTTGACCTTTAATACCTTTAATAATGGCAGTGATTTAATGTTCTACTAAAAGGCCGTTATTGAGGTGGAGTGTCCACGTACCCAGAAGAACACTTTGGATCTTTGTTAGTGAGCAATACTATTTTTAGGTAAGAAAAGTCGCTTTTAGCAGCTTCCCAGTCTGGTGTTTCTTGATGGAGATGCTAATTTCCTAGAGAGAGAGCTCCAGGAACACAGCCTTTAAATATTGATGAAAATCAGGAGCTGTACCATCTCTGAAAAGAGACAGGCAAAGATGAAATGGCAACATAAAAATGCACTTAGCATCTTAGAACTCCAGGCTGCTCTGGGTCTGCGTGGGGTCCGGCCAGCTCGCTGCCCACGTTCAGCTGTAAATATTGAGCATGCCAACACGTCGGTGCCATGCAAGGGCTGCAGGTGGGCTAACACAGGTGGCCCTCCAGCTCCTCATGCCTTCACCCTAGTCGCCAGGAGGTTGTGATAGGAGGAGAGAAGCTGCTGTGGCTCCCAGGGAAAGGGGTGAAGAGTCCCTGAATCCCTCGGACACTAAAGATCAGAACCTTCCCCATGCAGGGTAGGTGCCTTCTCCCTAGGCAGCCACACAGACCGATGGGCTGGGAGCGGCATCGTTCCTGCCGCGGCTGTCGGAGGAGCGGGAGGCACGGCCGGCACACAGAGCACACTCACACGTGCCTGCCCCCGCCGGCTCCCGCCCGGNGGCTGGCTGATCGTCCTCGCGTGTGCGCGGTCCCCGAGGGCAGTGCTTTAAGCCGGGGCGTGGGGCTGAAGTTCGGGGAAGGTGGGAGCGTCCCCGCTTTGGCTAGAGCATCCTTTTGGGAGGGGGTCTGCGGGCGTCCCTTGCCGGCGGGTCGAGGCGCAGCGGGGATCGCTTTCGGTCCGGGGCTCTCCATCCCGAGCATAGCGGCGGCTTCGCAGTGAGAGCGTTCCAGCGGGGCCGGGAGCAGCGTCAGGGCCGCTGGTCCCCTTCGGCATCGCGCCGACATCGCCGAGGGGAGTCCCCGAACAGCCCCGGGGAAAACGATCTCAAACTTCTAGCCTTAGTCAGGCTTTCCGTCTTGGATCCCACACGGATTCTAGGGAGGTGTGTTTGGCTGTTGGGGAAGGTTTTTTCCTGCAGACTGAAGGGCTGATTCCTGTCATAGTTGAGTTCCAAGCACGCAGTTATCAAGCACAGGTATCCTTCAGATCTTTCACTTAGCGTGCCTCGGCTGCTAGAAAAACTGTTTTGTTGTTCCTTGTCAGGTAGATTGTTTTAGGGCTCTCAGATTTAATGTGTTGCAGTCATCAAAAGTTGCCAGAAGTTGGCTCTGGTCATCTTCACTCAACAGTAAACTAAGGGATGTAGTTGATTCCCTGTGAGTCACACTTCAGGGACAAAAATTCAGGCCTGGTACCTTTAGAGGATATGTTTGAGGACTTCAGAACTTTGTTTGCTATTTTAGACCCCTTCCAAAGTACAAAACGGACAAACACTGGACATATTTCTATGACAAGACCCACAAACAAATGGACAGTATCAACAGCGTTCAGTAGCATCATCCTTAGCTGGTCTGTCAAAAGAATGACATGTTGCATGCACAAGTTTCTGATTCTCTGTGGCTTGAGGACTTCTAAAATCTTACCTTAGTTGCTCAGATTTCTGTTATTCCTCAGCTGAAAAGGAAAGATGGCCAACACTTGTCTTGACATGTGAAAGATTTATGCAATCTTGAATTTAGGGAACTAGGCAATAATCATTTTGTATGGGGAGACCTTGATGTTACTGTGATTTTTGCAAAGCAAAATTACCCACTGGAGATTTATTTTCAGAGATTTACTAGAGTGAAGGACAGTGTGGCTCAGGAAGCTACAGAAGGACATTTTTCACCAGAGAGGCACAGATAAATCAATTGTGCTAGACATTTTAAACTGTGCTAGTTCCATTCCTAATACAAAAACACACACACTAAAGATTTTAAGAATATCTGTTAACTCATAATGCATTACTCTTGGTTGGAATTGGAAAGGGTAGATATAATCAAGAACTAATGAAATGAGACTGATTTCCTAGTAGAAAAACCTTAGAGTTCTAGGATGTTGAATCAGTTTTTTTAATAAGAAAAGCCTAAAGTGGTAGAAAACTAAATTTCTTCTTTGGGATTCAAACACAGTTTTAAAACCAGTTATTTAGGAAGAATTTTTACTTTAATTGAATGGTCATTCCTAATGGCTTCTTTAGATTAAGCAGAGAGCTGTGACCTCTGCCATGAAGGTGAAACCACCATTCCTCAGTGTTAATCTCACTGAAGGCAGTAGGAAGCCCATCTGGGTAGGGTGTGGGACTGTAGTTCTGTAACCTCAGAGGACTACTTTCTGTATCTTTCTGCCTAGGACCCTTGACACATTATCTCTATGCATAACTACTTGTTGTGTTGTCCATCCTTAGCGAGGATGGCAAAAAAAAGGCAGTGTGTTCACTCAGTGATTGTAGGATAAGTTGGATTTGCCGAGTCTGGAGGGGAAGGAATGCATCAGCTGAGGTACTTGGTACACAGGCATGTCATCAGTTCTATGAAGTGCTGATAACATCCAGAATGGGGCAGAGCTGGAAACATCAGCTATCAGGTGAAATCCTCCAATTTGCTTAGCAGAGCTGTAGATACTTAGATGACACCTACTACCTGTGGAATCTAAGCACCTAAGAAATAATCTAAGAACTAGTGTTGCATTTACCATCATACCAAATTCTCTTGTTCTACTTCTGCGTATGGAAATTGAGGTAAGAAGAAACACAATGGCTTGACCAGGACTTTAACAAAGTGGGTTTTTCACACAGGTCATGTTTCGGAGTCCCTGCCCAAACATTTCTTCTTCTTAATTCTTTATGTAACACCTGCATTTCAGTGGTACTATTTGTATTTGAGTTAAAAGATGCTACCAATGTAAAGCTGGGTATTTTTAAAATTCTGGAGTAATCTTTCTTAACATATTTGTATAAACCCATTTCAAGAGAGATGGTGTGATCCTTATCTGGAGCAGTTCTTGTATGCAAATTCCAAAGATAGTTGGTAGGTTTTTGCATTTCATAATCCTGTTTTCACAGGGGTTAGCCAAGCTTAGTGCTTTGGTCACAGGTGAGCAGCTGGACAGATGGAAACAGCCTGGTCCCAATTATATTTTTACTTTCTGTTTTAAAGACTACCTAATCTACAAACAATAAGGAAAAAGCTGTGTATAAAAGTCTAAATTCTGTAAGGTCCTGAGCTCCCCTTGTGTGAAATATGGCATATGTAAATCCTGGAGAGTTTAGATTCCAATGAGGGAAAAAAAGTATCCAACAGGAAACAATTTTAGCAGGTTAAAGTTTGAAAACCAAATCAAGGGGTTTTTTTCCATTATTTTCTTATGAATATCATGCTGTTCTGCAGCTGCAAAGGGTGGAACAAAGAAAGGGAATACCGTCATAGGAGTTCTGAATTTAATAAACCCAGGCGAGTGTGTGTGTGTAAAACAAATAAACCTTTGCAAAACAGAACGTCTTATTCTGAGACCGACCACAGAACTCTAACAAAAACACTTCTTACCAAAATGTTGCTTCTTATTCTAAAGATGTGATTTTCCATGCTAGGCAAGCAGGAAGACAGGCAGCAGATCCCACCAACATCCATCCTGAAAGCAAAGCATCTGGTGTGAATGCAGCCTGTGTTCCAGTTCGCTGTTGGATCCAGGCATTCTTCCCACCACCCTTCTCCCTGTGTGTGTCCTAATTCTTTTATTTGGGAAGGTGTTACTTCTTTCCTAAGATCTACATGTGCAACAAGGGACAGGTTCCCACTGTCGGGTTTTTGAGCCCCCGACAAGAGAGGGAACCTGCCACCTGGGCCCTTTGGAGGCGGTTCCCTTGTGAGTTCTTTGCAAGGATGAAGAACGAGCAGGACTCTCTGTTTCTTGGTCTTCAGGCTGTTGTTTGTTTTTCTCTTATCTTAAATTCAGTACGCCGTCGACACACCAGACTTAGCGTATGAGAAACAAGGCATAAAATGGAGCAAAATGGCCAAATGGAGGGCAAACACCCAAAATCAAGGCCTTTTAAAGCTAATCAGTCCAATTACTTTCTAACATGTATCTTGTTTTTACTTTTCTACCAATAACTTCTATTAATCTACTCACGTAGCACCTATGCCACTACTATCCCTAGCCAATAACCTTGTGTCACTAACACAACAGAAATGGAGAGAAGAAGAACAAGAAGGAGATGAGACAACACCCAAAATCCTCCATCTTGTCCCCTATTCACTCTCATATTAAAACCCTAAAACCCTAAATTTTTCACCCCATGACAAACTATTACTACTACTGCTATCTAGTTTGCACCTGTATGCTCCAACTCATCCCAAAGCCTTGGCAATTTTTTCCCTGGGACAGAGGTTAAAAGCAGTGCTCTGCTGAGAGTCAGGGCTTCCCAAAACTGTCAGAAAAACATTCCTTGTGCCCTGGGTTCCAACACCCACCAGTTCCCATGAGAGGGTGAATGACAGGACTGTCCCTGTGGTGGCAAGTGGACTGCAGGTGGTAGCACAGAGCATTGAATGCTATCTCCAGCTGGTTTGGTCCCAGCCCCCAGGAGGAATGGCACTCCATTTTTGCAGGTAACTCCAGGCTGAAAGTATGGAGGAGAAAAAGGGCTTTTAAGCCCTGATTTACAGCAATGAGATCTATTCCTGGAAACCATTTAGCCAATGTAAACTCTTGCTCCTAAATTAGTAAGATCTCGCTATCTACATCCTGGTTAAGGTTTTAAATACCTTTGGTGTCTCAGGGCTTTGCCTGTAGTTTTGTTTTGCCTATGAGGCAAATCACAAGAGACTGTGGAGATTGACTTTTACACTGAGATAGCCAGGTGCTGCTATAGGTGCAGATATACACAAACTGCATGATTTGAAGGAAAGGGTCTGAGCTGAGCTCAAGGGGAGCTATGGGAGGTTTTGTCAGTTGAGTTGTGTTTAAGCATTGCACCACCTGTGGTTTTTTGTACCGTTTGTGTTTCAGTTTCTCCTACCTATCTGCTGGTAACTGAGATGATTCATGGCTTGAATCGCAGAATCAATTTCCAGTTTGCCTTACCAAGGAAAAAAAATGCAATGAGTGGTCCCTTACAAAACACCATTTGCTACCATCTGTGTCTTGGCTATTGAAATTAGTACTTGAGAGACGCATGAAGAAAGCAAACTGTGCTTTCATTTGGAGCTCAGAGAGATTAATTTTCACAAGCATAATGAAACCTGTTCTAATTCACACCCTTTTAATTTAGTGAAAGCTGTCACATGAACCATTTTATTTCAGAACAGAATTTTAGAAGTGTATTATTTCGTGTTTTATGGAAACAGCCTGTCTTTTCTAAAATAAGAATCTCTTCACAGCCAGGCTTGCATTGAGATAAACTGGAAAATATAAACGGAAAAAATTGACATTATTTTAATGTGAATATATATGTAGAGCAACTTGAAAGCTGCTTGAAGGACTCTTAGGTATTCGCTGGAAATGTGCAAGTATGAGGAATGAAAGGAGTAGCAAAGTGGAATAGGAGAAAGGTGCCCTTTCAGAAGTTTTTAGTCTTAATCTCCCTTCATATGTTGGCTTCCTTGAAACCAGTCTGAAAAGAGGAGACAGCTTTTTTCCTTGCTAAAAACCTCAAAAGAAAATGCAGTGGCGCTGTTAGAAATGGTCCAAAGGGTAGAGGGGATCCTGTGTTGTCTTCAGAGCACCTTAACATGATCTACCATATTGTCTTGGACAAGGGGCATGCCTGCATAACAGCCCTTGGCCCCAGTTTGTCTCCAGGAATACAGAATTTCGCCTGTATGGAGACAGATTGATGGCCTTCTGCAGATGGGGTGTCACTTGCTCCCCCATGCTCTGAGCCAGGGGGACTCTCACATGAATAGGAAGATGTGGTAGGCACTGCTGACACCCTAGCAGAGCACAAGGCTGATGAAAGGACGTCTTATTTGCATCTAACCAGATTTAGCTGGGTTAGCAAAGGACTGTGCAGAAGCACTGGGCCCTACAATAAGGCATCTGTCTTAAGATTTTCACATTCTAATAAATGTGACAAATTTGCCTTTATTTTGCAGAGCATTATCTGTGGCCAGTGTCAGAATAATGAGTGTAATTAACATTGGCCTGTAATGACTGTCACTTATTGTGTGAAGTAATTTTGTTTCCAAATGTCACAAGTGACAGATTCCTTTTGCATCCTTTTGTGTCCAGAGAGATTGATGCTAGAGACTCTAATTGTTACAAAATATTATTGTGTTGTTGTCTTGAAATACATAGTTTGAGATTTAGCAGGTTGTGCAGCCTTTTTTCTGGGTGGCCCTCCTGCCTTTAGCAGAAAGGGGAAGAGATTTCATAGCTGTAAAATGTTGTGAAGAGATGGGGAGATACTGGAAGAGGAAATGGAACCTTACAGAAGTCATTCAAGTGGTCACCAATAGGACACAGAGCTCTGGTTTCTTCTGAGGCTTCAGCACTTGGACTTCAGCTTTGATCTGTAATCTCTCTTGTTCACGCTCTGTGACTGGAGAGTGTCTTCAGGGCTGTTCTCCTGCTGTGGTGGCGTGAAGGCCACACGGGTGCTTGCACTTGGTGTTGTCTGAAGAGCTGTGGCTGTCTCCTGGGTACCCAGACACATGTGTTATACCTTTGGAGTGGAGGTGGCCCTTTGCTTGAAGGGCATCTCAGCCTTCTGGTCAGGGTTTTGCTGTCTGGTAGCCACATGGGGCTGTGGAACAGATTTTCTCTTCATGCTTGTTTTAGACAAGTGGCTGCAGGTGTAATGCTGTCTTTCCACATCTCTTGAGTTCATGAGCTGTTCCGCTTTACTCCTCAAGGATCCATGTACCAAGAACGTAACTTGCCCGATTTAATATTAGGAGACATTTCTTTAAATGTATTTAGCCGTGTGCATTGTAAACTTACACCGATAAAGCATTAAGCTTATGTTTTCAAGAGAAATAGGAAAAATAAATAAAAATGTCAAAATAACATTAAAAAATGTTTTGGCTTTCAGTGAAGAGATGCTCAAAGCCTTTATTTCTATGGAGTCGTCAATTGTCATTCAGTATGTGTGAAATCTCCTCTCTTCCTGTTTTATTTTTAGAAAGCAGATCAATATTTAGTTTTATTATAAGCTGTGTCTGTATTTCAAGCTAATGCAAAGTCAGAACTTACTGTATCATGTTAAAAAATAATGTAAATCTCTTATTTTTGACCAGTGAACCTAGATAGATTTGCATTCAGGAATGGTAACCTTTGCCATTAGTAAGTGTGGATGCTGAACATACTTGCAGGGTTATCTTTGGGGTGGGAATTTTTTACCATGAAACACTTAGTGATGCACAATGAAGTAGAGATAGTATTGCTGGAATAGCCATCGGTCCAGTTTCTATTTAACTGGCTCCAGTGTACACCAGAAACAGCAAAAAAGTCAGAGCATTGTGAAGTAAAGGTCAAAAGAAAATTAAGCTCCTCAAAATACTTGTTTTCTTTCTGTATTTTAAGATATTTTGGAAAGAAATGTTAGTGCTCTTTTCTTGGATTTAAATATTTTTGAAAATTGGGAGAGGAATCTCTCTCTGTGAAGTAATGTGACATTTTAGACTTCCTATTTCCAGTGAGTTTTAGTTAAAGTAGGTTTTAACTCCTCTTTGTCTTACCTTTCTGATGGAGCACTACAGAACAGGTGGAATGTGCACTGCAACACCATAAGGCTGCTTGATGTTATATGGCTCATTCTGTTCCATGCCAACTATGCCCGTGCAATATTTAGGTTTTCTTTTCCTCCTAGCTACTTCATACTTTATCATGCAGTGATTTAGAAAACAAAAACTTGTCAAAGAAATAAAAAGTGCTGGCAGGAACAATGTAAAATAAACACCTCTTGTAGGAAATGGGGGATTCTTGCAGTCTTGAAATGTACACTGGAAATCTTTATGAAGAATATCTGTCTTTGAGTAGATGTTCTCGGCTTGGTCCAGAAATTATTGTAAGACATTCTTTACCTCATTCTACAAAAGATCTAGAAGATGTGAGGGATTCCTTCTGGTGTACTACTCCACAGCTGTATAAATAAACTAAGCTCTTTATAACTTCATGAGTAAAAGTATTGTTGACACATTTGCAAAACTAGAGGGAAGGGAGTACTCATTCTTATCTACTCTCTTTTCTACTTATTTCTTGCATGACTTCAAAATCCTTAGGAGGATTTCCTTTTGGCTTTAGGTGAAGAAGTTTGCGTGCTATATGGGAGCAAAGCCACAGAAAATATCAGCCTTAGAGCATGTCTGAGATTGTGAAAGCAGGCAGATTTAGGTAAACTGTTTTGCAGGCCCACTGATAGTGTTGGAGCCAAACAAGCCTTGATCTATAGATGAATAGAAAATAACCAATATTGTTCAGTTGAATCTGCTGTTGGCCAAGGCTGAGCCCATCAGTGGCAGCGGGAACACTTCTGGGATTACGCAGTATGATGGGGAAAAAAACTGCTGCAGAACAGCAGCTGAAAGTGTGGAGCAAGAACATTGAGAGAAGCAGCTCTGGTGAGTGCAAAAGGAGGGGGAGCAGCCAGAGCTGAAATTCCCCTGCAGCCTGTGCTGAAGACCAGGGTGAGGCAGCTGTGCCCCTGCAGCCCATGGAGGACCACGCGGTAGCAGAGATCCACCTACAGCCCCTGGAGGGCCCCATTCCCAAACGTGTGGATGCCCAAAGGAGGCTGTGACCTTGTGGGAAGTTTGCAGGCTCCTGGCATGACCTGAGACCCAGTGGAAGGACCCACACTGGAGCAGTTAATGAAGAACTACAGCCTGATTCATGCTGGAGAAGTTTGTGGAGGGCTGTGTCCTGTGGAAGGGATACAGCACTGGAGTAGGGGAAGAGTGTGAGGAGTCATCCTCCAGAGGAGAGAGGAGTGACAGAGACAATGCATGATGAACTGACTGCAGCCCCCATTCCCCATATCCCTGCACTGCTCCAGGAGGAGGAGGTAGAGAAATTAGAAGTGAAATTAAGCTTGGGAAGAAGAGAGAGGTAGGGGGAAGGTATTTTAAGAATTGGTTTTATTTCTCATTACCCTACTCTGATTTTAATTGGCAATAAATTAAATTAATTTTACCATGCTGAGTCTCTTGCCCATGATGGTAGCTGTTAAGTGATTTCTCCCTGTCCTTGACCCATGAGCTTTTCATTATATTTTGTCTCCTCGTGTCCAGCTGAGGAGGGCTGTAATAGAGTGGCTTGATAAGCACCTGGTGGAATGATTTACTCCAGTAGATTTGCCTTAGTAATTTCCTATGACAGAATCTGTTGCTTTGCAGTTTCCTATATATCTGTATGCACCTAGGAAAAACTATGATGTGCAGGGATCATGCTGCCATGCAAGGGTTTGTTTTCAGTGTTTATTCCTTGGAGCAAGGGTGGTGTTGTGAAAAGCCACTCACACCTACTAGGAGCAGGTACATATGCAGCAGTATAAGTAGACATGTGAAGCTCTGAAACTCTGTTAGTGTTTCATTGTTCTTGTGAGTTCTTCATGGCAACATCTCATTTAAAATATTCTGTGATCATGTAGGTGAGTGTCCAGGGCTCTGGAACCCTGGTAGTCAAGCCGGGCTGCTGAAGAGAAACAACCCACAGTTGCGTGGTCAGGCCAACTTAATATTTCATAGTAGGCATAGAATTGAAAGAAAACATGACTTCACTGGAATCATGTTGATGTAATGCCTCAACATGGTATGTAACAGCATTAGGAATCTGCAAGAGGAGTACATGCAGCATCAAGAGCAGGGTGGGAATTTTTATAATCTGGTCAGAAAAGGAAAAATAATTTTCCCAGGCCTTCTATGATGGTAGTATCTTGATTTAAATGTTCTGCCTGTCAAGGGAAGAAGGGACTTTACATGTCTTCAAGTATCCCATGGTTTTAAACACTTCCTCAGGAGGGAGTGTGCAGTGACCCTTGTCTGTGAAATCTTCATGGGTCATTTCCCCTTCCCAAAGTTATTTAAAAAAAAAAAGAAAAAAAAAAAGATTGCTGGACTTCTCTTTCAGGCTACCTCACAGGAGCAAACTGGAGCCTCTATTGGCCTTGAGGGACTGGTGTTTCACACTCTTTCACAGGTGGTTTGGTATGGAATAAAGTCTGTATTGTGATGACTTTTTTCCGTATTATAAGGAAACGTTATGTCACATCACATTTTCTTTTGTGTTTTCCTGCCTTTTTGACTAATGACAGGCACCTGGGTTGCAATAATGAGCAGCCATTAGATCAAATACGTGCCTCCAGGTGATCAGGTGATACAGTGTCAAGCTGAGGTACTGGATGCTGATGGCTAACTTCAGGGGCTGTCACAGTTCTTGTGTGGTCTGGGGTGCGTGTGTGTCTCTCAACAGTAATTGGAAGCTATCTCACTGTTGAGGGCAGTGAATCAGAATTACGCTGTCTTAGTGGTTGAGGTACCTTTCCCATAAATTGCACAGCTGACACATTTCACAATTATCTTTTGGGCAGAGAGATCATGTTCTTCAGTTGCTTTGGTAACATTTTCTGAGAGGAGGTAGTGGTGCAATACGTACTGGCACCAGACTGCTGCTGGCTCACACTGTAGTTAAGACTGATGTTGGTTTCTGCTTGTGACCTTAGACAGACTTCTTACTAGTTCTGTCATTATTTCCATAGTTCATGTAAAATGGAGACCTCGGTAGCAGTACCTCACAAGGCTGTAGTGAACCTGAAGAAGTAGAGATGTTTAGGGGATGAAAAAAAACTGTAGTCATAAATCATGAAGAGCTGTGGTCTGGTTGTTCTGGATGTTACACACTTATGTGCTATGTGCTATGTACAACTACTATATGCTGAGTTGGAGAAGACCAGGTCTTGCAGGCAGAAGTTAGATGAAAACAAGGAGCACAAAGCCTTTGGCAGGCCCATAGATACATGGTGAGTAAAAGTCTTTGCCTTACGTCCTAGGTAACACACACAGAAGTAAATTCAGTGAACCTGGGTTTGTTAGGAATGTTGCACTTGCCTCTGCTGACCATAGGCACCTCCTGATGTGTGTAATCGTCTGGAGCTTTCTTCCTTCCACCTTATATCATAGAATCATAGAATAAGCTGAGTTGGAAGGGCCCCTTCCGACTCGTGGCCTTGCACAGGACAGCCCCAAGAATCACACCATGTACCTGAGGGTATTGTCCAAATGTTTCTTGAACTCTTTTACGCTTGGTGCTGTGACCACTTCCTGGGGGAGTCTGTTTCAGTTCCCAGCCATCCTCTATGTAAAAAACCTTTTCCTAATAACCAACCTAAACCTTCCCTAGCACCGCTTCGGGCCATTCCCTCAGGTCCTGTCACTGGGCACCACAGAGAAGAGATCAGTGCCTGCCCTTCCTCTTCCCCTCACAAGGAAGTCGCAGAGTGCAATGAGGTCTCCCCTCAGTCTCCTCCAGGCTGAACAAGCCAAGTGACCTCAGCAGCTCCTCATATGGCTTCCCCCTTCTGTTGCAGTGCAGATTTATTTTATTGTGGATTTAATGTAACTTGTTAAATGGTTTGCCCCCTTTGTTACTCCCAGATGGTTTGACCTAAAGTTGTGTCCTCCCTTGTACACCCCTTGTAAGGTGATTCTCCTCCCCTTCTCCCAGCTCCTTCTACGTCAATCATTGTAGCCCTACCCACCTCCCCTGTCAGTTTCTGTAAACCCAGCCCTACCTTCTAGAACCTTCTGTGTCAGTTATATATTCCCTAGACCACATTGGTTTGTATAAGTTGTTCCCCTCCATTGCAACTCCCGAGTGGTTTAAGTATTATGTTCCCCGTGCTGAGCTCCTCCCTAAGTCCCTTCTCATTGGTTATAAGTTGTGTCCGCCCTGTGTTACCACCCCTGTATATAAGTTCATGTATTGCGTTGGTCAGGCAAAAACTGACCCTTTTTGGGGAATAAACTACACCTTGGAAATCACACAGAACAGCTCTCTCCGATTCCTTGCTCCTGGCCTAGGCACACTGTTTCACCTTACGCCGTAGAGCCTTCGATGCCCTACAGCCGCATCAAACCCGGGTTTGACTACGCTGTGAGATCTCGTGGCTACCTGGGGGCGGCCCACACTTGGCATGGTGCCACAGCAAGGGGGCTAGCCAGGGCTGAAGAGACTCTGGCGTCACGTAACCCTTCACTATCTGGACTCCAGCAAAGCCTTTGACACTGACTCCTATAGCATGCTCCTGGAGAAGCTGGCAGCCCACAGCCTGGACAGGTGCACTCTTTGCGGGGTTAAGAACTGGCTGGATGGCTGGGCCAAGAGAGATGTGGTGAACAGTGTTGCAGCCAGTTGGTGTCTGGTTCTAGTGGGATTCCCCAGGGATCAGTGTTGGGCCCAGTTTAGTATCTTCATTGATGGACCTGGGTGAGGGGATCAACTCTACACTTAGTGAATTTGTGGATGACACCAGGTTGGATGCAAATGTCAATCTGCTGGAGGATAGAAAGGCTGTGCAGAGGGATTTGGACAGGCTGGATCAATAGGTTTGAGGTTCAACAAGGCCAAGTGCCAGGTCCTACGGTTTGGCCACAACAATCTCATGCGGCGCTGCAGGTTGGGGGCAGAGTGGTTGGAAAACTGTCTGGCAGAAAAGGACCTGGCGGTGCTGGTCAGCAGCTGGACATGAGCCAGGAAGGCTGAGAAGGCCAGTGGCATCCTGGCCTGTATCAGAAGTAGTGTGGCCAGCAGGAGTAGGGAAGTGATTCTCCCCTTGTATTCAGCACTGTTGAGGCCACACCTTGAGTGCTGTGTGCAGTTTTGGGCCTCTCACTTCAAGAAGGACATTGAAGTGCCAGAACAAGTCCAGAGAAGGACAATGCAGCTGATGAGGATAAGTCCTATGAGGAGTGGCTGAAGGAGCTGGGGTGTTTAGCCTGGAGAAAGAGAGGCTAGGGGAGACCTTATCACTCTCTACAACTGCCTGAAAGGAGGGTGTAGCCAGGTGGGGGTTGGTCTCTTCTCCCAGGCAACCAGTGACAGGATGAGAGGACACCATCTTCAGCTGCACCGGGGAGGTTTAGGTTAGAATTTCTGGACATTAGGAAGAATTTCTTCACAGAAGGGGTGATCTGATATTGGAATGGGCTGCTCATGGAGATGGTGGAGTCACTGTCCCTGGAAGAGTTTAGGGAACGGCTGGATGTGGCACTTAGTGCTCTGGTCTGGTTGACAAGGTCACAGGTTGGACTCAATAATCTCAGAGGTCTTTTCCAATCTAAATGGTTCTGTAATCTTTGCAGCCCTCCTTTGGATGCTTTTTAATAGTTTAATGTATTTTTTATGTTGTGGTGCTCAAAGCTGCCCACAGGACTTGAGGTGAGGCCGCAGCAGCACAGAGTAGAGTGGGACAATCGCCTGGACTGGCTGGTGATGCCATGCTTGTTGCTAAATGTCATCTTTAAACTGTTTCTAATGCCACAGATTTCTTTCTAGTCTAGAAACAAATGTACTCCTCTTACCCTTCCTCAGTTTTATTTTCTGGAAGGATGGATCTCGAGTCAAGGGTCACATTTGTGTATGCCACTTTTGTAAAAGTGTGAAAGAAGTTTATTTCAAGCAATTGCTTCTGTTCTTGGAGTATTTAGTTTATTCACTGTCTGAAAATCAGTGGTTATAAAAAAAAAGTGTTTTACATTTCACTTATATACTGCTTCATCAAAAATGTAATGGGACAGAAAAGGCTTGAAGAAAACCTTGTTACATTTCAGGCTGAGCCATGCAACTTCGAGCACAATACAGGTCTTAGTGTACAGTTAAGACATCCCTTCACAAGTTAGTTGTTGAACTGGTATGTTTAATTTAATTATTTGATAAATTATTAATTATTAACAGAGAAAGAAATATTTTATTAAAAATACTGGTTATATAGTTATTTAAATAGAGCATACAAGTTTCAAAGTAGTAGAAAACCCATCCAACACTTCTGGAACAATTCAGAAATTGTGGTGCATTATTACTATGCTGCCAGCAGTGATTTAAGAACTACAAAAAACAATGTAAAGGACAATAATTTGTCTTGCTACTCTGAAAGATTCTCAGTTGAAGCATGAGTTCAGAATAGTGGTCACATTTCCTTGTAGTCACTGGAAAGCTGGGGAACTCTGTACCAGCATGGGTCGAAATAGTTGATGCCCTCTGACACATTCCCTGTTGATTTCTACTGATGAAATGAAAAGGCTTAATTTGCTTCCTTTTATGCTTTTCTTGCTGTGCAGGAAGAAGACTCTAATGTCCAAAATAATAAACAGTCTGAAATTACCTTCACATTTAAAAACAATAATGTAGTGCCTCAAACTGTGATAAAATAAGCATTGAGCTGCCCTTTTAGTTTTGGATATTATATTTCTATGGCTATATGTGCATCTTCCGTAGCATTGACACAAGGTGATAAAAAGAGCATTAAAAAGGATTCAGCATCAAAACCAGAGATAATGCAAATCTGAGTTCCACGTAATGCTAGCTCCCAAGAAAACTTCTTGAACCTCGAGACAGATCAGTGCCCTCTGCCAGCAGGTTTACCTTGGTCCTGCCACTCCAATTGCTGAGACACATTTTTTTCTGGGCCAATTCTGAATGCAAGTGTAACACTTCTTTCAAGTACTATATTTATTGCAAGCTTCTGTTTATTCCTGGCATCCTTCCTTTGTGTTGAGTTCCTGTAATTGCCTGTCTCTGTGAACTTCAGTTGCCTCATTTCCTTGGTTTCTTTCACACTATGTGTTGTTCTTGTGTCCTGTCCCCGTCCCCCTCTCCCCATCCCATTCCTCTTATGAAGAAGTGTCAAAAGGACAGTTGGTAGCTGAGAACAAAAGATGACCTTCTGAGCCATGTATATTGTGCAGAGAGTTATTTAGAGAGTGACAGGTGGTTTAGTTTTTGTACCAATAGCATTGTTTTTCCTTTCCTTCCACTTTTATAGTGGCTTGTGGGCTTTCCCATCAAGTTATAGGATTTCTTAGCCTATTCAGAGTGTGTCGTGTTTTGGCCATGTACATATGACTTGACCCCAATAGAGGGGTTTTAGAAAAGGTTTTGGAAAGCAACCATGTGGTGCTTGTGTTAGCTCATCTTGGCTTTCTGTATTCAGACAGACCCTAGTGAAATGAATCTCTTAAAATTATGAATGCCCAGAAAACAGATAATAAAGAAACCCTATGCCAATTGTAACCAGTGTTTCTTTGATGTAATACCATGCCTCTTGACATTGTGTGGGATCATAGAAGTAATTTCCACGGGTAATTTCTTTTGCATTAGATACCCTGAAGTGTCTGTACATTCCTGCTAGAGCACCTGTAATGGTATCACTTCGGGTTTGCATAAAAGATTGTTGAATTTAACATGATCTTCAGTCGTACCTGTGCAACAGATAGCATTATTCAACATCTAAATACTTGGAGAAACACTAGACTGCTGTAAGATTGGGTTATTCAGTATTTAAAATCAGGTTTATAGGAAAATGTGGGTATTGAGTTTGATCAGTATGACAAAATTATACATACATATATATAAATATATATAGATTACATTAATAATAGACTATTAATCTCTCACCTATGTTTCCAACAAATCATATGTGCATGATTGCAGAGCAGCAGTTCCCATTTCAAACTCTGGTTTTACTTGCTTTTGTGAAGTGTATGTGAGGGCAGTTCTTGCAGTTATGTGCTGCCATCAGTGAAACTTCAAGTTCTGCAGAGAGGCAGCTGTTTGGTTAGTACATAACTTCCAATGGATATCTGTCCTGATGTAGATAAATATTAGATGATGGTAATTGGCAGGATTGTCTTTAAAAAGAGATACAGAGGTATGCTCTTGGCATGAGGTTTAACTCGAGGTCCTTATATGTTCTTTTTGCTTACGAAAACTATGGTTGATAACAATGAGGTTTTGAATAAACATCACAAATTTTGAAGAATATGCACAGTATTACACTGCTGTGATTGCTGGTTAAAAGGTGCATACAGCAGTTTTATCTGTTAAAGTAAGAATTATTCTGAGAAAGTATGGGAGCCACTCAAAATATCTTACTATATGCTGTCAGTAACGGCATCTTGAAAAAACATTCAGACAAGGGAAAATTGTAACATTTCACTCATATCACACACAAGATTTTCAGAATTGTTCTTAAAACATATTTGGAGAAAGGTGGAGTAAGGAGAACACATAGCAATTCATATGCTGCTTCAAATTTATTGAAGTAGTTGCAAGACAGACATTCAGTGCTTCTTTTAAGCCTCTGGGAAAACTATCAATGAATAATAACAGTATAGAAGAAAAAATAAACATTGAGAAATGTTTTTCCATTTCACAGAAAAAGCTTACATACTTGACAAAATTACAGGACAAGTTACCCTGTCATGTACCCCAGTTGTGAATTTATGTATGGCTGTGAATCTCATTTTGAACTCCCTTTTTATGTGTCATAATGACAAAAAAAGAGAAAAATCTCATCCTAGACCTTCACTAGAACCTCTTATTACCTATTCTCTACTCAGAGAGTAGATAATAAGAGGTTCTAGTGAAGGTCTAGGATGAGACTTTTCATATACAAGATCTTGAAGAATGTTGTGATTAAAAAAATGTGGTTTTTTTCCTCAGTTTTTTATTTTCCACTACTCTCTCCTACTTTATCTTCTCTTTTCCTTTCCAAAAGCCTTTCAAACCTACTTTTCCTTGTCCTTTATCTGATGATACTTTGCTTCACTTCTTGCTGTGGCTCTAACCAGGTTGTTCCCTTCCCATCTGATTCAGCTGATGCTAGGGGTGATCACACGTGCTGCTACCATGTATGGAGAGAAAAAAGTGAGCAGCTAGTTCAGGCAGCCAGTAGAGTTAAACTGAACCTCCTTCTCTCTCCCTAAGTGTTAGTTTAGGTGGGAGTTTATGCCAACTGTTTTATTTTGGGGTCTTGGTAACACCTTTCAGCACTGTCCCATTTTGCTTCTTCTATGGATCTTTTAATAAGAGACATCATGGCATCAGCCTTTCAAGAAAAAAGCTGACCTTGTCTTGTGTTAAAAGAGCTACTGGAAAGTTTTTGTGTAAACTATCATGGCCAGCATGCCGTAGTCTCCTGATCAAATCTTGTTGAATTGAGTATGTCAGAGCAAAGAAAATAGAGGGGCGGTGCATGGTAATCTGAATGGCTGTTTTACCCTTCTCTGAAGGTATTCAGACTCTTGGTTGAGAACAGGTGAAAAACATCTTGTGTTACTTTGTTATGAGCCAATCAAAAAATGCAAAAAGCACAATTTCTTTTGGGCAGGAGGATTTGTGAGCACTAACCTGTAAGCCTTTATTCAGTATTTGGTTTTTTACAGCTTTCCTCACTGACACTTGGGGCAGTCTGGTTCTTTGTAAACCCTCTCTTTATTTGTATTGCTGTGGTCTTGTGAGGATTACTGCAGCCATAACTATGAAAGGTATAGAGCACAGTGATACAAATTGATAAAATAAGAATTGGAGGTGCAGTCTGTGATCTTCCAGGGGAGTACCTGGGGTATCTGTGTGCGCCCTACACTGTTTACCCAGAATGGGTGGGTTTGGGTTCATTGTAAAGCATATCCTTTCAATGTGATCTTTAGTCTTCTGCAGTCAATATGGCACATTTTCAAATGAGGATTCAAGAAAAACCTACCCAAGGAATCAAGTATATTTATTAGTCCATCTGCTAATAGCCTGGAAAGAAAAGTGTTCTACTTGTGAAAGAGATACAGCCATCAGAGTGTATTATGGAGTTTCATCTCTGTGTGTTTGGATGCATGACAATTTTCCGATGTGTGGATTCCTGCTCTTCACAGTAAATTCTGGCTCATTAGTAACTAAGACAGAGATCAGTGCTTTTCTGGAAGAAAAATATGTTCCTTAGAAGGATCTAAATTCTTCTCATGCATTCTTTGCGTGCGTGTACACAATAATTTTCAATTAATTCAGTTGACAGCTTGGCACATCCCAGTGACCATGATCTAGATTAATGATGGGTACTGATACTCTGCTATGTATATCTTGATTAATTTTACTGGGATGCCATGTATCGTATAAACAGGGAGGCACCCATCTGTGTGAAATAATTAATTTAATTTCTGATGTGAGGTTAACACTGTAAAGATTCGTCAGCAATTTTATTTTTAGTGGGACATCAAAAATAATTGAAGCCATGTCCCTCTTAGCTATTACAAAATCCTGGGTGTGGCTGGAGCTGTGCAAACACAGGGGGTTTCTGTTAATTTAATCCATCTGGATATACTGCAAATCACTAATCAGAAGGCTTCTTCTGTTGCTATAGTCTGTTTCCATTTGGATGCTCTTCCGATATACCTGTGTTAGCATGACTTCTGCATAAGAAGCTTATGGGTTATGATTGTAATGTTTTTCAAAATGTGTAACTTCACTGTGCAAAAGCTGGAGACTTAAACACAGCAATATGCTTTTAAGGAAGAGAGGACACACTTACTTATGGTTGTGTTTGCTTAACAACAAAAGGATTTTTTTTTTGTCTACATGTTAGAATTTGGAGTACATGTATGTTTTGAGTGTATGTGTTATCTTCTTGAACTTTTTCACCCCCAAGAAGCTTGAAGTAAAAATTGCCCTGTCCCTAATCCTTAATGTTAGAAACTAGAGGAAGGAGTGGTATATAGAGACCCATAACAAGTCTGAATCAGCCATTTAAAGGATAGATAAAAAGGAATTTAAAAACATAATGTTCTCTAAATGCTCATTATTTCATTCAGACACACTCTTTAAGAAAACTGAAACTAAAATTTGAATAAGCATTTTGAATATTCTGTTGAAACGTAGTTATCCTCTACTTGGCTTGTAATTGCACTAATCCTTTTATGTAAGAGTGTGGAGGTATCTAACTCATCTCTTTTTTTTTTTCCCTTCCCAGTTAATGGTCTAATGATGCTTGGATTCACAGGTGAGTCTTACTTCAAAAATTCAAACTTTCTGTTTTGCTAATGGTTGACATTTGAGAAACACTTCCATCCTATCTCATCTCAGTTAGTCAACTGTCATGCATTTTTTACACCTGGTCTTGTCCATTGGCTGTATGCAAAGACAGTGTTGTACTGTTTTGTAAAGGTCGTTCTCAGTAGTGATGGCGAAACTGCAGAATTATCCATGACTTTGAACTCTTTTGGTCAGGGATTTAGACAGAAACTCTCGTGTCATCAGATTGCTCTCAAATGACTCTGATCAGAGTTTTTTTTTCTATGACCCTGCAAAATATTGAAGTTTTAAATACAGACAATCAAAAATACCAATGGCATGGAAAATCCATTCAAACACCCTGCTGGGAAGGGGCTGGAGTAAATTGTCAGCACACGTGATGTAGTGGAAGAAAAAATTGTCCTCTGTTGGATTTGGTTATAAATCAGATGATAGCTGGCTGTTTAGAATACCCTGCCAGGAAAAGCAACTTTGCATAACTTTTGTCAAAGTACCAGTGCAGGATTGAAGTTGCGAGCTGTGCAGTTTTCATACGTGGTTTTGAATTCTGCACAGCTTTAGCATTCATCTGCAGGTCTGTCTGTGGAAAGTGTAACTGGTGACTGCTGCAGCTGCCAGATGAATTGACAGGAACACTTAGGTAGGCAGGATCCATGTCATCATGTTAATTTCCCATGGATAAAATTATGCTGCCCTTGTGTGGTAATTTTCACTGTTTCTATCACTGGTGAGTAACTGTAGTTTTGACTTTTTGCCAGCATGGATGAAGGGTTCATGACAGCTTTAAGAGCACTGACAGTCAGACATGATGAAGGAGCAAGGATTAGGTCCCAGTGAGTGAGCCATACACCTGGAGAGGTTTGTGGTCTGTAGGAAGTTGTAAACTTGTGGTTTCAGGAGCAGCACAGGCTGTCCCGTTATGGGCCTGCTTCTCTTGGCAAATATGTAAAAGCAAAGTGCTTTTTTGGCCAGATGAGATGGCTGTCATTTGTCATACAGCATCACAGAGAGAGTGACCCCCAGCTAAGGAGTCATCTGTGATAGCTGGAGTTAAATTGCAAGGTGCTCCTGCCCAGGCTTCAAAGGAGCCAGCTCCTTCCTGGGTGAAATGATTTTCACTCAAGCCTGTTTTACAATCACATGCCTCATTTCAAATGGAAATACTCAAGCTTCTGAGTGATGGCTGGGTTATGATGTGAAGCCTGAGACCAGTCATCTTGCCTTAGAGTCTGGGGTTTTCTTTACTAGATAGTAAGGAATGGGGCCATGGGGACTTCTCTTCTTACCAAGCAAAGTCCTGCATGATTTTGACCTCAGTTGGCCTCAGGCAATGTGTTTGGCTGTTTCCACACAAAATTAGAACCACCAGCTCTTCTCAGCTGTGATAGGATCCTGTTTTCAAAGTAATTAATTGAAGCAAAATAAATACTCCTCTCCCTGGTGTAAATATGTTCTCAGTGAATTTTTTTTTAGGAGTAAATGGTCTGTTCTCCTTGGCTTTATTCTTTAAAAAAGCTGATCCTTCAGAATTCCCAGGGGATTCTTTGATATACCAGTTTGTTATGCAGTTTTGTTCAGGTAAATACATTTTTTGAATTTGAGCTACTGTGAAGGGAAAAAATTACACAGGTTTTTTTCTGACTAACTTAATTTAGGCATTTGTACTAAAGATGTTTATATACATATATTTACAGGTAATTCTCAATGTTAATGCATTTTTCATACAGAATAATGGTCAAAATAGTGCCATCTATAGAGTTAAAGCACGACATGTTTAATGGCTTGATCAAAACAAAATGTTTCAGGCTTATCAAAATCAAACACAGTAGTCTGAAGAGAATTTTTTCAGAATTTCAGTTTTCTAAGAACTATCAAAATATTGTCTTTGTACTCCAACGCAGGCATGTACAAAAAAACATTTGACTAAATATACTGGAGTTGCCATTATAGGCTGAAAAAGTTACAGGCTTGCTCAAGTCAAGGTTAACTCTTTCTTTGCAAGTAGCAATATGTTGTAATTTCTGCATTTGATAATTGCAGATAATTCTTAGAATTATAGAATTGTTTATGTTGGAAAAGACCTCTTTGATCATTGAGTCCAACTGTTACTCCAACACTGCCAAGTCCACCACTAAAATTTGTCCCTAAGTTCCATATCTACACATCTTTTAAATACCTCCAGGGGTGGTGGCTCAACCACCTCCCTGGGTAGCCTGTTCCACGCCTTTTGGTGAAGAAATTTTCCCTAATATCCTATCTAAACCTCTGCTGGCACTTTGAGCTGTTCTGTTGCTTGTGGGAGAAGAGACCAAACCCCGCCTGGCTGCAGCCTCCTTTCAGGAAGTTGTAGACAGCAATAAGGTCTCCCCTGAACCTCCTTTTCTCCACACTTAACAACCCCAAGGTCCCTCAGCTGCTCCTCACAGGACTTGATCTCTAGACAATTCCTTTAGTAGGTATACTAAAGAAAAAGCTTTGATTGTGGAAATTCACACCCTTTAGCTTGTAAGACATGCAACTATTTCCAACGTTAAAGTAATTTCACGGTAATATAGTTAGTTGAATGCGATGCATCTGTGTAAGCTTGAAAAGTGCTTTCTACTCTGAAATGTGGGATTGGGAGATCCAGTTAGCTTTTAACTAAAAATGCAAATGGATGGTAATGAGTTAGCATGAGTAGTAGCTAAGCAAGATTAGAAAAGTGATGAGATAGGTTCCGCTATGCTGGTTTAAAAGGCAGTACTATATATAGTAACCTTTAGTTTTTTATACCGAGTTATGTTTTTAACATATTTATGTAAATGCGTATTTTGTCTATTTTCTAAAACTGCTTAGAAAATTAAATGCTAAGCTTATGAGAATGTAAGTGGCAAGTTGGACTGTGTGAACAAATTTGAGTGATGTGTTTGTGCTTCTATTTCAGTGTTTGTGATTAAAGGTGTGTCTTATATTTCCTAGGTGCACGTCAGCAGACTGAGCTCTGCAATGAATCTCTCATGTTAGAAAAGTTGCCTGCTTGTGGAAAATCCTTTGAAGAGATGATGAAGAAAGTGGACTCAAAAAAGTGGTGCAACCTGACAGAATTTATCATGTAAGAGTTAGTTTCGGTTTTAATAGTTGTCCCCTAATGCATATAAAATATTTCTGTTCCAGAAAATAGAAAACCTTCTGTATTTTGTTGCCACTTGTAGAGGGCTAAGCTGTAGCTCTTAAGCCCTGCAGTGAGGCCATGTGCATACAGAGACACCTGGCTCTTAACTCAGTGTGCAAAATAGTCCACTTCAATGAAAACTAACCAATGGGCTATTTAATACTAGCTGCTATTGCATTACCTCAGACAGTTGTGTTTACATTTAATCTATATTTCTGTCCCTTTTAAGCAAATGTTCCCTAAGTAATTTCTTTTCTGTGAAACCACTAAAGCAATAATGCTTTTGGACTCATGCTGTTCTCTCTCTTGACAGCAGTGCAGTTCCCTCCTCTGATTTCCTTTCTTTCAGTAAGATGACACTGTTTCAGAAATTAACCTCATGTGAAATTGCCCTGTCCAAATTTAAAGTAATTTGTCCTATTGAACCTGCTATCATATGCTTCTTTGCCTGCCAGCTGGCATGGAGAGAGTGAGCACCACCCATTCTGTTTGGATGTCTAAAATACTGCAAGACTGACAGTAGTGAGGGTGGCATTATTGTTCTCTAATCTCTTTTCCTGTTCCGTAGTTACTGGAGATATTTAAACATCTCTCTATAAAGCTGCACACTTCAAATTCTGATCTGGAGAAAACTCACAGGGTTTGTGAAATTGGTGGCATTTTTAGCTTTGTGGAGCATCTGCTTCTTAAGACCACGTCTGCTCATGCATAATGCCTGGTTTTCGGAAGTGCTGAGTACTCTTTACACCAGCTGAAATCAGAGGGAACTGCAGGTGTTCAGCACTTCAAAAAACAAGACTCAAGTGAACTAGAGCTTGTACAGTATGAGCCAGCCTGAAGCAGAACATCTTCCTGCATTTGAAACTGTGCTGGTGCTGTTTCTGGAGTCTGCTGTGGAGGCAGAGTAGCTCCAAGCCAGGTGTCACCACACCTGCTGCAGTGTCACTGAGCCCCAGATATGTTCTCCTAGGGTCATTGGTCTTGTGTCCTGTTTAGTGTCGTGTCATGTGATGCAAGACTTCAACAGACTTGATGGATAATGAAATGTTGGACTGCAGTGCTGCATCAGTTCCCCGAGTCCCTTAGCATCAGTTCCTAGCATGACTTCCTTGCATCAGTTCCCCATGGCTCCCTTAGCTCCAACACCTGTGTTGAAATGCCCCACCTGTTTATAATCTTTCATAATCTGACATCAATTCAGATGCTATTCCTTCTTAGCAGATTTATTCGCACACCTTGGTGACTTTAAAATCTTGCAATCTGTTAAAACGTAGATTCTTAAGTCTTATGGCACTGAAAGATGCACTCATGCAGCTCTCTGCAGCTGTTGGGAAGAGTAAGAGAAGGCTAGCTCTTCTAAACCAGCTTGCAGAAATTGCAGTCAGATCTGACAGAGAAGTGTGTGTGTACAAAAAAAAAAAAAAAAAAAAAAATCCTTGCAATGCTCGTACTGCTAAATTTATTTAATAAATACCTGTATGTTATGGAACAATAAATTTAATTTTATAACTCATCTAGGTACAACATGTTTTATTTATTTTTAAGGAAACACTAATTTTGCTCCATTTTGTCTTCATTGCAATAGCTTTAGAATCCCAAGATTTCTTTGCTGATATCTTGTTTGAATCAATAAGTGACCTCAACTAGTGGGATTACTTGCAGCAGTGAAAAGTACCTATAGGAGACAAAATATTAGGCTGTGCCTTTATTAATGCAGGTGAAAAAACAGGCAGCTTTTTGAGACACTTCTGCTAAAATTTATTCAATAATTTACGTAATATGTGCAAGAATTTTTTACGGTTTGGAGGTGACTGAAGTCTCTGAGTTTTCCTGACTTTTAGACTTAAGAATCCACCTCGATTTTATCCTATCCAAATCCAGTGCTCAGGATTTGGTGTCATTTTCATTCCCTGTACAAGAAAATTTTTCTGAAGAAGTTAGTCAGTCTGAGGCTTTGTTAGTTTTTCCTCAAAAGCAGTACTAGAAGAATTCAAGGCTCTTACAGAAGAAAAATATTTTACATTTTTTACATAATATACATTTTCTAATAAAACCGTGGTTTTTTGTGTTTCAAGTTCTCCTTTAGAAGAGAGTAGCAGGAGGAATTTGTTTTGAAATTTATCTTCTGAATCAAGCATTAATCAAGCATTAGAAGTCTGATTACAAACTTATCATAACGGTTCATTGCACTGAAGAAGCAGCAAATGTACATCTACATTTAAGATTTTTACTCTTTTGAGAATAGACATTGTTATTTGATGTCATACATTCTGTAAGAAGCATATAGAATCACAGAATGGCCTGGGTTGGAAGTGACTGTAAAGACCCTTTAGTTCCAACCTCCCTGCTGTGGGCAGGGACACATAGAGGCTAATTTATTCCAGCTCATTGGAGGAGCCCTGAGAGATGGGACCAAAACACTTCTTACTTTGGAGTAATCTGACAAATTAATGAAAAACTGTGTATCTATCCATGGGCACTTAAAATTCCAATGTTTAAACCTGGTAGTATTAGTTTGTGCTGATTTTATATCTAGTCTCCAACAGTAACAATTAACCAGTCTGGATCAGGTAGTGGGTTAAAACTGTGAGTTTTGTAAAAAAGAAGCAGTTTCTTCATGCAGTAATTTCTACATGGCACTTTTCACTTAGAAATAAATCTTTGTAACTTACATTGAAATGTAACAGTTAATGGAAATCTGCTAATTTTCTAAATCCCTTGTTTCGTGGAGGAGTTTTAGCTCTTCAGTGTAAATGGCTGTCCTTTGGTTATGGGGTTGTAAATAGCAATTATCTGTAGTGCTTCACCGTTTGGCCAAACATTTGTGAGAGAATTTGCAGTGACTCCAATTTGCTGTAACCTAATTAAACTGTAAGATTTTGTGACATCTCTGACATTATTAACAAACTTGTGTTCTTTAAAAAGCAGCCTTTGCACTGATTTGAACAGACGAGGCTTCTGTGTGTGGCAGCTTGTACTGCAAATCAATATGAGAGTTTTAGCCTCCACAGCTGATACTGATCTTGCTGGAAATGTAAGATGATCACATATAAACAGTAAATTCTCAGGTAAAGTTTTCCAGAAGTACTATTAGATGAAAGTTTCCCTATTAATTTTTGCATATTTCTGTGAGGATTTGTGGTTAGTTAAGGTAAAGCACTCTGGGTCAAATTGTCCAAAGGCGTTTGAAAGCTTAAATATGGTGAGGGATCAGAGTGGGATTTTAAAATATTTGAAGTCATTTAGACATGGTGGGTTTCAGTGGTTCTAGCTTGGACATCAGAATATGAAGGCCAACCACAAACAGCTTACAACAAAGGTAAAACCTTCAATGAACAGTCAGAGGTGTTATATTGGCAGAAGAGAAGGAGTTTGCCTAGTCACAGTTTTGCTGAGGCCTTTAGATTATTAAGAGAGAGCTCTGAAGATGAAAATACAATGAGGTTGTTTAAAAGACTCAAAGTTGTGATACATGGCAAGTGAATAAGCACAGACTAGAGCGTGAGTGAAAGCTATATGGGGAATTAACAAAAGCAAATACACTTTTCATTTGCCAGAAGACTGGAAATTGCAGGAAGGTTTTTATTTTTCATGTGTAATATTTTTGTTATGTCTGCTTATAGTAACATGTATGTTAATAGTGCTGCATTACGTATAATAACTATGTATTATATTTCTTTATTATCTTCTTAATATTTAGCAATTACAGCTGAATATGTAAAGTCAACTACTGTCCACAAGCCAAAATTCATTATTAACAGTCAGACTTCTTTTTTTGTGTTGTGATAAATCCTGGTGTGGGACTATAGCTGAGAGGCCAGGTATGACTAATTCCTGAAGCAAGTGGCCAGATGAAGACGGGAGTGCCCAGAGCTGTCTTACATGAACCTGAAAAAATGTTCCTTATTGTAATTGCGTAGATTGCTTTCTATTCTTAGCTCATGAAACAGTTTTTCAAATACTTCTAACTGGATCCTGGAAACAATTTAGCTAGAACAAACAGTCTCTAAACAAATCTGCGTGTGTCTCCTAGGCCTAAGCCCTATGGAAATGTGGGACCAAATTGTACTAAAGATGATTTTCAGTGGCTTGTTAAGCTTTTGGCCTGCTCCCAAGTACCAGTTTTCTTTCTTCTGCATCACCATTTTCCAAATATTTCTGAGTGTAGTTACCAGCATTTCAGTAATTCTGAGGCCGGAGAGAGGGCTGTGGCCATGTCTGCACTGCTGCATAATACAGGCCATGCAATCTGCCCAATAGTCACTATTCTAAACACTCTAAGAGTGAGTGAGTATGTTATGGAAAGGCATCAACTCTTCATTTAAAAGATTAGTATTGATCCATTACATCTAATGATTGTGTCATTTGTTACAAGTGAGACATTCTCCTATTTTAAGCCAATACTATTGTTGCAGCACTCATCTCACAAGTGGCTAGGGTTGCATACCTGCTACTTTGGGAGCTCCCAGTCAGTCATTCTGTGTCAGCCAAGGAATAGCTGTGGGTTTAGAGTCCAAGGGTGAAATAGCAATTTGTGTTTTGGAAGAGAGTTCTAGCCAAGTAGTGCATGTAACACAGGTCAGGTCTGGATGTTCTGAGATAAAGAACTGATTGTAACAAACTTCTTCCTCCAAACTCTCCATTTCTTTTTACCTGTTTTCACAGCTCTAGGAGTTCCTAATTTGCTGTGAGGCAGTGGCTCTGTGACATTGCCTGGAAGATGTTAGAAGTCTCATTTTTCTGATGTTTTAAATTTCAGTTCATAGCAGAATAGGAGGGGGCAAACTTTAACTGTATGTCTGAAGCAGATTCATCGCAGGTATGTGAGTACCTGATGAAATTCTCTGCTTTGCTATGTGCATGGTCCAAGGTCTGTGCCCACTGTAAATTCTATTTAAACTATTTAAAACTATTCTTTTTTCTGTAAAGCCTTAGTGTAGTTTTCCCACAGCACTTTACATGAAATGTTAATGCTATACACAGTTTTGGTCCCGTTGAAGATGATGACGGAGTCCTTCCATGTTTTGTCCAGATGCTGAGGATTTGAAAAAAGAATTAAGGAAAAAAAGCTGTATGACTAAATTTGATGTAATTTGGAAAAGTAATTCTGTTGCTCAATTTTTAAGTCAGTGGGAGTTTTGCCTGTTACAATTTGGCCCAACTAAGCTAACTGTAAAAGTGCCTAGTTTTCAAAGAAACTTAATAAAATATTGCATAAAAGAAAGTCCCAGATCACATTAAGATCAATGGGAAAGCAAACTCTGTAAGAAACATGTGCAGCCCAAAATTAAATGATATGTCCACACTTCCTAAAGCTTGGAGCTAAGAACCTCTGCTGGCTGAGTACGTATGTAAGAACCCTCCAAACTGAGTAATTTTCTTGGTTGGTTATCTAAGATTTTTCATCTTCCCCACTGACTGCTGTATGAAGCCTGATCTAGACACGAATCAGTGATTGCATCCAGCTGCTCATGACAAGACTTCCACAGAAGAGGAATGTACTGTGAAAACCACAGAATCGCTGAGTGGTTTGGGTTGGAAGGGACCTTAGAGATCACTTGGTTCCCAGCTGTGGACAGGGACATCCTCTGCTAGACCAGATTGCTCAAAGCCTCATCCAGCCTTTCCATGAACATTTCCAGAAATGGAGCATCCTCAGCTTTTCTGGGCAACCTGTTTTAGACACTAAAGAATTTCTTTCTAATACCTAATCCAAACGTACTCTCTCTCCATTTAAAGCCATTCCGCCTTGCTCTGTCACTACTGTCCCTCTCAGCTCTCTTTAGTCCGCTTTAGGTACTGGAAAGTGCTGAAAGGTCTTCACAAAGCCTCCTCTACAGGCTTAACAACCATAAATATCTCAGCCTGTCTTCAGAGGCGAGGTGCTTTTTATAAATGGGGGTTGTTTCCTCTTTTCCTATGGGAACTCTACCAAACTGCTGTGGCTTCTCAAATGTGATGGATAGTGACTTAGCTACTTCTTCTGCCAGTTCTTTCAGGACCTTCAAATGCCTCTCATCAGGTCCTGTGATCTTCAGGTTCCTTACATATTTTTGAACCTGATCTTCTCCTACTGTTCTTCAGTCTCCAGATTCCTGCTTTGCCTTCTGCAAGCTGTGGGGTCTGACTGGAGCATTTGCCAGTGAAGACCAAGGCAAAAGGGTCATTAGAGTACCTCAGCCTTCTCATTTCCTGGTTAACCACCTCTTCAGTTTCCTTCCAGATAGGGTTGGCCTATTCCCTAGTATCAAATCTCAGTACAAATCCCTAGTGAAAATCTCAGACAAACCACTGGGTTTGTTTTGCAGCTGACATGAGCCGGTGATTTCGTGTGAGCTAATATGTTCCCACGTTAATAGTCTCACAATTAGAAAACCAACACCTTTGGTTCATTCTTCTAAATGTTATCAGAAAAGTCTTGATCCTGGATTTTTGCATGTGATTTTCTCACATGAAAGGCAACCTGGGGCTTCTGGAAACTGGATGTTTGAGTGACCAGCACATATAATTTTAGATCCAGAACAGTACTGATTAAAGGCAGTCCCACCCTTCCTCATTTGAGTCATGTTAGAAGGGGGCTGTCTGTATTTGTGTTGGGATTCATATCCGTGGAGACAGACAAATCATTGATTATGGTTTACCTTGGGCAAAGTCATTATAGAAATGCTACAAATCACAAATGTGCTTGTACAACAGAAGGCCATTGTATTGCCTGGTCTCCGGGTAATTTTCTGCACTGTTGTTGCCTAAAGTTCTGTACGTATCTGAAGAGTAATATCTTCATTTCCCCTAAAGATCTAACTGAGAAGGGGGACCAAGATCCCTTATTTAACCAGTTGTAAGTCCTCCCAGTTTTGTTAGTCCAGATATTATAGAAGAAAATATTATTTGTCAGCTTAATGTCTCTGTGAAGGAAGATTGAGTAAACCTGCACTTTGTGTGGCCTCATGTCAGTGTAGCTGATTTACCATTTAGTGTTTGGTTGGGTATAGGAAAAGGACTGGTGTGGTAGATGCCTGCATTTGGTCTTCTTTGGTAGGATTGTCTTCCTTTGAGCTTCTCATCCAGATAACAGTTGCTGATTTTTTTTAAGCTCTCAGTGAAATGAAGATGATGCTGGCATTTAATCTTTTTTACCTGTGTATTTCTTTCACCTCTTTACCTATCAAAACTTACAGTAGTTTTGTACTAGAAAAGCCATCTAAAAACTCCTAGAGGTCATGGCAGCAATGGCAAAACTAGGCTGGTAATTGTTACCCCAAGAACATACTGTTTTTCTTCTGTGACTCATGCCTTTCTTTTCAAAAGCAAAGCAAAGCAGCTTATAGATCAGTTAGGTGTGAGGAAGTAAAACAATGGAAAAGAACATTGTATTTGAGCACTTGTGTTGCCATCGTGCTGGTAGCTGACCATAGCAATTTTTCATTGCAGAAATAATAACACATGCCATCTATTATTTAAAACATTGGGAATGAAAGAAACCTAAAGTTTATAAAATCTCATGGAGTAGCCAGGTACAGGGCTGTGCTGAGAATGTGTACAATCATGTGCTGTTTTGGGATCAGCCATCCTAGTTGCAGTGAGGTTAATGCAAAGGCACAGTTGGTCCCTTCATGGGGCTATAGTAGAGTATCTTCTGCAGGATCTGTATTTCAGATCATACTTTCATATGAAATATAGATAAAAATATGTCCTGATGAATGTGAATAAAGTGGTTAGTTTGAATTCAGACACAGGATTCGACATGAGGCAGGAGTACTTCATTCCCTTATAACTGCTTTCCTCCTGATAGATGCAGAGGCTGAAATATGGTTCTTAAGTACATTATAATTTTCACCTTCACTATAAAGGAGAGACACAGTCATTTTATATAATACATGGCTGTGAAAATAAAGTCTATATTTAATAATTCCAGGTAAGGTATTGGAAAGGCTTTGGATACTAATTTCTAATACTTTTTCTCTCTTTAGTGGAGAATTACAGCAATGCTTTTCTAAAACTGTGTTTGCTGTGGCCATCTTAAATGATGCAGAAGGGTAGTGAAAAACATTACTGAATGTTGAATTTTTAGTGAATTACTCTGACTTCTGCACTTTAATGCTAAACACTGGCATTTCTAAATTCTTTGATGACCTGCAGACCACTTTCCTTATAAATGCCAACCCATCTTTGTTCTGCAGCATATTGTAGACATAGCTATGCTACAAACTAGCAAAGCCTTATAAATTTTTTGTCTGATGAGAGTTCTTGGGTTTTCATTTTAGACACTGAAAAATCTCGCTTTTTGCAAATGAAACCTTGCTTTGAAGAGCTCGCTTGAAACCAGTAAATGGGTTTACTGTAGAGGATAAGGAGAAATTTGCCAATATTTTGGGAGGATGCTGAATTAAATACACTAACTACCAAGAACTCAGATTCGGTGAACTAAAACTATGTATTTGTTATTTATACCACAATACATGTTGTAATCACAAAGGCCACCATTCAAGGATACCAGTCCAGTGGAATGAGGAGCAGAGAAAACAACTGGAATTTGTTATTCATCAGGGATAACTGTTTCTTTCTTTGTTAAACCATGGGAGACATTGGGTCTTCCATTAAAAAACATATAATGACCATATCGTGCCAGAATAATGTGCTTTTTCAGCCCATAACCCATGTTTTTAAGGTTTTTAAGAGCTCAAATCTTTCTGTTCTTCAATTTATCAATAATTTTGCAAATCTTTCTGAAAGTTCTGTTAGTATGAAAAAAGAGAAGGATCTTCTGAGCCTGCTGCTACGTAGGAAGTATTATCAAGAGCTGAAAACTTTTCAGTTTTTAATGTCAGATTTCAGTTTTTCAAGTGCTTTTTTCAGGAAGCTTTAACACCTGTTACATTTATTTGTCCTGAGTAATTTTTTTTCAAAAAGGGAGTGAGATCTGGCATTTGCCAAGAGGTTAGTGATATAAATATCAGTATTTTCTTGAAGTTCTGAAAGAGTTTTCAACATTGGTGAAGTTGATGTCACCTGAAGACCCCACTAACAATATTTTAGCAAGGGTGCTGTGAGTCGAATTGATGTGTACTTCAGCAGATGCCTTGGACTAATGGTGGTAGTATGAAGTTTAATAAGTCCAAGTGCCGAGTCCTGCATTTTGGCCACAATAACCCCCTGCAATGTTACAGGCTGGGGACGGTGTGGCCGGACAGTGCCCAGGCAGAAAGGGACCTGGGGGTACTGGCTGGCAGCCGGCTGAACATGAGCCAGCAGTGTGCCCTGGTGGCCAAGAAGGCCAACGGCATCCTGGCCTGTATCAGGAACAGTGTGGCCAGCAGGAGCAGGGAGGTCATTCTCCCCCTGTACTCAGCACTGCTGAGGCAGCACCTTGAGTGCTGTGTCCAGTTCTGGGCCCTCAGTTTGGGAAGGACGTTGAGACGCTTGAGTGCATCCAGAGGAGGGCAACGAGGCTGGTGAGGGGCTTGGAACACAAGTTCTGTGAGGAACGACTGAGGGAGCTGGGGTTGTTTCTCCTTTAGGAGAAAAGGAGACTCAGGGGTGACCTTATCACTCTCTACAACTTCCTGAAAGGTGGCTGTAGTCAGGTGGGGGTTGGTCTCTTTCTCCAGGCAGCAACTGACAGAACAAGAGGACACAGTCTCAAGCTGCATCAAGAGAAATACAGGTTGGACATTAGGAAAAAGTTTTTTGCGGAAAGAGTGAAAAAGGACTGGAATGGTCTGCCCAGGAATGTGGTGGAGTCACCATCCCTGGATGTGCTTAAAAAAGGACTGGATGTGGCACTCAGTGCCATGGTTTAGTTGAGGTGCTAGGGCTGGGTTGGACTTGATGATCTTGAAGGTCTCTTCCAACCTAGGCATTCTGTGATTCTGTGGTTCTGTGTGGTAGCTTACACTCACAAGGTGGCATCAATATGTCAGTGCTCATATTTCCAAGTCAACTAACAAATAGTTAACAATGTAAGAATATAATAATTATAAGTCACTTGGAAAAAATAATGTAAGTAATTTAGAGGTGATGTTAGAAAGCAGTTTGATGTTAAATCTCAGGACTGTCAGCTGATACGCCTTTCAACACCTTTCATGTCCTTTTTGAATTTTGTTGTGGTAAGATCAGTAATCAAAAACAGTCTTCATGGAGCTTATTTTTAAAGGCTGTATTTAATAAAAACCATTGCATAAGATTTCTGTGTAAAGTTGCTTGGTGGTAAAATAGTATGGTATAACTTGATAAACTGGTATGAATTATGCAATGCATATATAATGGACAGTATATTTTTAGAGGCAGTGAAAATGAAAATGTAAATGTACTATGAAAAGGAAAAGTTAATGCAAACTTTTCTGGTACTTCTGGTTTGCAAAACAGTTTCTACGTTCTTGTTTTCTAAATAAATCAACCACGAACATAAAATAATGGAGTTTAATTCAGCAGAGACAAAAAAATAGATTTTCTTGCTCCAGGGTACATGTGGTATTAGTTATGTGGTTAAATGTTGACAACACAATAGGTATGAATTAATACTACTATATTTTGTATTCGGGGTCTTGTTTCAATTACAGAAGTTTATTATGTAAGAATACTTTAAAAAAAAAAAGTATTTTACATGGCTAATTGCCAAGGCTCTGGCATTTCTTCATCTTTACAGAATAGTATATAATTCAGTGTTGGAAAGTAGTTCTAAGACATGAAGTGCAGTCTTCTGCACTCTTAAGCAGATAAGTCACCTTCTTCAGCCTGTTGTGTAATCTGCAAAAGGCAGACACATGTTGCTGGCTGCATTGACAAACTTGAAGGCAATATATGAGATGCCTGTAGTGCTTATAAAAAATAATAGAGATATGGCAGCTTTGTAAAATTAAAAAAATTTCTCTAAGATAAGTGCTGAGTATAGAAGGAGTGGAAATCAGAGGTTGTCAAGGCAATAGTGCATTGATGAACAATTATGAGCACAGTTCTTTGCAGCTTTCAAGAAATTGGTGTTTTGCATTTCTCTCAGATATACAAATGTCTTTCATACATTTCACTGACTGCTAAAATGTACTATTTCATATTAAGGTATCATTATAAAATAAACATAGAAATGTTAAAATGAGCATTCTGGCATCTAGAATTGGGATCTATGTCTGCCTGTGGGACTGTGAGTTATCAGTGAGGTGCTGAGTCCAATTTTTATCTGCAGGAAGGTAGCTTAAGGAGCACAATGATCTTAAGACGGTTCTATATATTGTATAATTTAACATGTTGCACTGTAATCTATTATGGATTTTTGCTTCCTATTAGTAGGGAGAATATATATTTATTATATGTCTTGGCTGATTTGTAGTATGCGGGGGTAAGGTATTACTATTAGTATTGCTACTTATGAAAAATAGGTGCAAAAATGTAAAGTTCTTTCTGCTGTTGGCTATTTCTGTGCAGGGAAACAGATTGGTTTTTAACCATCACTATGAAAATATGTCATTGTTTTCATCAGCCAAAGAGCAATTGGGTAAAGGCTCAGGAAATACCCTACTACTTGGCTACTTACAGTGCTTAAATATTATCAGACCCTGTAACAGCTTTCTTATGTCAAGGGTTTGTAACATTTCATGGGTGATGTGCCATGTTACATTGTTCTTCCTCAAACTGAGGTAGAGTTTAACTGGGCCCAGGATGAAGTTGAATAAATTTAGCAGATCCAGGAGCTGAGAAACTGCTACTATTCCCAGGTGACAGTCTCAAGATGCTGATCTACTTCAGATCTGCAGGCAGTCTGGCTGGACATTGTCCAAAATCCTCTGACATAATATTCTTTGCACCTGCTTAGGAGGTTGCTGGCTTACCCTTAAGCAACTCCAGGAAGTGTTGCAACACTCAAGTCTTTCATACACAGTTGTGGATAAGGAGTAAGGCCCTTTGGGTCCACCATTTGCTTCTGTTGTGTGTATGAGATTTTGGAACAGTCTTGGGAAGCCACGAAGCACAAGGAGTTACATAAGGAGAGGGAATGTGTCTTTTCCACCACAAGTAAGAGGGGAAGACATAAGAAAGGAAAAAAAACCACATTCTGTGGTGAACATGCTGTGCTGTCAAAGTCATGCTAAAATGTAATCATGTACTTGAATAGTAGATAAGCAGAACTTTTCTATATTAGGCTTCTTCCCTGATGGTCTTTATGCTTCACTTTAAATCAATTTCTAATGTTGTTACCGTTCTTCTGATTTTATGGTTAATTTTTCATCAGTTTTGGTCTTGTTTGTGAATTGTCCGTGCCTAGATTGCAATTTCACATAATTCATTTATTATGCAAGACTGCAAAAAGGGTTTATTGTTCAACTAGTCCAGTAGCTGACATGATCTGAGGCTTAAGATCTGTAATTAGTCTGATTTTTGACTCCCATTATTTGTGCTCTACTTGGAGCACAACACAACAGCCACTCTCCTCCCAAAGCAAGTGGCTTTTGTAATTACAGGAATTTTTTTAAAGTTTATATTAAACACGGTTTCCATAAATAATCAGGAAAAGTGTACATTCTTTACATGCTCATAAAATTTATGTAAGGGTTATGAAAATGATAATGAAAAGTTCAACTTAGAAGCAGATTATTTGTTTGGGTTTTTTTTGTGGTTTTTGTTTGTTCTTTGTTTACTTCATTTTTGTTTTTTGTGGGATTTTTTTTTTAATTTTTCAATCTGTGGAGATGCTACAGTGGGTGTTTCTCAAAATGTAAGCCTGACTGACTGATGATTTCTGTTTCACAGCTGCATATTACCAGATATTTCTCTCCCCTCTTTCCACTTGAAGAAATAGTGCAGTGGTATTATAAAAGGCTTGTGCTACTTTGGACTAAGTGGAATCTAATAACAGCTTCCACTCAGCAGGTGACACTTTAATACTGTTTAATATCCTCATAAAAATGGAATATGAAGCAGTTGTTTGTAGATGTAAGCTGGAATAAAGAAGGAGGGCTCTTCTGTTATTTTTTCCCCTGTGAGTTTTTGTCTGTTGGTCAGAAAAATTATTATCTTCATGGTTGCTTGTTTTGAGTGGCTGCCTGGAGGTCCAGCTGTGGAGCACCAGTCTGAATTGAAGCCACATTTTCTCTGTTCACTTGTCAGCTTGGTTCATGTAGATGGAAAGAAAAGCCTTGAGCTCCTGAAATGTGGCGCGAGCTTAGAGCAGTTGTGGGCTAGCAGCTTCCCTCCTGACTCTAGCTCCTCCCCAGGTGTTGGATGATTGGACTGAAGCTGGCTGAGCATTTAATTTTGGAAGCAGTGGTGGAATGACGGTTTTATCATGGAGTTGGAACATTCTGAGGAGAGTGGAGGCAAATAAGCTGTTATTTGTAGCAAACTGTACAAGGTGAATGAACAAAGTGCCTGATGTATTTGGGAGACAGCAGAACCACCTCAACAGGTGACTGTGTCAGTGGCTGCCTGCTTGCACCAATAGCACTTGTATTTGCTCTGACTGGAGTGAGGATTGTGCCAGTCTGCGGCGACTCAGGTGGAAATGCTTTTGGGGAGGAGTTGAGCTGAGACAGATACAAAGATAGTATACTGCTTGCATGTCTCTCCATCACTACAGGGCAGATTTGAGTGTAATTCTCTACTAGCTTGCTTTTTTTAACGAGGCTTTTTTTTTTGCTAGGCACAAGAGGTGTGGGACTAATCTGTCCAAGGTACTGTTGTCCTGGGCTCTCTTCCTTGGTAAGGGAAGCTGTATTGTGCATCATGCCCTACAATTATTCCAGTGTTTTTACTAACTGTAAAGGCAACATAGTTTCTAAGCGTGCAGAAGTTTGATTTGAAATTGAACATGACAATAAAAAGTAGGAATGTGCCTTCAGATGATGTTACTGGTTTTTCGGGGCTCTCATCTCCATCATGCTTGGCCCTTGAAGGAGGATATGTGCCAGAAAATGCTGATGGTTTTCTTAATGACAGTGAGGTGAGATGCTTAGCTGATGGGAAAGAAGAAAATCCTGATCTTAGTCAGGTATTGCCTTTGCCCTGTCATTGTGAAGTAATCTGAATTGAATAGAGAAATAACTGACTATAACAGAGAAAAAGCAGATGAGGTAGCAGAGATTGTGCGTCTACCATTTTCAGCACTGAGAAGTGTTTACTGGAGATCAAAAGATGGTCTTATAATTTGGATCTGAATTTTGGAATGCTTTCTGCTTCCACTCACATGTTCTAGTACAAGGTTTAAAATTTTAGTTGAAAAATTTTGAATACTGATGTACACAAAAACAATACTTGCCCCCAGAAACATGCCATCTCCTTTGGTGAGAAGCCCAAGACAATGAAAGGCTTTCACTAGTTGACCAACTTGACAAAAGCTTTGAAACTTGATTCATAAATAAGAGGTTTTAAAATTTGCATTTCCATGACAGAATCACAAGCCTAATGTGTTTGACAGTAAGGGTAAGGGGTATATATGTAATGATTCTATTCATGCTATTAAGGACATCTTCCACACATCATCAGTGATGGCTACTTATAAGATACTGTGCTTATAAGAAGTTGGATATGTATGCTTAAGTGTTTGTGGGATTAGGATTTGCCTTCACTTACTCTTTTGATTTTTGTCTAATTCAAGGGAGTTATGGAATTGGCTTCTGAAGACATGATGCAGCGATGGCTTCACAGACTACTTCCCCTCTTACTGGGTGTTCTCCAAAAATGGGCTATGGGCCCATTTGGGCAAATGAGTGTACAACTAAGTAATCAATAAAATCTAGGTCGTGAGTGGTGGAAGGTAAAGCCTGCTTGCCAGTTCAAGTTTTTGGCTCGGTAAAATTCTGGTGCTAGTAAATACTTGATCTTAATAATGCAGTACCTTATGTCAGGCTACATTTACCTCCTTGTTCTACATTTGCTTAATGTGGTGGTTTCTGCTACTCATTAGAGATGGCTATTAGGTGTATGAAGTAACTGCTTACATGTATAGTTGCTCTTCATATTTACATTTTCTGTCTGTATCTTAAGGGAATTAACAACAATTTAGTAATAGTTGTGCATTTTTGGGTTCTTAGTTGGGTTTATTTTGCATTTTCTAGACAGCTGTTGATGTGAAAGTAGAGGTGGAGATCTGTAATTACTTAAAAGGATACCAGAATCTGTTTGTTATTTTCGACCCAAGTGAGTAAATTTGTCACAATTTAGTGGCATGACGGTAAACTGTACTTTATAATTTTGTCATTAAACCCATTTCCCCCCTCCCCCATTCATTTCTTTCCTTGTGTTTTTGTAGCACATTATTTTCTTGAGGCTGAATTCTGTGTTGGAGCTGCACAACAGTAGATTTGATCTGATTAGGGAGGTAAAAATGTGACTGTGAGAATACTCAGCAGAAGATATGTGATTAAAGGAGTGGTGAGACACAGACACAAATCTGTTTGGAGAGATGTTGAGTGAGAAAATCTGAGAAATATTCTACCATATTTACAGGCTCCTAACTCACTATAAAATTAAAGCTGTCCTTTTAACATGGTGGTGAAACCTCAGGAAATTACCATCGTAAGGTTTGGGTCCTTATTTGAAGTTCATCCAGGCTGTTACACCCTGAATTTCTATGCAGTCTGGCGCCATCTCACATAAGAATGGGCTTTTTATTTTTGTGAGGTTTTTTGCTACTTCTTGCCTCCACTTCATCTGGAAATGGTCTAAGAAAAGCTTTTTTCATCATATGATATTTCTTGTTAATATTTCTACATTTCAGCATTTTGTATTCCAGTCTGGGTGGAGGTTACAAGGATGATAATTCACTTTAATATGTGACTGTGTATAAAGAAATTTTTGGTTGAATAATCTGGGGGAAAGCAAATAGTTTTAAACCATCTTTATTAAAATACACCACATGACTTGTAGTGTCTTGGAACAGTGCCTCTATCTAGATTGCTGTCTGGGATTGTAGAATAGCAGGAGTGAGTGTCCCTGGTGTATCTATTACCTGGTTTACATCAAGACTCAATTATGGTAGAGAGATTTTTCACTGTACTCTGAGTACTTAGTGGACTCAAAATAACAAAAATTACTTACAATGTATTATATATATATCTTGTACTACCCTTCTATAATTATATCAGGAATCTTGTAACTGAGTTATTTAAAATGGGGTAGTGAAAGTGTGGTGTTTTGGTTTTTAATCCCTGGCCCTCCTCATTAAGCAACTGCAAAACATTGCTGACTGCCTATGTGCTGAGTGTCTCTGTGGTGGTCTATGCATGAGTGCTGGAGAGGTGGAAAGATTCTCCTATTGGAACTGACAGTGGGTCTACTGGCTGCAGCCAGAAAATGACCTCAAATGTTTGTCTTAAGTAGGATATATATGGTATTTGGCTTTTTGATAATTGTTGGTGATTCTTTCAAATAACAATTTTGCATTGGAAAATGCTTATTTGTTAAAACTCTTAATTAAACAATCTATTTGTTTTCTTAGTCTCATGAAAATGTGGAGGAGGGGGCTGTGGGACCTGTGTTTTTGTAAACCAGTCATCTCTGAAGTTTTCCTGTGCAGTGATATTGCGAAAGAAAGAGCAAGAATTTACCACGTTCCTCCCCGGAGATGTGAGAAACTACAGATGAGATTCAAGCCCCACTTAGACTGAGAAGTGCCCTGAGTGAGAGGCAACTGTGTACCCTGAGAAAGATGAGGCGTAATAAACCCACCTGTCCATTTGAATAGTTTGAGTGGCTACTCCATGAAACACTGTCCCATTACAGCAAATGTGTAACTACCATTCCTCATAACTGCCTACTGTCCAGGTTCTTGGTTATTGATAATATGTAAAAAATACGTTTTCTCATGGGTAAAATACTCAGAAAATAAAATTCTAGACCATTTCAACAAAAAAACCCCAGTGACACGGTTATTATTATCTGGTTTAGTGGAAACATAAGGTACAGGAGAAAAAGTGTGTGTGCTCTGAAAATGAGGTATTGTTCTAGAATATTGAAAATTATCTTTCATGACAAATGTGTTATAGTTCAGAGATTGCTCTGAAAGGAATTATTTTTGTGTTCTCTGAAAGTATTTTCAATAATGTGCAGTATGACCAAAGAGTTGATTCCTCAATAGAAGCTGCAGTCATCCTGAGCGTATCAGGGCAAAACACATCTTTATATGAATTTTGCTGGTTGGACTATGCTTAGATTTTGAGTTTTTTATATTAGACTGATTTGAAACTCATATTAGTTTTTTGGCCCATTTGTCACAAAGCTTGTGACCTGGTTCCCAATGAGTACTGGCTCCCTTTCCTGAGTCCTAGGTCCATTGTAGCTAGTCTGAAAGAGATGAAAATGTGTCTCAGTGTAAAGAATAAGAATGTTCCCACACCCTCTTATAATCTGAAAAGTGAAGGAGCTTGAGCTTGAGTGTGCTCTCCAGTTATTTGTTCTGGGAGTAAGTAGAAACTATAATTTCTTGTTCCTTCCTTTCACAAGTTGTGTAACTTTAATGCACTTCTCTTAAAGTATCTTCAGTCAGAGGCCAGGGCATCTTTGTCACAGCCATTTTATTAAACAGAATGAAAAGATTTCCTATTCCAGCCTTTACCATTCAAATAAAGAGAACTTTGTAAGGCATAGAAGGATTAAGCATAGGAGAATTGAACTGGAATTAAATATCTATTACCCCCCATCTCCCTCTTAAAAACAAAACCAACTTGCAAACCAATTGATCAACTACAAAAACATCCATGCTGTAGTAATGAGGATGCAGTTGCTCCCTTCTGAGGCAGCTGTTCCTCAGTGCCATGCAGAGAGGATCTTTTTTTTTTTTGTAAGAACTTTCTGTTGCAATGCATAAACTCTAAATTACTAAACTACATAAGTATTTAAGTGAATTCAGCTTTACTGGCAGACATGCAATTCTCCAGCAGCTGAGATTTTCCTTTATCTACGTTCTCGCAGTTGCGTGAACTAAGAGTTATAGTGCAGATAGTTTTTTTTTTTTTTTCGTTTTTTTTAATGAAAGAAGGTTTTAAGGAAAAATTGTAAGGAATTCCAACTATTATGATAACATTTTTATGCTACTTTGGCCCTTAGGGATTCAGTATTTTAAATACAATTTATCTCCCAAGTTGTTTTTATCAGGCCTTTTGGCAACACTTAACCAGCTTTTTCAAGCTATGTTGTATTTGCAGTCAAAAATATTTTGGTTTACACCATCTAACATTTAAGAAAAAAATCTACAGAATTCTTTGTAGAACACTGAATTTTCCATAGGATTTTAAACGCAGAGGAAAAAAAAATTATATCATCAAATCTTTGAGCTTAGGGTAGTCTTATGCTGAAATCACCTGGATTTATTGTTGATTTTCTTATTGAGGTGGCCGTAACAGCAGCCATTGATGGCATAAGGGTGCCCATGAGAGCATGGCCCAGAGCAGGCTGGAGCAGAGTCCAGCATTCTGGAGTTTTGCCTGGTGTCTGTGCCAGGTGGAGAACTGACCTGTCTGGGCGGCTCTGAGCTGGATGCTCCTCCATCTCTTCATTGTAGCCTGCTGAACCTTGTAGCCTTGCTTCAGACCTGTTGCTTTTCAGGTCCTCTGGGACTTTATCTCCCACATGCAACTAGACCTCTCCAGCTTCTAATTTAGTCCAAGGACATAAAGAATGAGGTTGCACGGAAGAATGACACTATTAAAATAGCAGACAGCTGATATTAGTATTTTATTTTTAGCTTATTTCCTGTTGTTTTCCTGTGGTGTCTGATGTCACAAAAGCTTCCTTTCTAGTCACTTTGCTTAAAATACACGTACATTGTACGTATATATATCTTTATGCCAGGGTTTGGTGTTAGATTGTCCAGTGTGTTTGCTTATGAATGAAGCAGTATTGGCTCAAACTCCTTGAGAATGAGAACTGCAAGGAACTTGCAGAAGGCCCTTTGTGTGATGCTTTTTCTTCTTCTGTGAACACAGCCCTGAGAACTGAGATGCTCAGCAGGCTGTGTTCCCAGCCTCTGTGCTTGTAGCATTGGTGGGCAGACATTTCCCCTGACAGAAACACAGTAGACAGTGGACTTCAGTCTTGGCCCAAACACTGAATGTCTCTTCTCCTTTACAGCAAAGCGTTGAGTCAACATTAGTCCCCTTGTAGGACTTAGTGTCAGAATGAGTCAATCATCAGGAGTTATCATATTTGTATGGACTCTAAGGGAGAGTGGGGTCTTCAGATGCTATAATAGGATACTGTTCCTGGAGGTGTCATGTGGATTTTTGCTCTCTCCTTTCTATTTTTAATTCCTCTTTGAAGTGAGTTTATTGAGTCACGCCAGGACTAAAATAAATGCAACAGACAATAATTCAACTTCCTTGTTTCTTGCCCTGTTCATGCACTGACCAGACACTCTCCGTCTTCCTAATTTCCGATCTCCTCCCCCATATCCATTCACTTCCTGAATTTCTTTGGCTTATAATAACACCACAAAACTCATTTAGGCCTATTGTTGCCTTTTTTTTTCCTGTGGAGAATTCTCATAAATATGTTATTCCTGGACAGGTAAATTTTAGCACATGCAGCCTTGAAAACACATGTTAGGTATTACAGGGAATTCCCAGCCTTCCACAGGCGAACATGTAATTCGAATTTATTGCTTTATTTATTTCCTGCTGAGCATTTGCTGGAGTTGGAAAGAAGAGGAATTTTGTCAGAAGCTAACCTCCTGTGTGTTTATTTTCCCATTATTTTCTTACTACATGAGAGTGCAGCAGAACCAAAATTTTTACACAGTACTGCCTGTTGTGGTTCAGGCCTAGTGCCACATCATAATTGTCATGACAACATCATGTCCAGCAGCAGTTGAGGCATGAAATATCCATATTTTGTTCAAAATGTCCTGTTCTTGGCACATTTGTGTGCATGTTTTTTAAAGAATTTGTAGATGTCTCTAGTAGGGGAGTTCTATTTGTACTTAAGTGGCATTAGGAGGTCCTGGCTGTAGTTGGGGTTTGGCTGTTGTCCATCTGGGATCTCAGAACTTCACATGAAGTCGCTCAGTTGCATTAGTACATGTGAGTCAGTTCTCCTTCTGCCTCGCTGTGACACAGCTTCCATTGCAAGTCCTTCAGCAGAGTATCTGCATCTTCGAGATTTCGTGTGGTGCCCTCCGTAGCTTTTTCGAAGTGTAATATGCATATACATTCTGTTTCAACTTCTCTTAATTTTCTTCTACTCCCAGGTATTATGACAACTTTACCCAGTGCACAGAACGTGAAGCCAACAATGCAAGTTGCTTTTGGCCAAACCCGCTTGCAGAAGGCTTTATCACCGGAATTCATAAACAATTCTTTTCAAACTGTACTTCAGAAGATGTTCACTGGGAAGATCCACCGGATGAAATTCTCATAACACTGATCTTGATCCCAGTCATGTTGACATGTGCCATGATAACACTGGTAGTATGGTGCAGCAAGAGAAGCGATATCTTGGTATAAGTTCTTCCTCTGGGCTTTCTTTTTCTCCATTTCTTTCTTCCCTAAACACTAAGAAAGGAGGACAAAGAGACGAGCATGGCATAAAGATTTCAGATCTGCTGAAATTGAACCAGTGAGATACTGAGATGCTCCTGTGAATGAAGAGCTGCTGCTGCTGCTGCTGCATCACTGCTTCTGTCTTGACGATGAGTGTTGCTGGTGGAAAACTCTACTTCCATCAAGCCTCATCAGCATGGAATTCACAGACAGCTCCCAGAAACAAGAGAGTTCCCAGGCAAATGGACCCCTTGTCTGGAAAAGGGGTAAAGTTACTTTCCTGTGAGCAAAGGTGGCTGGTAAATTTTGCAAAACTGTATGTGTGTAATACTGGCTGTGGGGGAAGTGATATCTCTTGAGGTTTTCTGCAGGACACTCAAGGTATTCATCCGTGAACCCTGTGACTTGGAGAGATCAGATCCGGCAAAGGAACTGATTATGGGTATAACCAGGTGGCAGCTTTTCCTAGAAGCTAGTCAAAATCATCATTGTCAAAACTGGGAAGTATTGTTCTCGCAAAGAAACAGTCCAGTGACTACCTGCACAGTGAAATTATCCTGCCACATTATGAAAGTTCATAAAATTCCTTTAAGCATGGCTTCTCGGAATTGTATGTCTTACAAACAAACTTTGGGAGGATGTACAGGTCTTACTTTATGGAGCTGGAAAATGTGAGAGGAAATTGGTTGATTATAAATATACTAAGGAGTAATGAAGAAACTTTCATATGCCAGACTCTTTATTTTTTCTCTTTTATAATTATTATTCTTGACGACTTGTGTTCACCTTATACTCCCCACTCTCACTTCAATTTGTGCAAGTGATAACCTACAAATAAATATAAAGGTGTCATGTTGATTGAGGTGCCTTTCAGAGTATTGTACATAAATAATTCTTTGTCCCGTGAAAAGTGTGGGAACTAAAGTATGAACATCAAAATTTGGAATAGAAGTAGGAGGAAAGAGAAAAAATTCAACTCAGAAATCTTATTCTACAAAGTTATGTAATAGTTGAAATAAAGATCTTATGCTCAAAACAAAAGAACTTCTCTGTGTTGCAAACCTTCTTTTCACAACATGCCTTTCAGTCCAATGTTCTTCTGTGACAAGTGTGCAATGTCTGTTACAAGTGACTTTTCATTTTTCCATACCTTATGTACACAAGTAAAATACAGCTGAATGGCCGAGTAATTGTGTTTTATATATTTTATAGTTAGATTTTCTCCTTTAAGATTCTAGCTCCATGTTTGAGACTTAGGTCTATGAATATGAAAAGCATTTCCATGCTTGAATCAAATTACAAGTGCTCAATTTACTAGATTATTTATCTACATGCATTGTATATAGATAAATAAATAACCCTTATAAGCTGTACTGGTTTGTTTCACATCCTTTCACAAGGGTTGAAGGCACCAGCTTGTTTTTTCATTACTCTGATGCTGGAATGATAATTTTGTAAGCATTTCCTGTGTGTTTTTCCAAAGACTCTCCCTCATTCTATAGATGCTAGCAGAAATTGCTCTTTGTAAAAAAGAAGAATGAAATAATGTATTAAGCAATTCTGTTTAATTTTCCATTGAACTTTTATTTTTTGTATTGAAATGCATTGGACCATCAAAACTAGTGGTCAGTTAAAATACCCAATCCATTCATTTTATCCAAGATATTGTTTGGTTAAGCATTTTGTGTGGCCAAAACCAAAGAATCTTATATTCTGCATGGAGTTTCATTTTAATCCTCATTTACTTAAATTTCAGCAAGCATCAAGGCAAGTTTCAAAACTTGGGTTTGGAAACCACATAGCAAAAATTTTGACTTTTAAAAGACCACATTCATTTCAACCTAATTGTCCTGTTTGGGACAAATTCTGGACCATTTCTGAGCCATTTGAAATCATGTTCACCTAATGAACAGGTCACCTGAGAGGTATCAGTCAGCTTAATTCATAAGCATAATTTATAAAATGGATTGGCCTGGGTACTAAGTGAAGAGGAAAGCTTGATGACTTCATACCACCAGATGTGTACTGTGTGGTCTCTAAAAGAATGCCATGTTTAACATCTCTAGTTCAAAGAATCTTTTAAAATATAAGATCCAAAGAAACAGAAATAGTAGATTTTACTTCATGTGCCATGCAGTAGGGGAAAGAGGATTCTGACACTAGTCTGTGCTTTGGAGGTGAAAATTTAATCGTTGTGTGTCTTCCTCATCCAAGTGTGATCTTCTATTACTTTTTATATAGCTGAAGAAGGGCAGAGAAGTTGAAACAGTGCATGGGAAACAACACTGATTATTTAATGTAGTCTCAATGTTTTAAATCTGAGAAATATTTATAGTGTTTATAGGAAAAAGGCAACTGGAGTAGTTAGTTCTTAACAGTTGTGTACATTAATAGGGACCCAGAATGATAATTGTTGAATCCTTTGACATAGGTTCACATCAACTATGTGTTGATGAGAGTTAGTGGTTATTTTCTGCTCCGTGGACCTTGCTACCTCTCCCCCAAAGCCTCTTTCCATTGGCAAGAAAATCACATCTGGTGCCAAGAATCTGGCTCATTTTTTAATTGCAAATTAATTTGATATCACAACAGTCTCAGGAATAAAGATATTCAAAAAGAAAGAAAACAACTTGTTAAAAATCCTTCCTGGAACTGGAACTGTGGTTGATCCTCAGCAATATTAAGGCCAAAAGAGAAGTGACAGCTAGCTGACATTGCTAATTGCTGTGAGTTGTGGGATTTTTTGTGTTCGGTAGCAACTGCAGAAGTGTGTATTTCCATGGGGAATAAGAGCTTCAGCAAAGAGTTAACAGAAGAAGATGATGACTAGCAGGACCAAGATAAAGGCAAAGAGGGCTATCTCTTTCAAGAAAAATAGCAGGAGGCCAAAGGAGGAACAGAGTTCCTACAGGCCAAGGACAAAGGTGATCAACACAAAAAACCACAAAAAAAAGTGATACATTCTTCCAGGAGTATGACCTCACCATAAGCAGGTTAGTAGCAAATGTCCCTTGGCACATTGGTAAGGAATGGTGAAGAAATCCTGCATGCTTGTCTGCATCTGTCCAGCGTTCATGTGGAGGGAATCAACAGCCTCTTCCATTTCTGGCATTCCCACAAGTGAACGTATATGGTGTAAATTCCCTTCTACACAGACTGGGCATCCAGATGAATTTACAGGAATGCTCAACTGGTGTGCCCCTTTTTTGACTGGTGTAGGTGGTATCTCTTCCTGCCTCAATGTCATGTGTGCGTCCTGGCAGCAGGTTCCAATGCTCCAATACACTGGCTCTTTTGGAAACTGGAGCAAAGTATGAATTTTGCAAGGCAGCAAGATGTAACGCTGCAGTGCTGGACATTATTTTGCTTAAGCCTTGATCGTCAAAAGCATGATGGTAGTTCAGAAAATGAAAGGTCCTGAGCTGTATTTGCAAAGTCTGACTTCCATAGGAGGAAAAGAAAACATTGCATTTTTTTTAACTCATGGGTGGTTTGGAAGGATAAGGACAATTAGTGACTGCCATTGCTTCTGAATACAAGAAGAATGGAGCTCTCTATGTGCTTTACAGAAATACCTATGAGCATGCAGTGGTGTCTTAATTCTCAGAAGTGGTCATAGAAAAAGCTATTGAATTTTAGTTAAAGAGTCTGTGTTTCTGCTACTCTAACAGAATTTAGAAATAAGAAACTGAGACCCTCAAATAGCTCTGTGCATTTGATAAGAAAAGCAAATTTTCTGAACAGTAGGAAATCTGAGGAGCATTGAGGTTACTACCTTGTCTTTGGCTGAACTCTCAGCAGAACATTTTGAAAGGACACAAATAGTAACGGTGCATAATAGGCATAATCTGTCAACACCAGCTGTGCCAAAACCCAGGGGGAGTGGAGGCAGACCCAGATGGTCACAGGCAGTATAGAAGTACTGCCCTGCTTAGAGCTGGCTCTGAGAGCTCACTCTGCTCGGAGGAGGCTGGAGACACATCAACACGGTGCCGTACTCGGCTTTGAGGGATGTGCCTCTCGCCTTATGCAGGAACCATCACTGATGTGATGGCCTGGCTGCTGGAATGGAGACAGCTTCAAATGAGTTTGTAGAAGATGTGCCTTTGGGGAGTTTCTTGGGAGTGTGTGTATACAGACAAAACTGCCAGGCTACTGGGTTTTTTTGGGAACTTGCAGGGATGGCAGCAGCATAGTTGGAATTATTCCTTAAGATTTGACATTCTGATATAACAGTTCTGTCTAAATCCTTCATGGTGGGATAACTTTTTTTTAACAAGTTTTTATATCTAGGGTGTAGATATCTGCATGAGAATAGGGTCTCATACTTTGTTTTCATCACGTTCTAAGGGAGACTCTTGGTTTTGGTGAGATTAATGGTCAGAAATGCTCTCAAAGAACCATTAAGTGGATCCTAGTGACAGTTTCACTGTAGCCTCAGCTACAATGTAGTAAACATCTAAATTTTAGAGGATGTTACTCATGCTCCCAGGTACCTTAGATCTCTGTTCTTCAGTGCCCTGTTTGAGTAGGGAATAATCTCGGAAGATGCTATGAGCATAAGAAAGTGAATGATCACAAGTTGCTTAAAGATTATTGAGTTGTAGAACATACTTAAAGCAATCTAATGATTCAAAACTACAGCAATTAGAAAACCAATGGGAAGTACATGCAGAGAGAATTTTCCTGATTCAGTCCATTTGGCTAATTGGTTTTTGTTGTTGCTTTTTTTATTTGCAGTTATTCTTTTTTGAAATTAATGGACTAGAAGGGGGAAATAAGGAGCCTGTGCCTGTTAAAGCAGAGCCCTAAGTTTCTGAAAAATGCCACTGTATTTCTCATCTATGATTAACATTAACATGGATCTTCTGTCATCTTCATTCTCCTGCTTCTCGGAACAGCAGGAGAATGCAAATTTGCCTGACAGTTTCAATACCATTAAAGATTCAGAATGACAACAGTGGAAGCTTTTTAGCACATAGCTGCTTAAAAGTGAAATATGTTGAGTGACTTGGAAACTAACTGAACTATTCCTGGAGAGCACACCAGGGAGCTGCATAGGTGTAGAGACAGTGAGTGGGAACACAGATAATTCTGCTGACAAAAATCACTTTAAATCCTAGGAAATTATGATACACTTAATTGCTCACCTCATAAAAACAACCTTAGCTTGTAATTCAAAAACAACTGAGGAAAACCTAATTATGTATGTAAACATGGACCTTATTTCTCCCTTCTCTTCAACAGGACTGTAACATAACTGCAAGGGAAATGTGCTGCTGTTTTCCAGCTAATAGTTGTTGTATACATTATGGAGACTCCATGACTGAGTGTGAGTGGTGTATCTGCTCACCATATGATACATAAAGAAATTCTATATAAACCAGAAGATGTTATGTGGGTGCAAAGAGGAGATCCCACTGGTTTATTTGCATGAGAAGCCATTGGAGGCACATAACAGCACAGAGCCAAGCTTCATTAGAACCAAGACACTTGGGGAGACCAACTGATATCCATCAGTCTTGGAGCATACCTGTGTCTGGTCAGACTCCTGTAACACCAAAATAGTCAGATTTTGATAGGTAATATTGGTCAATTGTAAAAGGAAAGATACATATTTTATGAGAATTGAACAAACAGGTTGTTTTGTTAGGATTTTGGATAGGAACTAAATTTGAAAGCAGTTGCACATTCAGTCATTCTTATTTCAGATGACTGTAATGAGGCTTGGATTTGAGTGAGGTGTAGAAATCTAATTAAACTAAATATTCGCTTATAGATAAAATAATGCATGCAAAGTTACACTTTGATTTTTAAGTTCGTCTCTGCCCTTTGCATGAACTTTAACCTGAATGAAGAGAAAAGAGTAAGGAAAAAAATTAAAATGCCAAATTATTTTATAAAGTATCAAGAATTTTGCTAATTTATTCAAATAAATTATTTAAATTTTTATTGCTCTGGTTTATTTTGCAATTTTGACTTTGTATAAAAGTCCGTTACTTTCTTTAAGGTCAGCGTGGATACTTTTTCAAAGACATGAAAGTATTAACACAGACAACTGGTGCCTTGCTTTCTGTTTTTTTTTTGATGAAAATACTGGACACAGTTGTGTCAGGGTCACAGTCTGAGCCAGCAGACCTGAAGGAATAGCCAAGTCAGATTATAAAGGAAACCTTCTTAATCTCAGTGGGGCATTGTAGTGGAGTGCTGCTTGGGGCTATCTGGAGACACTCTGCAGACTGAAAAGCATCTCTTGGAAAGACTTGAGTTTGCTGTGTTTTGACAAAGGAAATAATTTTTAAGGACAACTATTAGTAATTGAGGCTACAGTTTATAGAAGCTTTATAGGATCAGCATCTTAGAGACCTGTGCACTGGGATCCCCATGCTGGGATTTTGAATAAGCGCATTCCCACGAGTTTGAGTCTCTAAGGAGAGATAATTGCTTAGAGTATGACATTTATGAGGTGGTTGCAAAGAATTTTCCTGTCAGCAGGGAGTGAATCCCAGTTCTCTTGGACTGCCTAATTTGTCCCAGTTTATTTTTAAAGTGAAGAGCTCTGTCAGTAAATTTTACCCTTTTTAGGAATTAATCTGGGCATTAAAACTACTTTTTAAAACATTTGGAGAAACACCAGTATTTGACAATCAATATTTGACAATCAGTATTTGACAATCAATATTTGACATTGGCAGAATATCTGCAGACTACCTGTTTTTTTTCTGTCTTTCAACAATTTGGTTTTAGTAGCAAAAATAACATATTTTAGGAGTACTTTCTTGAGCAGAGTAGCAGAACTAGCAGTCCTTCCTAATAACTAAAGCCTTGATACTTAACACAAAATAAGTAAATCTACTACATACACTTTGATTTTCTTATGCTCTTCTCAGGAAAAGAAACCATTAAGCATAATTTCAGTACTTAAGAAGTGGTGATTGATCACTGGATCCTCTCCATCTGCATGCTGTGTATAATTTGAAATAATTATGAAATTATTTTTATTTAAAAGTGAAGGAAAATGCTTCTGACTCTGGCTGCGTACTTTGGTAGATTATAAGACTGAAAGAAATGCTGTTATGTGTAATATGCAGTATTGTTAATGTATACTCTAGGGTAACAGTTTAGAAATACAAATCAAGGGCAGCAATAGGTCACAAATATTTCTAATACTGCAAAAGTGCACGAATGAAACAGGAGGATTTTGCTGAAGAAAAATCAACAATATAGTATTTGCTTACATAAACGATCCAATATGATAGTTTATGGTTCTAACTGAGGCTTTCATTAAAAAATGAAACCCAAACTCTGGCAATGAGCAGGAATACGGTTAGATGGATGCTTGGAAAAGCAAAGACCTAGCTCTGCGTCAGCTGCTGAAGTTTCCCAAATGTAAACAGTGTTTGATTTGAGTCTGTCAAATGGTTTTTGCCTTACTGTGGATTGCTATGCTTAATTGTCCTGGGTTCCAGAAGTTTTAAGAACATTAAATTCAAGAGAAGAAACACAGCTAATCAAGTAAAATTTGTAAAACAGTGGAACTTAAGTAATGTGTATTCCAGAGACCATAATGCATTCAATTCTGCATTGAAAAACCCACATTGCTCACCAGTTTTCCTTTTTTTTATAACTTTAGGGTCGCAAATATGAAAGTTTTGATTTCACTTGCTTAAAGGTGAGTTAATTGTATAGGTCCGAACTCTGTTTTACATTCTCTAATTGTATTGTATTTATGTTTATGTATTTATGTTATTAGCATGCTAATGCCAATGTACCTTATGGTAAGAAATCAGAGTTGGATTCCCTTGCTCTCGGAGGAATAACAAAAGGGTCAGCTCTCCATCTGGAGACACAAGGTGTCCTTTTTGGTGCAATTAATATCACTCCAATTGCCATGATGAGAAGTTTCAGGGAGAAGTGTGGTAAGAAGTAAAGCAGTGCATCCTTTCTGTTAGGCTCAAATTCCTTTGAGCTCAAGGACAAGGATGTGCTGCAGTCTGGAGAATGCAAAGAACAAGAACTTTCATTTTGGATCACAGCATGTGCCTGTCTTAACAGTCTCCTTTAATGAGGTTAACCTTCATTTTAGCTCAATGGCTTTAAACAAATGTCAGTCAAACATTATCTCCATCACTTCATGTCTTAATTCTCCTTCATTCTTAGTGCAGTCTCCAGAGTCTTAAAAATTTTTGCACTTCAGAAATACACCAAGCAGCATTTAAGATTCCTTCAAAATCTTGCTAGTGTTTATAAATGTTAGCAAATGGAAAATATTACCTATTTCCCTTTATCTTGACTTCTAGATAGGTTAGAAAGATTTATATAAGGAGAAGTAAAAAGTAACAGATATATTGTCTTGAGTAAAAAATGACAAAATTTCCAGATGATGTAAAACTTGACAGACATTTTACAGTTCCTGTAACATGTGTGGTGTCAAAAATAATACAATCAATGTAATTATTCATTTAAGTTTTTATTATATTTGTAAAATTAATTTATGCAGAAGTTACAGAGTGATGTTTTCTCTTGGTTTCTAAATTTCCCTAGTGTATTAAAGTACACTGTATATTGTACAGAGGCTTTGAAACACAAGTCAGGACATGTAGGATGAATTTGTCATACTCATATTCTGTTGTGCTCAAAGCTATTATTAAAATCAAAGTATTCATAGAAGAAAGGCCAATGCAGTAACCAATGGGACCACCCAGCTCACAGACAAAAATAGAGCATCATTCTCTTTTTTGAATATGTGCTATTCTTGCTCATGGGAATACATAGTTGAAGGGAAAAATGTGTCTGTTGTTCTTCCAAATGTTTGTTGCAAAATGCTTCTGTCCCCTTCCATTCCATGAAATAAACCCCTTCAAATCTGAGATAAAGAATGCATTAGCAGTATGTAACCTAAGAGCGGTCTCCAGGGCAAATGTCACTTAATGGTTATAAGTTAATGGTAATAAGAGCAGTAGAGCCTAGTTAACCTAGTTAACCTAGTTTTAATTGAATAGAAGCCAGAAGGCAAAATCGCATTAAAGTGCCATATATTACAATGCAATCCACCAGTCCTAGGTGGCATATCCCTGACCTGGGAAATGGTTTATTTTTGGTCAAACTTTTAGTGTCTTTGATGGATTCAGTTGCTTGTAAGCTTGTACATTTCCATGGTTCTTTCCTGACTTATTCTTAAATGACTTCAGAATCTACTGTCTTGGTTTGAAAAGACAGGTGTCTGCTAAAGAAGGCAGGAGTTTCTCATGAAATGAAAAATGTGATCCCCCCCCCCTCCAAATTATTATAATTTTGAAGTTAAGGGGCTCTCAGACAAAGATATGGGAGCAGGAATAACAGTTATTTATTAGGAAAGATAACAATAATAAAAAAATGCAGTAATACAACCAACACTGACAGAGTCAGAATACAACCTGACACCCTGTTAGTCAGGGTGTTGGTAGGAGTCCAGTTAAATGGTGCCTGCTCCTCCGGAGTGACAGATGTGGTTCTGCTGAAGCAGCAATCCTGTAGAAGGGTGTAATTTTCCTGTGAAGGTTCAGTGGTGGTGTAGATGGGCCTGGTCTTCCTCTGGGAACCCAGGGGGGTTCCAGGGGGTTTGATGTTCCAAATTTCAGATTGTATCCAGGTAGGAATGCTTGGCTCCTCCCCCTGGGTGGAGCATCTCCCAATGGGATGATGTGATTTCATCAGTCATGCAGGGAGACTCAGTGGCCAATTAACAGACGATATCTCCCCGGAGGGAGGATGGGTTGTGGAAGAGATAAAGAAAACTGCCCCACCTGGTTTTAACAGGTGCCCCACCTTTAACAGATGGCAATAGAATACACACCCCCGGCCACATCTTGCATTTGCAACCTAAGACATCTACTTAGGCACCAGTCAAGTCAGTTGAGTTTTTCTGCTGACCTGCCTTTGGCTGGATCATGCCAGAACTATGACACGTATAGAGCAAAATTTGGATCCAGCTCTGAAACTGATGGAAGAGAAAGTGGCATGCCAAAATAAGGTTTTACTTTGACTGATGTTGAATTTTTGATTCAACATTAGTAACCTCAACTTGCTCTTTTGAGTGCCATCACAAATTCAGCCTCAAATATTGTGAGGAAATTTTGCCCTTTTTGGTGACTGAAGGGAATTAAAAGGCAAGGGAATATTTCCAGCTGCAGAAGAACTTTCAAACAGATACCTTCTTCTTGCATTAGTCATCAGTTGCTGTGGAAATTATTAATCTGTGTGCTGGTAGTCATTATGTAGACACTAGTTTGTTAAAAGGTTTTTGTTTTGAAGGAAAAAATACATGAGATTTAAATGTAATAGAAAAAAAGGCCTGAAAAAATTAACTGAAACTATATTGTCCCTTACAATATCTTGTCTTACAGCTTTACAGGATGTAACAGAAAATACACCTGAAATCACAGAAATCTGTGTCAAATGTTTCTCCTTTTTTTGAAAACTGAGTACAGTTTTCAATTGTTAAATTCTCCCACTAAACATGATGTATCTGAGACAGCCACAGGCCTTCCAAAATTGAAGATTGCCTTGTAGTGGTAAACCATATATTAGACTAGCAGCAGTAGAATATGAGGCATGCTGCAAGCCACAGATTTCCTGGGACCAATGACCAAGACCAAAAGTTAATGACTGCTGTTAATGTCACCAATGCATACTGTTCCTTAGAATCCTACCAAAGACTGTTCATATCAGAGCAATCATTTCAGTTCTCCCAGGGTCATATGATCAACTTCCTCAATTTTATTTCCACTCTCTGGGGTGAAAAGAGTGCCTGAGAAAAAAAGAAAATAGAAATATTTATAACTTCGTGTTGTGTGTTTCTCTTAAGAAACTGCAGTGTTCCTGTCTGGTGCAGTGGATCAGAAGTGTGCAGTAACTGCTCTCTATTTATAGTCCTGCTTTGGTACTGGGATTAGATTGACAAGAAGTCAAGCATTTGACAAGGACAATGCAGTTCATAAGAAACCTACATAATGGCATAGGGTCACTTTCACTGCAGCTGGCTTATAATGTAATTCAGAAGAAAGTTGAAATTTTTATTTCAATGGGCTTGTATTTTGGGGGAGGTTCCAAAGAAGAAGAAGAATCCCAGGCAAGTTCACTCTGACCATATTATGCATAAGAGACTCCACTAATACTTAATGCAAATGTCCTTCCTTGGTGTGGATTCTTTGTACTGATGTTTGAGTGCAAACCAGGCACTCCCCAGATTTTCCATGCACCAGTTTGTCCGTGTGGACCGGGATGGAAGATTGGCCTGGTGGATATGTTTGACCCTTTATTCACTGTGGTGCCTGAAAACTACTTTGCTTTAAGGTGTGTAATATAACTATTGAGCTCAGGGGAATGATTTGATCCTTTCTCAATAAGGTACCATGTTTTGGAGCTCTGCCAGTGCCGTTCAAGGACATAAGGGGTGGCACCCAGGTTATAAACCCATTGCAAATGATTAGAATAGAGGAGCCTACCACTTTCTATTGGCTTTATAGGTCTGGGCAGTGGGAGTCCTGCATCTGTACATATGTTATTAGAGCCACACAAATTCTCTTGGATGCTCCCTGAAGATTACTGGTCATATCCATGGTTATATACTCTTCCAAAATTATTTCTTACATAAGGGGAAAAAAAGAAAAGCGGCCACGGAATATTGATCATGCTCACCTGCTTTCACATCATTCGTGTAAACTGGTATGGCTACTGCAAAGCATGAACTACTATTATTTAGCTGAAAACCATGGCCAAAAAGTAGAGTAGTAGGGTCCTGGTGTGCTATATGTGTGTTTGTGTGCAACAATCTCACAGTTATGAATACTGGAGAATTTTGAGATGAACCAAGATAATCCACTTAATGAAACACAGCTCTAAGGGGATGGAAATTTGCACCAAAAATCCCTAAAATAATAAATAAATTTTTCGTGTGCCTATGATAATTATTTAAAAATAAAAGTCTGCAGAAGTAATTTGCTTATTTGCCACTTACCAAATAAGCAATAATACCAGACATGGCACAGTACAATGACACTGAAAACATTTTTGTTTTTCTGGGGAATGTTAATTGATGATCAAAAGATGAGAACTACACAGTTATAGTCTTTGGAAATTAGTCATTATGAGGTATGAGGATGTTGTAGATCAGTAAGCTTAGCTGAATGGAAACAAAAGCACACAGTAGATTTGGCAGTAATTAGTCATAATTTGTTTGATTTTGTTCAAAAAGTTATTTTCAGTTAGAAGGAAGTATATTCATGTTGTTGGTAGGAAAAAAATCTCCATTCATGTTTCTGCCCAAGTTTTTTTAAACCACTGATGGCAGAGTGGTACCAAAGAATACACCATAGATTTTGAATGAAATGCAGTAGATGCTGTAAAGAGTCTTTGGGTTTCTGATTAGTTTTTTTATTAAGCACATTTTCCTTGGTGTGTAACACAGGCTCTGGAAATATTAAATGAATTTAATAGGTACAAAATTTTAATCTAGTGGGGTTCTTCACACAAAATATGATTAAACTGTGGAACTTATTGGTCCAGGAATTTGTTGAGATAGGCATACAGGATTTGTTGATTATTTTGGAGTCCATGTAGGTTTCTGCCTCAAAATCTAAATTAAAAAATGTATAATGCAGAGAGTGGCTTTGAAGTTGAAGCAAATAATGGTGTGAATGCTTCTTGTAATTCATGTATAACTTTCAACTTCCATTTGGTCTCTTTATTGCACAATATATTTGGGCTATTTTACCTAGTCAAATAAATATATTGACTGCTGGAGATTGAGAAGGCATTTTAGAAGGAGAAGTGCTAGCTTTCCTGAGTATGACCTTGGAGAAGAAAATAATAAACTGCCATTTAGTCTAGAGAAAAGTACCTGAAACTGAAGTGAAATTTTCCCTAAATGAGCTCTTACAGCTCATTGGCCATAGCAGATTTCTGTGAGGGTGAAAGGAAGGATTAGATAAGGGGAAAAGAGTTCTTAACAAATACATCCTCAAACATTCCACTGCTTTTCCAAAAAAAAAGCTACTGAAAGTTAAAAAAAAAAAAAAAAAAAAATCTGGACACACGCAAGCCTTGTCTGGCTGTGAAGTAGCTGGCTGAGGTATTTTAGTGTAACTCTGCTTTGCCAGACATTTAATGCTTATTCTTATGGAACAAGCAGGTTATGGGTGAGCTAATTTCAAGAAACATTTCACATATTGGCAATGAATGTGATGTGCCAGCCATCCTAGAATGGGGATGGGATGGCTCTGGTGACCAGTAGCTAGTGCTCACTTAGATCTGTAAATCTGAAGTACTTTTTGGATTAAGCAATATGCTTTTCTCTCTGCAAACAAAATGTGTTTTGGTCTTTGAGAAGATTTGAAAATATATGTAAGGCAAGTTGGTTTAGATTCTATATAAGGAATCGATAACCATTTTTTTTTGGTGAGAGTGGTGGCATCCTGGAACAGATTTCCCAGAGAAATTGTGCATGTCACATCATTGGAAGTTTTCAATGTCTAGTTGGATGGGACTTTGAGCAACTGGATCCAGTACGAGATACCCCTTCACCTGGCAGGGGAATGGGACTGGATGATCTTTGATGGCCCCTTCCAACCTGTGATTCTATGTTTCTATGTCTCTTCTGGCTTTTTTTTTTTTTTTTTTAATGTTCTTCCTGGACTGATATTTATGCTGATACTCTGTTATGTGAAACAATGTTTATAAAAGTAACATACTTACGACTTCAGAAGACATACAAATCCTGTATGACTGTGGATCAGGTATTGACTTTCCTTTTAAGCTTTTTATTCACCATTTTCAAAACTTTTCAGTAAGGCAACAGATTTTTTTTTTGTTATGAATTCTGAGGATTGTTTCTTTGTTGCCTGGTCACAGGCTTGCTTGCATAACCTAATCTACATGATCCTCATTTCCCATTAGATTAATACCTGCCTGAATTTCCTTGTGATTTTTCTTCTAAATCATGCTGCAAATTATAGGGAAACCAAGGTCAAAATTTGATTGCTGCAGTGATTTTGTAAGCAGTTCACTGGCCACAAATAACCTGAAATTATCAGAGATTAAGAGTTTGATTCATCATCACAATATGCCAATTTTATTCTACAGTAAATCCACTGATTTGACTGAGCAACTCTGAAATAAAGTTTAGTGGTAATGAATTATGGTGATTTTTTTGTTTGTTTGTTTTTCTGACTATAAACATTATATAGTAAATAAAGTTTGCTCTTCACAGAGTAGTTACGTGGGGAAACATCCTTTCTGTGAACGTAAAAGATGCAAACCTGGCAGCAGCTAAAAGAAAAGCATTTGAGTGTAGAGGATTGGATTGGATAGCTTAGTGAGTTATTTGCTTTGCAGTACTGCTGTTGACATTCTTGCCTCTCTCAGGATCCCTTTGGAAATAAATTAATATATCTTTTGGGAAAGAGGTACATGGAGCAGAGCTAGGGAAGGGGTTATACTTTAATAAATTTGGAACTGTATCTTGGGTATACTTGGTTCCCATAAGCAAAGAGGGAACTTCCAGAATCAACTGAGGTGGTCTGTGATTTCCTGTTACCTTAAGTTGGCCAACTTCTCAGAGTGTGGACACTCAGTACTTCATAAAAACAGGGTCCTTTAAGGCTAATGGTAGAATGAAGCCCTCCGAACTTAGCTCTAGTGCCCTGTCCTCGGGACAATCTTCCCTTGGCTGTTCCTTGCGTATTCCAATTAATTTTTTAACTCTGCAAATTTTTACCCTGTTGTACTACTTCCAATGCTTTCATTCCCTCTTTGATACAGACATGTTCTTTATGTTCTAACTCAGCTTCCTCTTGTGCATTAGTTTTCAACTGGAAAACTAATTTAATTTTGCAAATAAACTTAAGACAATTGACTCTTGCTGACTTTATGTCTCTAATAACTGAAACACTTATTTGGCTTCTGCTTTGCTTACCCAAAGAGCATACTGTAATTTGGTAGGTCTGTCTACTGAGGTGGTCCCCCAAATGAGGACAGCTGTATTTTACTAGTTGGCTGTATGTATTCAGTTATGTAAGGATGATAAAAATTCCCTTGGCCTGTTAATAAACAGTGTTACATTGTTAAAAGAAAAAAATATATTTGCATGGTTTTAAAAAAACCATTGTCTTCTTTGCCATAGCCATATATGAGGAAGAACCCTGTGATATGTCTTAATTCACCAATGTAATCTTCTGGGAATCACTAAAGGTATGACAACGTAAGTCGAGCTAATAGTGACAGATAATTAATGGTAAGTGTTGTGTACAGATAACAAGAGTAATAATGACTTGTATGGACAATTCAGTGGATATCTTCCATTGCTATACACAGAACTGCTAACATCCACATTTATATTTCAAACTGTACAGGGAAAAATATTAGTGTCTTGTGTCAAAAATTAAAAATGTAAGTCTTACAGGGCATACATCCTGTTTTTGTATTAATCTTTAGGCTACAATATGCTCCCTTCTGTTGCATGCTGAAGATTTTTATACGTTTGTTTGTGTTCCAGTCCTTTGCAGCATTTTAGTTTCCTGTTGAGAGAAATCCATCCTTTGGCATTTTATACTTGTGTGTGGTGTAGAACCCTGATATTCACAGTTTGCAGTCTGCGGCTGAACTGAATTTGGTCTTCCTGGGAGAGGCAGAGTTTCGGGTTGCAGGCCTTTTCCTGACAAGGACACAGACATTGTCAGCTTCTACATCATGAAAGACATATAATCAAAAATTTATTTGAAGTTTGGAAAAATCTATTTGGCTTGATGCAAACTGTGACTTTCTGAGATGAATTCTTTATCTGTATCTGCCTGACCCATTTTTTTTTCCCTTGGAAAGCTCAGAAATGTACCTTTGTTACACACCTAGATGGTGCTGGAATTGCAACCATGAGTAATTGCATGGAAAAACATGTACTTGCTCTATGTCCCCCAAAGTAAATAAACTAGTAACTCTCCTGTGCATAGTTAGTTTGCAAGAAATTGTTGCAACAATCAAGAGAAGCTAAGTGATGAACAAAGACAGGACACTGATATATAGATTTGTTTAAATGTTGATTTAGCAGAGAAGACTACTTGTTTGGAAGCTTTGGATATATAATACAATAATTCCTTAATGAAGATGAGCTTATGGTTTGAGAAATTATAAAGTTGAAGAGAATAGTGAAGGAAAATGAAGCTGTTGTTGCCACTCTTATCACTGGTGGTACCAAACTGAAATAAGTTTGGGTATTCATGAACAAAAGCATTTAAAGGACTTTGAATAAAGCAGATCTTTGCAGGGATCTGAAGTCTTCCACTTAAAATAATCCAGACATGTTTTTGATACAAGTACTTGACAACTTGATCGGGATTCTAGCACATGACTTGGCTGACTACTATGACTGGGTGTGTACAATGAATTCCCCAACAACAAAAGATGGTTTCTCTGAATCTGTGAAGACAGCAGTAGAGCAATCTTTGAAAAATACTCATTTCACATCTGGATTTTGGTTCATTAAATGAAACATATTATTTTGTATGTCCGAATGATATCATGTTAATAAAAAAAATACTGCATTTATTTTGTAGAATAGTAATTAAAACATCCCTGGAAAGTAATGCTTGCTTTATGAATTAGAGTAAGCCTTTGAATGAGTGTGAGAGAGAAACAGGAATGAAGAGAAAATCAATAATATCTTTGGTTTTTTTTTTTTTTTTTTTTTTAGTTGCTCATTTAATAAAAATCCCTCTCTGGACCACTTAGATCACATCTCATTGAGACATTTAGTTTCCATCTGCAAACTATAATTTCCTATGGGATTTGTAATGGAAAAGCTGGATCTAAATGTAATTTGACTGTATTTCACTGTTCTTAGGGAGTTTACAGTATCTTTGCTTTGGAACCCATTCTCTTTTAGAAAATGCTACAGAACAGCTGTTTTATTTTTTCAGTTCATAGTTAGGCAGCAGTAGCTGTAAAATATGCTTTAAATCCTGTACTCAGACTGCTGCATGTGGATATCAAAACTACTGTATAGATCAATTTGAATTTTGTCATAGAGTCTTCAATGAACAACATTACATTCTGGAAAGGTTTTCAGTGGCTTGCTGAGTATTTGGATCCAAGCCCGATGTTTGTCTTTGGGTTCTGTTCATTTTATGTGAAACTGGAGAGCCCAAGTACAGTTCTCAGCTATCGCGTGGGGAGTGGAAATGTTGCACTTTTGTTGTTTATGAATCACATCCTGGTTTTACAGAAACAGGAAAATATTTCCTTTTTTAAAATTCACAGTCAAAGGCTGAATGCAGGAATCATAAGTTTAGGATAAGATCTATCTTGAAGATCAGTTCTGTGAGCTAATGAGTTGTCTCAATTTCATCTGACTTTAGAAAAACATTCTGCTACCTGACATCTACTAAAGCACAGCATTTTACAGGGCAAAGTTGGGGAAAAGATGTAAAGCATTAGTAACTTCAAGCAATTGCAGGATTAAAATGTATCTGACTGTATCAGTCAATAAAAACCATTGAGTTTTTTCTGGTTGAGTGATACTTAGGTGTCCTAGAATAATGTCTTTTTGCTTTCTCATTTTATTACAACACGACTATTAATCTTTTGGCAGACCAGTCTAGAATTGATTACCTCTGTGGTTCCCTGAGGGGTAGATATTAAAACAGAACAGATGAAGAGGCCACAGACATATGTACCCTTATCACAAATTCCTGTCTCTGCTTTAGAATAAAATTTTCTAATCAAAATCAAACGATTCAGCAACATAAAAGGAATGGGGAATGTTTGGTTGCATTGCAAATGTATAGCTATAAGTGATGACATTATCATACATACACATACAAAGAATACTACCATATTATAAGAGCAATGGAAACAGCCCAAGTTAAAAACAGCTACAGAAACCAAAATCAAACCCATTGGATTATAGAGGTAATGAAGAACACATTACATCCCATCACATTATGGAGTATAAGACCATATGGCAACAATGTAAAAACAATGGAAAAATCTAGTAAAGAATAAAAGGCAAGTATTGCAATTTATAGAAGCTTACAATGTCAGTGAAATTAGAATTGGCTTAGTAGGTTGCAGGAAGATTATACAAAAGTCTCAGAATGACTGTATGATTCTGAATAGGACAGTTTCTGCTTTAGATTTCCCTTATCTAAGGGGCAAAAGTATTTTTAAATAACTGAAGAACTTGATTGTATGAAAATACTTTATGTTTACTGCACAATAAAGATGTTGCTCCGGTTATATAGATACAAAGTGGTGATCTCTGATCCCTCTGAACTTGAGTCTACTTGAGCTGTTTAGTTTTGTTTTCAAAAGGAGACATGCTCATACATTCATCCATTGTCAACCTTCCAGACTTTTTGAATGCACTTAACTCCAGCACAGACAGTATCCCATAGTTATTTGGCCACTTAAGGACTGTGGGGGTTGAACAAGAAATGTTCATAACTGACCTATTAATCCCAGAGGTTCAGAACAATACCACAGGAAAATTCTTATATGTAGTGCTACAACAGCATTGCCACTATAACATTTCCAATGGGTTTTATTAAAATGGAAAGGACAGCTTTGTGATTGTAAGGAAACTTGTCAAAAAGAGAAGAAAATCAATACTTCTTAGGCGAGTAACAAACTTAGGTGTTTTCTTTTAGCACTAAGTTAGAAAAGAAATGAAGTCCCTATCTCAGTATGAAAACTAATTCCAAAGGGATTAAACCTTCAGCAAAACTGAATCATTTTACTATCTTCAGTTCTACAGATAAGGATAGCAACATCCCGTTTGATTGAATCCCTGTTTGAATTATTCAGTTCTTCTGTATGTCTGATAACATGGTGTCTTCAAAAAGCCAGACTTGCTGTTGGCACTGGATCCTGTACTAGTTTACTACTAGGGGAGGTTTACATTCTAATTGAATTAGCAGGGTAGTAAGGAAACAAAAGAACTATTATGTCAATATATTATCTCCTTCATCAGACTCAACAACTACTTTCTTTTTTAGTGCTCCCTGCAGTATAACCAAGTTATACTGCAGGGCATATGGCATTACCTCCAAGACCATTGTTCTCTTGAACAAATGTTGCAAAGATAAGCAGTTGCCATGCTGTTGTTCTGTTTAAACAAACATGCAAACAAGAAAAAATTCTTCTGAACTATATCAATGTTTAAATCATAGACTGGGTAAAACCATTCTTTATCAGACATCACTGGATATGGAATAATGAAATGATGTAATGACTACACTCCTGTTGTAATATGTAACAGAGAATTATGGTTATTGTTTTTACTGCTGGAAGCAAAGCAATGCCAGACACATATGTATTCTGTGTCTCTCTCTTTTTCTTTAAATAATAAATCTCCTCGCAAAACAGGAGGTGAAATGTGAATGGGGGAACTAGTGAAAGAAAATACTAATTGTAGGCAAGAGGGTGTTTCCTTTTTACTGAAGGAAAAGTGCTGATCACTTTATTTATAGGAGGTGATCAGCAAAGAAGTGTATGCAAAAGACTGAATTGCATTTTGATAATTTGGCCCAGACCCTCAGAACAAGCTGACTTATTCTGAGTTAGGTGAAGAGCAGGCTGTATAAGAAGATTCAATTCACTTTCTTACAGTACAAACCCCTACACTTCCAGCTACATCTCTAGAGGTTTCCATCCTGTTTCTTCCTAAGTAGCATGGTTTCATATGGCTGCACTTGCAGTCCTTTTTTGTTTTTTTCCTTTTTCTGGTACAACTGTGACAGCATAAAATTATTCTGCTGTAGGTGAAAACAGATTTTACAGTAAACGTGGACATTCCAGGATATCATTAGTGTCTGTAGTGGCTCCAACCTGATATAGCTTTTGTGCTATGGTGGAAATCAGATTAGCCGCCTTTTAGCAGTATATGAAGTCAGCTCCCTGTATCAAAACAAATAACACATTCAAAACAAGGCTATTTTGAGCCTTATTATTTAGAATTTACATATATTGTTCACTGAGGAGAATGGAAGATTGTCTGTATATCCTCATCTTAGATGGCTGTTATTACTTAAGATTAGTACATAAATTAAGTTGGAATAGGATGACTCCTCTTTTCCTGAGTAGCAACTGATCCAAGTGTTGTGTTCTGTCTAAATTACATAGCCTCTCCTAATCAAGGAGTTGGCCAGATTTATTGTTTATAGCTCCAAATTTCGTCTTTAAAAGTAGAAACAGTCTTCCTGCTCCTCCATGGCTGTATTGAACAGCTGCTGTAAGGAACACTTGCTCTTTGAGTAGGGTATGGAGGGTGCTTATAGGCAGCTCTGTGCACAAGTACAGCACTCCTGCCCTTGCCATAGCCTGGGCATACATGCTGCAAAATACAACACAGTCTCTGGGTTTTGACATAGAAAATCTGTATAAATGTGATCCAATTAAAGAAGAGAAGTACCTTATGGATTAATAGATTGATTTAGCCTATGGATTGTGTGGTGAGAATTACCTGTTACCTTGATTGTCAGCAAATATATGGGTGTGGGTATAATAATCTGGCTATGAACATAAATACAGATTCTTTCCTGTTTGCAGCTTGAAGCTTGCCTCACGTGTTTGATAAAACAGAATCATGGCCACATTAAAAGCTGATTTTAATATGGAAACCTAATTTTAAAATGCAAGGAATCTTGACTATTTACTTCATGCTTTCCTGTTAGTACTTCTTGAACATTCATGTATTACATTTAAGAACTGTGGTGACTATTAAAAGTAAAACAAATTCCTATTTTCAGTATCCATGTTTTAATTTAGGATTTTACTTTTTAGAAAAGCTCAGGTTTTTAGTTGTAAATTCTGGTCCGTTGTTAACCAAGACTTTCAAGTAACTACAACTAAACAATTATCAAACAATCTGATTATGTACTTGGTCCTCAGTAACCTGCTGATCAAGTCTTGAACTATAAATTTGGACCAGAGAGTATCCAGAGGTACCTTCCAACCATGGTAATGCACTGATTCTTTGATTCTACTCCTCATTTCAACTGTAAGCTTTCACTTAAATTCAGATATATGCAAATGATATAGTTATCACCTAATTAGATTTTTTTTTAGGAAAAATCTGGAATTAAATTAATTGCTTAATTTTATTTGCCTTTCTTCAGGCTTTGTTTATAGAACTATAAGAAAGAGAAATCATCAACAATGTAGGAAGGAAGGGTTATTTAGGAAAAGAAAACTTAAAATTCTTAAATATAATTGAAAAAATTTGTGTTGGTATGCAATATCTATGAAACTATTTCACATGTAGTGCAGTCACATTATACCTACCTCTAAAATAAGTATGTTGTACATCTGAGAATTTTTTTAGTTGCTTGGCACTTTTGTTACTTTGTAGAAATTACCTCCTTTCCTCTAGTAAGAAGACTTTTCGTTAATATCTTCCTCCTGAGTCACACCTATGTATGTTATTCAAGGCACAATTTAATAATGGTCAGAATTTCTACAATTTTCTATTATCTAGAAAATTAATAGGAATTTTTATTCTATCTAGGAAGTGTTAGAATTGAGTGAAATATGCCTTGCAATTGCACACAAACCCAGAATCAGTTTTGTTAGAACAACACAGTCAAATCATTAACATAATTACAAAGTCTGTCTGGGAATTAGAACACCATTTGCATCTGTACTGCATATTTCATGTTTGAAGTTCAGCTTTAACTCCCTTTTTATGGTCTCGGTCCAATAAAGTGTTTTCTCTCAGAAAATCCAGATCCAAAGGTAATGTAGTTTTTTCCCTTTGAGAATATTTAATATCTGTCTTGGTTCAAGTACTTAAACTGCCGAAAGCTAAAACTTCAAAACATAAAAGGGAAAGGTTATTTCAATTTTACTGCTTTCAGGAGGTATTCACAGTTAGAGTCCTCATAAGATCATGTTCACTCATGGACAACAAGTCCTCCTCAAGGGTCGGGAGACTTATTTCAAAGGCACCTGACAGTCCCTGCAGACATGTGCCAGGGTAAGTCATTGCACCTATGGGGTGTTGAGATATGACAGCAAATGTGGAAGAAAACTAAGGAGTTGAAAGGCTGGCAAAAATTTGTCTGCAGTGCTAGCAAAGGCAAATATTTCAGAGCAAAGACTGTTGGACTACTGTGAGACTGGGGCATGATTGCCCTTGTTACAGGTAAGGGAAAGACCAGAGCTGAAATGGAAACCTGTCCAAATGTCCTGAAGAGCTGCATGCAGTGTTCTCACTGCTGTGGGGAGAAAAATTTGGTGTGGAGAAGTAACCACTGCTCTTGGAGTAGCAAGCGCTAAAATCCAAAGTACCTGTTCTCTTAAATAAGGCACATTCTTTTGGAGTTTTGTAAAAGGCAAAATGAGCAGAAGAGCCATGCTGTGATGGCTCTTCTGCTAATTTTAGAAGCTATGAAGCTATAGAAGCTACCTGTCTCTCTAGCTAAACTTAAGAGCAATTTACCTGAATATGAACCCTAAGACAAATGCAAGTTAGGCTCATCAGATAAAATTCGGGGTTTACAATTACAGATTAATACAAAATATTTTGTTTCTGTATCCATGATAGAGACCAGCAAGTATTTTACATTAGCTGAAAAATAATCTTTGCATCTATTTTAAACAGAAACTGCTTGAAGAATTAGTTTTGATGTTATAGAATATTTATAACCTTTGAGATTCTAGGTAGCTTTTAGGACCCCAGAGTGTTAAGCAATGAAGCTGCAGAGTGTTAAGTACTGGTTCCTGTCTTGTAGATGTTACAATCTTAAGTAGGCAAAAACAGTGAGAGAGAAAGACAGTTAAAGGACACAAAGAGCCACAGAAGGAAAGTTCATAGTAATGATGAAAATAGAAATAGCTTTTATTTTTTTGCAAAGTATTGCAGTCTTATCACCTCATATTGCTCTACAGACATTAAGTAACTTAAGAGGAAGACGATACTTTTTCAGAAAGTGCAATTTATTTCTAAGTCTACAGCTATGTCCAAATGAAGCTTTCAATATGCATCTTGTTTGCAAATTCTCAGCTTTCTGCCCACAGACTGGGTATCTTTCATTCCTAGTAGTCCTGAGCATTGGAATTGTGACTGACAAATGAGAGGATATGTTTTACATGAACACATCCTGAGCTTTATTTCTGGATGGAAACCAGTGGAAGCCATTGATGTCAGAAGCTGGTAATGTGAAGAACAGGTACTTTGTTGATCATAATTTTGCTTTACTGCTTAGAGTTTGGGCTTTGCTTCATAACCCAAAGACAGAGGGAAAGGTTTTAAATGTGGACTGAACAATGTTTCCAATGCAGCTTTTAGCTGATGCAAATTATTTCCAAAGATTTACAGCTGCTGATGACCTGTCCCAAATCGTGATGCTCAGCTCTTGGTTTGGCTAGTGCTTTGTCTGAGTGTGCTGAGCTGTCTACAGTAGATTTTAGTGGCTTTTCCACCTAGCATTAAAAGTCTTAGATTTTTTTACCTTGATAGATGAAAAGCTAAAAAATGTTATTCTGAAATTTTTGTCAATTAGATGTATAAGAGATTGCAGTCTTAATAAGAGAGACCAAATTGGAGAACATCTTTGTATTCTTCAGATTATACTAGAATTGTGTATTTACATATTTGGTTTTATGTAATTTGAAACGCTTGCAATCCATGCTTCCTTCCAAGCAATTCACCGACAATAATAAAAATGAAAGCTCAAAAATATGAAGCCTAGCAAATCCCAAAGCAAAGCACAATCTTTTACCTCATATCTACTGCACCTTATAGAGATGTCTCTTTCAGAATTGTTTTGGAGCACACTGAGGAGGAAACATTATATATCCATTAGTTAAGAAGTAAGACTTCTAATGTTGCTTGTTCCCAGCAACATTAGAATTCCTTTCCAAAAAAGATATTTGTGTTCATTATTCTCATTATAAAAAGAATAGCAGTTTAACATGGGACCTTATATACTTATTAAGTGAATAATGGATGTATAAAAATATGCTAAGGAAATAGGGCTGCATTACAGTATCAATGCTGAACTGATTAACAAATTAATAACCTGGTGTTTTTGGGCTGTCTGTTAGTTGCATATATGGGAACTCTTCTTTTTTCTCTGTAATGTAGCCTCAGGAATGTTTCTTTCTTCTCAGTAATTTAAGGAGGCAATGTTCATATGGACTAATATGCTAATGATTAGGGGTTGAGGGTGTTGATGGCTCTAAAGTGTCTTGGATCATTCCGATGTTATACTTTTCCTGTTTCATCTGTTTTCATTTTGTTGCCTGCTTGGGATATGAAGGACTCGCTTTGTTCAGCTGACTGTGTTTACATGATATTGACTCAAAGTTATGCATATAGTAAACTGACTTTGAAATAGCATAAGAGGGAAATTATCTCTCTCTGTGTCCCTTTTCCACTGAACAGAATTTGAAAAACTAGATCCTGTGATCCAGACTTTCAAGGTGATGAGGCTTTCCATATCTGATAAAATCAAGTTGTTAGAGGCTTACAGAAAGCAACAAGTTCCACAGCTGGTTAGCTAGTGTATTTGCATGTACCTCTTCATTGCCTATGCAAAGTTAATCCGTTTATCCCTTAACCAGGAGTTATAATTTCTCATGTGTTTTTTCCAGTCTGCAGTAAGTAATATTTTAATCACTGAAGCAAATATATGGAGACCAAATATATCGCTTGCAACTCTTTATGTAACTCTTCAGAACAGTTTGTACTCTGTGCTGCTCTCTGATTCACTGAGCTACTAGGTCACCTCTGACATTTTGTACTTTTAGAAAAGAAAAGACAGAAGTGATAAACAATCTGTGGTCTTCCAGTACCTAAAGGGAGCCAAAAAGAAAGATGTAGAGAGATCACAAGAGTATGTAGTGACAGGACAAGAAGGTACGGCTTGAAGCTAAAAGAGAATAGGTTTAGATTAGATATTTGGAAAAAAAAATTGTAATTGGGAGGACGGTGAGGCACAGGTTGCCCAGAGAAGTTGGGGGTGACCCATCCCTGGAAGTGTTCAAGGCCAGGCTGGATGGGATTCTGAGCAACCTTGTCTGGTGTCCCTGCCCATGGCAGTAGGTTGGAATGAGATGATCTTTAAGGTCCCTTCCAACACAGATCATTCTGTGATTCTACAGCTCCTCTATCTGGGCTTCAGATTTTTCTGGGACACAATCTATAGCCATCTTGTCTGTGGAAGAATGTGCTTTGCTCCATGTTTTTGAAATTACTTTCATGTGACACTCATATAAGTGGTCCCTTAAAATGTGCCAAAACTCCTATAAGCAAAATAAATCGTGGCTGTTGCAGTTTTGTAACAATTTTCTTGAAGCATAATCCTCTACCCCTTTGGGCATTTCTTTTTAGTTTCATTTTCGTCAGGCCTCTACAGCAACTGGCAAGAACAGCATATGTACCTTGTACCCTTTCTTTGTTACCATTAGTATTTTCTCATCTATTTACATGCACAACTATTTGTTGGTGATACACTGGTCTGGACAACCTGTGTTTCAGAACTTCAATATTTGGTACAATTCTTCTGCTTCTTTGACTCTTTATAACCTTCAGGTATGTAGCTTTCCTAATATTTGTGTTATTTTTTTAGTGGATGGGGAGGGTTGGGATTTGGCATGAACAAGTAATTAGTACACTTGCATTTGTATTTAATTTATATTTAATTTTTTTCTTTATGTAAATAGATAAAAAAAATTATGCAATTTAGACTTGCTGACAACAATGGTTATTATTTGCCAGCGTAAATTCAGTGTGGGATTATCTTATTTTTAAATTCAGTAGTATAAAAATCTGATTACTACCTTTTTTTTTTGTTACGTACTAACAGTAAAATTATTAAAGGGTTAGTGACTAAATTAAGACATTATAAATCCTGAAAAATTATAGCTATGCCACCTACATGAATAGCTGATGATTACAAAAGAGTTTGCATGTGCTTTTGTGTGGGGAAGAATAAAACCTTACTGATGATGTATTCCTTAATGCCAAGAGATAATTAATTTTTTTTTTCATACAGTTGAGCAGTTTTGTATCAGTTATTCTGCTCCACAACTTCTCCTTTATAAAAAATGGGCTATTTATGACGGTATAGTTCATTGTTTACTGTTGCATATAGGTAAAACCTTACAAAGGGAAGGCCTTGTAAAACCATGGCTCAGGCCTGTTGCTTTGGCTGAGTAGAAAAGGACTCTGGGAAAGTGATGCAGCTGAATTAGAGGTAGAAAAACAAGTTATGTAACCATTGCCTGTTCACACCGTGGTGCACGGTGGTTGGCTGCATTATGTTTGTTATGATTTAAAGCTATGTAGCTGATAAAGGCCTGACTGCTTAAAAAGGCCTGGTTTTTGCAATAAAGCTGCTCTCCTCTGCACCTGCCTGGGGACACTGTGTCACTACGGACCCTCACTCACAGTTCACTTCACCTCCCACCTGCCTCCCACACTAGTGCCTTCTGTGTAGCCCTTCATATGAATTTCAGCAAGAACATTACAGATGTTACTCCTTTTCCTCCACCTTTTTCTTCTGCATGTCTTTTAGAATCATAGAGGATTACAGTGGAAGCATCAGCAGCTCAATGTGGACCAATATTGTCTTACTGTGACAGTCCCAATTTGTGGCATATGGGAAACTTTAAACATAGCTTCATCAGGTACATTCATTAATAATGGTGTTTTCCCTACTTTGAGTATCAGACACTTAGTTTACTAAGTTACTTGCTCTCAGATGACAAATACTGGCTATTAATTTCAGAACTTTTGGCTTTTATTCCATATTCTCAACTGAAAATAAGTTAATGACAACCACAGTTTGTAATAATCTTGATGTTTCATCCACAGACCTTGCATGGATTTGAAGTGTGAATGTTGAAAATTATCCTCCATCCCCCAACAAATAAACATGTGGCATTCAAAAATAGGACTCTGTCATCATGAAAAAAACATATTCAAAGCTGACATCGGAACAAACTGAAATCACCACATCAACACTGCAGCAATTAACACCTAGGATTTTCAGAAGTAGGTAGTATAACTGAGTATTGCATTTGTTTGGTGGATCCTGTGTAACAGCTTTTAAAAATATTTCATCTTCTGTGGCTCAGTGCCAGGCAAATTAAAAGAAACTTGCACTTGGAAATCCTAGCTTCACAAGTTGCCTAAGTGGCACTAGTAATTGTATAATTTGCTGCCTACAATACCTTTATTATTTTGCATCTATATTCTTTATATGTATTCCATTTATATGTCTCAGATAGATAGAAAGAAAAATGTCTGCCTAATTTCCTTTTTCTTTTCTAGTAAAATGTTAGTCAAAACTAGATGAAACATGAGGAAAAGGAGGCTAAAAATAATTTCCAGATTCTGGCATGAGGATTCAGACATTGTAGAATCCATCACATCTCCTGGATGAAAGCACATTATGCATGCGAGGTATGACACATCCTGTATGAGGAACTTTATAAATATCAAAGACTAGTAATTAATTGCTTTGGGAAGCTTTGAACAAGCTGTCCTAAAACGAGGCAGAAACCTGTTTTCAACTGTGTGAAACTACTTATATACACAACAGCTGCAAAAAACCCTAGGATTCTCTTCACGATTGAGCAATGGCAGATACTTAGAACTAGGAAACAAATCAAAATTTGATGCTGGGCAAATTTTGGGTATTAACAATTCCATTTAGTTATAACTTAGCATATCTCTCTGAATAACCACAGAAAGCCACATGAAAGTGGGCTGTAAAACAAGACTTCCTGAATGTCACTAAGGTTTGTGACTGTACAGTCAGTTACAGAATTTTACTTGAAAATGGATTGGGACAACAACTGATTGCACCTTCAAAGAAATATTTTTTTTTAAATAGTTTGACCTGTTTGAATTCTGGGAACATGGAAGTGCCTTCCTGTGTATAGAGATCAGGAGTAAATTATGTTAACACATCACATTAGCTGGAGGGAAGTATGCAGTGTTAGGGAATAACCAGCACAGAGGAAGTTAGCCTAATTTATGACTTTGAAAATAAAGGTTGATTGTCTTTTTAATAAATCTAAATACAAATGCTGACATTATTTACCTAAATAAGACTTACCTGAATGTTCATCTCTTTTTATTAGCTTTCCCAAAATGTAGATATGGTGGTATTTTGAGGCAATAAATTTCACATAATTAACATGTAGAGTGCAGTATCTTCTCCCTACATCTACTATTGACTTCTACTATATGTGTCTTGGCTCTGAACTGCATAAGAAGGAGTGGTTCTCAGTGAACACTTTACCATCCCAATACCAGCTATTATATCTGCTCTGTCTGTTCTTATTTAATCTCATTGTAAAACTCTAGTCTCTATTAGAGCCTTTAGTCTCTCCTCATATGAAGTCATTATATCCCTCTAACCATTTTTCTTATACATATCTGACTTTTCTCTTTCTACTATAAAATATATGAGTATAGTTGCAAAGCTGTTCTAGCCAGATACCACCTTTTTTCTGAAGCTGACACGGATAGGTGCTACCTAGGCTATTGCACTGCAGTCAGTAATAGTCCCTTTTACAGGTAGAAGGAAGCAGTTATGTGACACTCCCTTTGAGAGAAAGAATTCCAAAGCAGTGTCAGGAAAACTCACATTTCATCCTTACTCATGTAGCTGGAGGCTTACATCTGAGCAGAAGATCTGCATTAAGTGTAGATCCCCTCATGAGAACCTTTTTGGGGAGAGAAGCATCTCATTGCTCTAGGTGAGTAAATTGTATGTGATTCCAATACCTCTTTGACTGATGCTGTGAGTGCAGGAAGCATATGGACAGATCTAAATATCAATGAAGTTCCTCATGAAGGACCTAAATTACAGAAGACATGACATGTTGGGAAATTTTCAGAGAACTAGAATTAGTTTTATCTCAGCATCTACACAGAACTATCCAGAAATTAAAGACAAGTAAAACTTTTGTGGTTTCCAAATGAAGTAATGGAATGTCCCAAACAGGTTTGTATTAAAAAGACTTAGAAGATGAGTGGTGCAAATAAATTCATTTTTTTAACTTAAAAAGACTAAGAGTGTGGCTGGATGTGTTAAAGCTGATAGAAAACATCCAGCACTCTCTACAGACAGGTGGCCTAGCACTGGGGAGTGTAACTAAAGTTACCATTGAGATGGTGTCAGCCAGTCACTCAGGGAGTGAGGTTCTCAGTAGCCTCACCTGTGACCAGCACTGTAACTATCCAAAGAAAAGGCTGCAGGAGCAGGGTGAGGATAGGGAGAAATCCACATCAATTTTTATAATGCAACTAAGGTCTGAGTGCTTTGAATTGCATTAGTTTTATGTTGCTACCACTCTGCTGGCTTGAATAGAACTATTTCAAAACATATAAATATCATCTCAGTGTACATGCTTATTGGGAAGAGTAAACTTGCTGTGTTTTTACACAGAAGTTGTTTGGCTGATCATGTTAGTTCTCTGGTTTAGAAAATCATCATTCCCAGGCTGAAAAAATAGTTTTCTAAACCAATAAATGATTAGTTTAATTACCTGAAAATCAAACATTAGCATTTAGCATGAGCCTTAAAAATGAGATTTTTTTTTACTTTTTAGATGTTGTAGAATTTGAGGAAGAGAACTTAATTGAAATTAAGTCGTTTATTGATATTGCCAGTTGATTATATTATTTGATTGCTGTGTTTACAGATTCAGTATTATGACCTTTTTAGAGTCTTAATAACAAAACTCTGCCTTCTTGAAACTCAATCTCACCTAAAAGTAAAGCCAAGTTACTTACAAACTTTTGCAAGTGAGCAAATTACAGCCAACTGATCCACGTGTCCCTTAAAATTGCATGCAGGTTTCACCAAAAAATGGACAGCATCTGAGTCATCAACAAAAGTTACAGCAAAGACTACGAACAGAAAAGTCAGGTCCTTAAACTAAGAAAGCCTCTCCTCAGATTTGGCAACTCAAGCTGAGTGTTGCCATCATGTATGGACCAGTCATAATGGGAAACAAATTCTCTGCAATATTTGTTGCTTTGAAGTCAGCCTCATGAGCTAGTTGTTTTGTTTCTGTGGATACAGGAATAAGAATACAAAGCTACATGTTTGAGAACACTGATTTACCTTTTGAGGTTGTAAACAATGGTGTCTTATCTTCCCCTCATCATAAGGGAGTGACAAAAGAGGCTGACAAATAATAATAATATTAATACTGACAAAAGAGGCTTCACCATTTTTACTACAGCACGAAAATATGGGCAGACTTGTGAAAGAAGTGGGAAAAAACCTGAAATTTCTGCTGCTCTTCCAGGCTCCCCTGCAATAGGGGAATTCAGTCCCTTGGGATTTGCACTCCAGTAAGAATACTAACACACAACAAAGGCAATGTCGTGCCTTCACTCTGTTTTGGGAACCGGAAGCTGTGGGGTTTCCCATGAAATTAAGGAAACAAAGCCTCTTTTTCCTCCAATAGTTTTTGGTGGTTTTTTTTGTTTTTTTTTTTTCTTTTTTTTCAGAGGAGGGGTGTGGGTGGGTGTGGGTGTGTGTGACAAACCCAACTGAACTATGTAAAATGAAAACACTGGAACACATGGACCTGAAAAAAGAGATCTAAAACTGGAGTAAGGCTGTTGTAAACTGATTTATGGTTCCTGAGTTCCCTAGGAAACTTGGTTCCCTGCCTAATAGTAGAGCAGGTTTTGTCAATAAGCTGCAGAGCCTCAGTAATGATGCAGTTTGAATGGAAACAACAAATGCCTTGCACATTTGAGTCTTCTTGGGCTATGACCTCCCAGGTGAGGTGCATGCACCATCACACCTGGGTGGCAGTGCCTGAGCAGCACTGTCTAGTGGGACAAATGGGAGAACTGTCTGGCCTTTTTTACTCTAAAAAGATAGAAAAGTGAGTATATTTGAATGGAATATTAGTTGCTTAACTCTCCATCCCAGCCTATTTTAGAAGTATTTTGGAAGAAAAGCAAAAGCAGATGGAAGTATGTATTGAAGTTTATCCAGCAAAAAGACATTTTCTAGCTAGCTCTATCAGGAATATCAGTAGCTGCTTCACCTAACAAACATGTTCTAGATTTAAGGGTTTACTTTGTCAAAGGATGTTGGCCCTTCAGATTTAACCATTAAGCCTGTTATTTCTCATAGTCTGAAAAAAATGATACTTTCCTCTTTGAAGAAATTAATAAAGGGAATTTAAGTGTAGTAGACAGAACTAACACTGAGTAAGATAAAACTGAAAGTTTCCTTGAGGTGTGGGTATTGCAAGCAAATAATGATTTCTGTTGTACAAGACTCTCACTCAGTTGCAGAAATCAAGCCCCTACCCCTCTAATGCTGTTCAGCCTGGCAGCTTTGACCCAGGCACACAGAAGACTTAATAAAACCATTTGATATGGCAAAGTTCTGACTGGTAGGTTGGGCCCCGTAGGAATTGCACTTTGGACTCAGCCTTTCAAATGATGTCAGGCGTGTTTCTCCTCTTCTTCCCACCCCTCCCCATGGGTTTTCTCTCCCCACTATTTATTACTTTCTATACTGTACTGTTGACACAAGCTGCAAATTGCCTCCCTAACTACACAGTTCCAGGACAATTTCTTTGATTTTCTCCATATACAAGGCCAATCAGAAATGTCACTTGAGATTTCTATCAGGTTCTGTTCTCTCACTTCAAATGCATCAGGAAATTGCTTTATAGCTGTAGCTGACTTTGAAAAGTTCATGTATTTCTTTAGCTCTCTAGCTGCTTCTGGATTCTTCCCAGTTAGAACTGGGCAGATGCAATTAAAGTGTCATTTACATAAGCAGTTCTTTAAGACTGGCTTCAACCAGTCTTAATAACAGAAATAAATTAAAGAGCTTTTTCGCTATCACTCCTCTGGTATGTGCAGCTAAAATCTTGCCTAATCAAACACCTTTTTTCCCACTTACCTCCAAACAACAGTGCAGGTGTTGTCTTAGTGTCCTGAAGTGCTGGCTGGGTACCCTTGGCAGGCTTGGCTGGTGGCACAAAGGAGTTGCTACCTCGTGGTAGCCTCCCTATTTCTCTTCCAGATGCTGTGTGCTGTATTCAATTTTTCACAAGCGAAATTTGAAGGTATTCAAGTGTTCAATGTCATAGTAATAAAATAATTTAAAATGGTGGGGTTGCCAGATGGGATGCTTCGTAAAATTAATTTTGTTTTATCAAAACAATTCAAATGATAGAGGGGAAATTCCAGTGTAGGCTCATTAATGAAAATGTTTTTCTGTCAGATCTAAATGTTGATTCAAATAGATATATGCTGTTGCAGGTAACTGGACATAGATGAGCTTTTTCAAGGTTTCAGCTGAGACCTATTACGCCCTCTGGAACTACAGCAAAAACCATTGCAGGAGAAACCAGAGACTGTGGCTGGGAAAGTTACCATAATGAAAGCAATTAAGGATTACTCTGATGTGGTGGGGGGATTTTTTGTTTGTTTATGGCTTTTTTTTGTTTTTTTTTTTCTTTTGGTACATGGGGTTTCTTGTTGTTTCTGGTGGAGGTTTTTTGCTCTTGGTGATGGTTTCTTTGGTTTGGTTTGGTTTTGTAAAATTTTAGAGAAAAGCCACACTAGGAAGCTGAGTAGATATTTGGCAAACTGTAGAATCAGATCAGCAAGTCCTCTGATTTTTGTAATTGATTGTATCAAGAAAATGTTTTAAATGGCATGGATACCTATATAGAGGGAATACTGTCCTGCATATGGATGAGGTGCATTTAGGTGTGATGGCAGATGACAAACATAGATGAAGTGACCAAATACTTGATGCTTTTGGAGAGAGTATGGGATCAAATCAGGCATCACTTCTGAGTCGTTCCAAACCTCCGCTTCTTTTGCATTTCCTGGTTTCGTTCCCAAGTGGAAAACTTTCATGGGAAGACTGATTCTTCCATTATTACTATGCTGTTTCTGGAGACAGAGGTTAGCTGTCTGATTTTGAGGCTTCAACAATGTATGGGAACCCCTCAGCCTCTCACACTTCCTAGTTAGAACTCAGGTTCAAAAAGAACTGGAGTTATGATTGAAGTATATATTTAGAATGAGCTTTTTAAAAGATAACAAAGCAGTAAATAGGATTTGGGCCAACAAATCCCTTGGGTTCACAAAAAATCCCAAACTTGGGCTGTAGTCCTCTAAGCAATTAAATAAGTGGTTAAATCAATTTATTTGAATTATATCCTTGAAAATCTGCATTTCCATGTAAAATTAGGAACACACTTATCTAAAATATCAGGGGTCTAATTCACTAAGAACTTTTGTAGTCGAGGTGGACATGTTTTTGTAAAAACCAAGTATTTGCACATTTGTTCTTTCTTTGAGTAATTTCTTTCGTGTAGGCTTCCATCCTTGACATACTGCTGTGTTCTGGCCACCTTTATTGCATTCATTTATCTGCTTCCTGCTTTTTTTAATTTGAGAAATTACCTCAGTTCTGTGCAATTTCTCTAAGGAGAAACAGTGCTTTTCTGCTCATTACCAGTTTTTAATTTTTAGTTAAAGTATGGGTGGTTCTATCCTGTGTTCCAAAAGAGCCAGACAATACAGTACCTAACTCACCATTCCCAGAGACTCTGGCAAGGGGTGCGCTTGTTTGATGGAGCTCTGCAGCAGTCAAAATATTTCTGACAGACAGTTTTTCTCCAAATTATTACTGTTCCTCTAAAATAAGTTTTCCATATCAATATGACAACATTCTATTTAGGGAAAAAACCCCACCTTTCAGCTATATCAGAATAATTTCTTTTTTTGTACTGAAATTACTTTCACACTTTTGTTACAGATTACAACATAATGTAAAATAAGGAAAAATGAGAATAGAATGATTCAAGTATTTCTAGCCATATGAAGAATTTTTTTTCTGGAAACTTTTCTTGACATATTTTCTTGCTCCAGAATGAAAATGAATTCCTAAGCAGAAGTTCTTGTTTGAAATTAGCTCATGTGTGTGATGATTGAATTGATTGTTGTTGTCATATGAAAATTTCAAAATGGTACCCCATAGTTAAGGGCTTTCAGGATTATAGTATTATTTCAGGACTTATAGTTTCTAAAAGTTCATATTAGCACATTTGACGTGCTATTTTTAAATAACTGTAAAAAGAGTTGGCTGAAAACAAGAAGTTCTGGTCTTCCTTTGTGAAGTGCAGGGCAGACAGGGATAAAAGGAAGAAAGTAGTAGAAAAGTATTGAGAATCAGCTTGAAAACAAACACATTTTAAGAAGGCTCTGGGATTGCTTTGATGGGAACTAGAGGGAAAAGTGACAGAGTAAGACTGTGGTCTTCAAGGTGGGAGGGGATTCCTTGTGCATTCAAGCTGATTAAAAATACCTTTGAGAATGTGTTCCCTAGTGTGATGGAAGTCACCTCTTGGTTTATTGGGTTCCTCACATAATGGAGGAGAGAGGAAAAAGATGTCCAGCAAGACTAAAGGGTAGAATTCCCAGTTTTTGTTATTTTTCATACAACTAAATTAAAGATCTATTGATCTTATATGAATGTAAGAGAACCTAATAGAAAAATCTTCTCTGGTCTTACTCTAACCTATGAGCACAAATTCAGGCAAATGAGAATGAGATTACAGAATGACAGCTAAACTCTATTTTTAAATCTTATCTTCTAAGGTTTTGCATGTGGTAGTTTAAAACCTGAGGTCTGCAACACTGCAAATGCTTTCATAAGGCACAGAATGGGCTGTTGTCACATAAAAATCTTTCTTTTTAAAAAAGGATCTTTTAAAGCTGGTGAAATCCCTTTAGGTGAGATGCTTTCAAAGGAAAGCCTTTTTAATTTAGAAAGGAGAAGTTAGCTTGTATTGTAGTGGATAAGCAATCACGCAGTCAGACTTTGAATGCAATGCACATGTTTTGTGGAGGTGACAGAAAGCTCCCTGTGGGGTCAGTATGGTGGGACCAGCCTCACTGAGGTTTGCATGTAATAAGACTTAAGCAGCATGTGTGCCTGTAAGTCTTGCTCTTCAGCTGCAGGACCAATAAGGAAACACTGGCAGCACAAATGCATCCAGGATTAAAGGTCTTACGGTATTTTTTTGGTGTAATTTGACAAAAAGTTTCTCTGAAAGGAAGAAGAAAGGAGCTGGGGAACTGGGGAAATAGAAACCATGAGTTAAGAAATGTTCATAAGTGAACCTGTGGGAATTACTTGGGAAAGCCAGGGCAGAAAAGCAGATGGCTCACTGCATAAGGCTCAGTCATTTTTTTTACTCCAGCTGACAATTAAGTACCATGCAGAAGCATGCTCACTCCCCCACCCTGGCAGGGAGGGAAGTTGAAGGGAAAAAGGCTATACCTCATGGATTGAGATAACAGTTAAATAACTGAAACAAAATAAAACATAATAATACCACTAATAATACTAATGGTAATAATAATAATAATGAAAAGGAGAGAGAGAGAGAAATAAAACCCTAGAGAAATAAGTGGTGTACAATCAAGCTGCTCACCACCCACTGACCCATACTTGGCTTGTCCCTCAGTAGCAACCAGCCCCACACAGCCAACTCCTCCAGTTTAATTACTGCACATGATGTTCTATGATCTGGAATATCCCTCCGGCCAGTGTGGGTCAGCTGTCCTGGCCATGCTCCTTCCAGGGTCCTTGTGCAGCTCCTCACTGGCAGAGCAGTGGAACCTGAAAAGTCCTTGGCTCAGGGTAAGAGCTAGTGAGCAACAGTTGAGCCATCGGTGTTTTATTAACATCAGTCTCACATTGAATCCAAAGCACAGCCCTGTAGCAGCTACTAAGAACAAAATTAACACTACCTCAAACAAAACAAGGACAGACACATGGAAGTTTACTCTTGCTTGCAGACAGTCTGCTCCAGGGGATGTGAGGCCACCCAAATCCAGGTCGTTTCACAGTCATGGAGTTCTGCATGGTCATTGGGAAATCTGAAAGGATGAATGTTTGTGGGAAGCAAATAAAAAGGAGTGAAGCAGGTAAGCAATGGAAAAGAGGGCTAGAATGAAAAGATAGATGGGAAGCACTGGGGGTAAAACTGCAAGGAGTGGATAGAAAGGGAGGGAACAAGAAAGCTATGCTATACAGAACTGTGTGGTTTGGAAAGGCAAGATATGAGGGAGGGTGGGAGCATTGCTGTTGGGTTTTTGCTTTTCTTCTTTCCCAAGCTGTCAGATCACTTTCGCTATGTCCCTTCTTAAATTACAGTTCCTTGCTTTGTGTTCTTCCCACAGGTCCTCGGGTCTTCCTTCCTTTTTTCTCCAGTTGACAAGCTTCTTTGGTACCTCCCTTCTATCCTGTGTAAGAAGCACTGACCTGCCCTACTTTTGTCTGTGTTCCAGAAATACGTCCAGCACTATGTTCACTGAACACATTTCTGTGCATGGAACCTGATACACTTTACACACAGACACAGACACACACACAGAGGTATGCTGTTTAGAAAGGCACGTTACCCATGGGCAAGACAAAGTCACAACATAGTTATCAGTCCTTGTTCTGAAAAGGTGGCAAGACACCACTGACTGTGTGAAGACATCTCACTTGACACCACCAATTTACTTTGTAAAGAAGAGTGTAAAAGCCCTGTGTTACGTGCCATCAACAACTACAATTTTATTTCTTTCCTTAAGAAGTGAGGATGAACCATTAATAACAGTCACAGGCTTTGGGAGGAAGTGGCTCTGTGTCACACTCTGGAGGATTTAAATATGGGATGACGTTTGCAACTGCCAAGATCATGTGATTGAACTAGTGTTTGTACAATATTTAACAGAATACCAGATTGGAAGAGAACCTCAAGGATCATCAGGTCCAACCTTTCTTGGCAAAAGCATGGTCTAGACAAGATGGCCCAGCATCCTGTCCAATGAAAGGTACTGTAAAAGGTATTTGCAGTAGACTGTTTGATTCCAGGCACCTTGGGGAGGCGTGTAACACTCCTGAGATAAGTTTATGATATAGTAGAGTTGTGCAATATCTTTCCAAAAGAGACACTGAGAACTGCTTCTGTGGGTAATTGAGTAGAACAGCATTAACTTTTAAATGATTAGAATGTAGATCAAAAAATGTTATTAATCCTGTATAAAGACTGTTATTCATATATTCATAGCAAAAAAAAAAAAATCCACAAAACAATAGTCAAAACAAGGTGAACTGGAAATCATATTAGGTTTTTTTTGTTCCTTCTTGGGATGTGCCTGACAAAGTGAGAGTTAAACAGCAAACAAAAAGCTCTATTGTGTGCTTCCCTTTTCATTTGCCTGTCTCCCTAGAAGCTTCTGGGAATTAAAGCACTGCACCTGTGGCTCCCTTCTCTAAATCAAAATGAGGAAAGACCGAAGACAGGGTGAACTCTGCTGGTTTCAGTTTGATAACATTGCCTGAACTGACTAGCCTGTTCAATAAGTTAGACACTTCCACTAGGATTGTGTGAACCTAGTCACATTAAAAGGGTTGTCTTGAGCAGAGAAAACCTTTTTTTCCCAAAAGGGATCCTTTAAAAGGGTGTGGTGTATTTTCTTACTGTTTGTGCATGTATCCATGAAGGCTGACTTATTAGGTGGGTTAGAAATGAAGCAATAATCTACATGAATCATCTATATGTTAGTTCCACTGCAGACCAGCGGGCATGTAATCAGACCTGCTACATGTCCAAAAAGTATAACTCTGCATAGTACCTAATAATTTCACAAACCCTACGGGCTTGAGGGTGGATCAGATTACATCAGGAGAGTACAGCATGGCCAGAGCAGTCATAAAGCAGAAAAATTTAAGTAAGAGAGAGCATAAGGAAAAAGCATTTGAAGCTATAGACAGGATCTTTAAATTCTGCTTTCTTGTGACAAACTTTCCTTAAAATTATCATCTAAAAATAGCAGATGATAGGCTTGTTTGTATTGTATATATTTATGCAATTGTATGAAAAGATGTTGGAGAAGAAATTTATCCAAGAGGTGCTTCCTTTCTAGACAATTTCTAAAAAAAAATTGTGGAGGGGATGAGAGTGGAAAATTTTACATCTGCTTGTAATGCCTCTGGAGTATGACTACTGTTATTTTCTGTTGCTCTTTCAGTTGTGAGCAACTGGTCTTTTTTATTGTAAGTGAAAAGAAGCATTTTAGCTATTATTAGGTGTATTTGGATGCCATTTCCATCATTCAGAAGGGCCCAGCAGTATGCTACCATGCACGTTTCCTCTGAGCATGTATCAAAATGAAAGGGTGGTGATTGGAGAACTGATCTGAGTAGCAATAATGGAATATGCAATTACAGAAAAGAAGGAAAACTTTAGTAGTTGTAACAGTAACCTGGAATGTTAGAAACATGTCTGCTGCACCACAAATACCTGGACAATTTGAAATTAGTCTTTTAGGCTTCAGTTACTCAGTTGTGAGTGTGTATTCAGTACCTTACAAAACTATTGTCTTGGTGGGGACATTTGGAACCCTGGTGACAGCAGCGATATAATGTTGATAGACATTTCTTACATCCCTTCTGTTCTGGGAGAGCAAGCCAACATACACATCAATGTTGTCTTCTAATTAACTCTAAACTCAGCAAAACTTAATTTTGCTGCCCACTTGAGTATATCCAATCACACCCAATAGTCCACATCTCTCCATGGTTCTTGGAAAACTTCACTTCCGAATGGAAGCACAGCATCTGGAAGCTCTTACAACACATACAACTGCAGCATTTATGTCTTGCATTCACTGGTTTCACTCATGACTAAATCTGGTGTTTTTCAAAAATGTTTTCCTCTGAGGTAATGTGGAAACAGAAGAAAGATGCAAAATTATTTAGCAAAATGGTGATATTGCTTATTAATGTTTTTATGTAGAATTACAGATTTTTTTTTCATTGCACTACTGGTAGAGATTATTCAAGTCTTACCAAATAAAAGTGGTTTATCTACAGTGACAGTGAAACAACTGCAGACTTTACATCTCCTGTTCTGCCCCTTTGGTGTGAGCTTTTTCTTTTTTCTCCACTGAATTCCATGCTGTACTGTACTGGCTTGCTTTGCTGTCTTTTTGACTTGCTTTAGGAGATAGCTTCCAGCCTTCTCTAATGACAGTTATGGTATCAGGCATAAGGACACCTTCAATAGCTTTTTCATAGCTTGTTCAAAAAAGTTTTTTTCAATAAGTGGATTAGGAGAACAAAAGAACACAAATGACACAGTGAATAATGTGGTCAGAGACATGAGGTCTCAATCAGTTATAGATTTGATTCAAGGTTCTGACTGCTAAAGCTTCAGCTGGCAAAGCTGAGTGTTGTCACCATAAGGGCCAGGATGGCCTAAGTTACTGAAGGAGCAAAATTAAGTTTTGCAGTGAATGAAAACATTACTTTTTCAGAGATTGCTGTCCCTGGGTAGCTCTGATTATTGAAATCAGTAATCCAACCTCAGAGAAAAGGGGTTTGATACAGATGCCTGAGAGCCAGCATCTGCTCTGCAGCTTTCCCCAGTCTTGCCAAGAGGTGTCATTACCTCTGAGATACCCAGAAAATAGCTCTCTTGGGGAACAGAGAACAGCTCAGCTCTTCCTTCCTGCTGTCCAGAGATTCCCATGCCTGCATGGGGGCAATACAGACTATTTAGAAAGGCAGCCTGAGAAAGCGAGGGAGGGGAATTGGCCTTCATGTGAGAGAGAAACTGGAGCACATAGAGCTCTGCCTGGCAATGGATGATGATCCACCTGAGAGCATATGAGTAAGGGAGACAGAGCAAACCAGTGGAGGTGATGTAGTGGATGTCTGCTATGAGCTGCCTGACCAGGGAGAACAAGTGGATGAAGGCTCCAACAGAGAACCAGACGCAGCTTCCCATTCTCTTCTTACAGGAGATTTCAAACACCCCAGTATCTGTTGAGGGCACAACACAGAAGGCCATAAGTGATTGGTCTTGGAAAGGACTGATGACAAGTGACTCATGTGGAAGAGGAGCCAATGAGGAGAGGGTGTTGCTGGACCTTACACTCAATAATAAGGAGGGTTTTACTGGGGATGATAAGAAACTATGATCTTCACTATTTCACTATGAAATGGTGAAGTTCAGGATCCTGTAGGCAGGGAATAGGGCAGAGAGCAAAGTCACAATGCTAGACTTCAGGAGAGCAGACTGTGACCTCTTCAAATGTCTGCTTGGAAGAGTCTCATGGGATCATGTCCTGGGGGGAAAAGTGGCCCACGATAGCTGGTTAATATTCAGGGATCACTTTCTCCAAACTCATCCCAGTGAGTAGAAGGTCAGGTGCAAATGCTGGGAAGCCTATGTGGATGAACAAGATCCTAACCAAACTTAAACACAAAAATGGAAGCATACAAAGGGTAAAACTGGGACAGGTAACCTGGAAGGAATACAGAAACACTATACAAGCATGCAGAGATATGATTAGGAAAGCTAAATCCCTACTGGGTCTGAATCTGGTGAGACACATCAAAGATGTCAAAAAGGGCTTCTCTAAGTACATAGGTGACAAAAGTAAGCCAGGGAGCTTTTCCCAGCTGACAAGACTGGGAGGTGTGGCTGATACACCAGAGGGTCATGCTGCCATCTGGAATGACCTCAATGCACTACAGAAATGGGCTGACAAGAACCTCATGAAGTTCAGCAAGGAGAAGTGTAAAGTCCTGCTGTATGAAAGCAACAATCCCAAGCACTAGGGCCCATCCGTCTGGAAAGGAGTGTGGCAGAACAGGGCCCAGAAGGCCTTGCAAAGACCAAGTTGATAATGTGCAAGAAATGTGCCCTTGCCACAATGAAGACTGCTGGTATCCTGGGCTGCATTAAGCAAAGTATTTCAAGCAGGTTTAGGGAAGTGATCCTTCCTCTCTACTCAGATGAGGCCACACCTGGAGTGTTATGACCTGTTCTGAGGTCTCAAGTACAAGAGAGATGTGAACATGCTGGAGAGAGTCTAGTGAAGGACCATGAAGGTGAAAAAGGGACAGGAGTATCTCTTGGATGAGGAAAGGCTGAGAGAGCTGGGGCTGTTCAGCCTGGAGAAGATAAGGTTCTGGGGGATCTCATCAATGACTATAGATACATGAATGAAGGCATAAAGAAGAGAGAGCCAGGCTCTTTCCAATGGTGCCCAGAGACAGGACCAGAGGTGATGGACAGACTGAAACATGGGAGGTTCCATCTGAACATCAAAAAACATGTTTTTCAGTCTGAGGGTAACCAAAAACTGTCACAGGTTGCTGAGGGAGGTGTTAGAATGTCCTTCCCTGGAGATACTAAAAAGCCATCTGGTCATGGTCCTCTGCAACTGGGTCTCAGTGACCCTGGCTGCTCAGGGGTATTGGGACTTCTTCTGAGGTCCCTTCCAACCTCAGTCATTCTGTGATTCTTCAACATGATCAAAGGCAGTAGGCAAACAAAAAAGCATGAAATTGTGCTTCTGTAGAATTCTAGCTCTCAATAAGTGTACTGCAGGCTGCCACTGTTGTTTAAATGGGTAAAATAAAATGGGAAAATATTACTACCAGGAATAAAATACCTGAATGCCTCTACAGTGCAATTAATATTGTGTGTGTTCATTTGATTGCTTTTGAGGTAACTGAGTCGATATTAAAAAAAAAAGGGAGACAAAACTGAGCAACTTCAGAAAAAAAGGCACAAACACCTCAAAACTAATTAGTCCTCAAGATGGAAATGAAGATAGAATGGTTCTCTCTAACAATCTATTGCAATTCAGAAGAGGAAAATGAGATTGAGTAATTAATCAGAAAGGATCATGCTATAGAAACCATTCAGTTTTCAGTCAAGCTGAGAGAATGGCATGAAAGTTTTAAAATGAAGACAACAAGACATTTCAGAGGCAAAATCTTTATGTTTCCCTCTTCACTATACTCTTGAGATATGCTGTCCATGGTTCTGCCATAATCTATCTACATTTGTTGAGTGATCCTATAATCTAGTAGGAAAATGTTTCCTCAACAAGTACTTTGATGTCAGTGATGGAAGTGACAGGTATTAATTGTATAGGTTCAGAAATCTACCTTCATTCACCAAGGTGGAGATTTAGGATCCTGTAGGACAGTTTCTGTTCAGTAAAGTGAGTGGCAGTACACACCCTTCCTGGCACAAGACCAGTTTCTCCTCATTAGCCTAAACTTTAGTTTTGCTCTGAGCATTTGGGGTCATTTGGAACAAAGCCCAGCTAAGATGCAGAAATATGTTGTGTGAAGGACAACAAGATCCTTGTATATCTTCCTCTGGCTGGAGTGGATGCATTTTCTGTAGCTATATTCAGGAGACAATGATGAAAAAGTTGCACTTAGCCCAGAAATACATTCTCATTGCAAAAGAACAGGATACTTTGGATTAGGTGGCTTGATACAAATGGTTGCATCATTACAGCATTAATTCCTTTTTTATCCATGGCATTTATTTTAGAAAAAAACCCCAATATTTATTTTATATGTTGAGTGATGGACAACACAGAACAGACCACAGTAGGTTGCTCTCCTCAGTCATTAGATTTCTGGAAAAAAATGAAATTAAAATCCTGAACTTGTCAAGCATCCACCCACATGGCTTTTGTCAGTGCTGTGCTGCAGTGTAAAATCTGTGTTCCATTTGCTGAGATTTAGGCTTCCATATGTTTTTCTTCTTCACTTAGTGTGTTTCTGTGTCTTTCTCTACAAGGCAGGTTTCCTTAATCTATAAACATTATTCTCTTTCCTCAGAGACGTTTTTCTCTTTCCTCAGAGACGTTTTCAGTTTCAAAAATAATTTTGCAGTACTAATTATTGTTTAGAGGTAATAAAGGGATCAGAAGTTCTCTGTCTCTACTCATTTTTTTCCCTGTGTGTATCAAATACCACTTTTTTAGCAACAATATCACACTGACAATTAGTGTTTAGGTAATCAGTAAACATTACTCAAAATATCTTTTATATTCATTGCTGCTGATGTAGAGGCCTGCTTTTAACTAAAAATTTACTTTATTCTTCCTATACATGCTTAAAATTTCATGTATCCTTTTCAGTAAAAGAAATCTTTTCTTGACTGCATTCAATTTCCCAACTGGCCAGAGTCCTCTGGCTGTACAGCTGTCTCATCTGCTCCCTTCATATGTGTAATCAGTCTTCTTCAGTTTTTGTCTCATACAACCTGTATATCATTACTTACGTAATGATTTTCTATATTCTTCTCAGTTATGAATTGTAATATTAAATTGCAGAGGGTCAATACTCACAATACAGAATTCACTCAGTCACATCACTTACGCAAGTAACTAGATCAGCTTTTCTAGGTTTTTACCTCCTTTATATATCAGCATATTATTTCCTGCCAGGCCTCTTGAGCTCCTCTGATGATCAAATCCTGAAAGTCAGTAATTCACAGAATATGTCAGCATTTTTAAGCTCTTAGATAAAAGGTACTTGGACTTGTTAACTGAAGAAGGCCTCCTTAAAGTAATTATGTAAAATTTGGAACTGTTGGAATATAAGTGCTATGCTATGACTGGATCACAGAATGCTCATTTCATGTACACCTCCACCCTTTGTTTAATGTAATTCTCAATTCTGACACTTCCATCTAGCAATGCACCAAGAATTCCCTGTTTTTTCTGAATACGCTCAGGCTAAACTAAGTTTCTAAAGTGGCATGGTCTATTTCTCATTCGCAGGCTATTTGTGTAGTTAGAGAAATTATTTTAAATGGTTCTTTATGATTATTCCCATTTTAATATTTGAACTCTCTCTGCTGATTCTCCCAGCTCTTTCCTGCTTTCTGCAACTGGCCTTTTAAAAGCCTGAAACATGCTTAAATACATTCCACATAGAGAGTTTATATACACCTCTTTAGACTTTATTCTGTTTGCAACAATAAATCAGAGGAAGTTGTTAAAATACAAGAATGTATGATTTGTGGAACCGGATTAAACCAGTATGTCATATGAGTTAATCCCATCAATTTGATGTTATTTCAAAGTAAAGCTAGCCACCAACTAGTTCCATGAACCTCCTTCATGAATCACTTAAGCATGAACACATCTGGGTACTAACACAGCTTTAAAATTTCAAACAAGTGAAGCTCATTGCACAACTGACCTTTAAAAATGTACTTTAAACATCTCACTGAACAAGGGCTTAGACCAGCTGTGCAGTGGCATGCAAGGAAGCTTGATTCCTGATCATCACTGAAACACAGCTTGCCAAAAACGAAGGAAAAACCAGAGAAGATGGGAATATGTTGTGTCTGGCAGGAGTAACAGGCATTACTGTTGCACACCAAGCGGGATGATAAAGGGATGATCACAGAAGCAAATTTACTATAACATACAGAACTTCACTGATAAAGATGATGTGTGATGGTCTATCAGCACCATGAGGTATTATCAAGAATTTTGTTTTTAATATCTTTTACCATAAAGAACCATTCTACAGTAAGGCAAAGAGAGAAAATAAATTTATACTCTGTTGACAAAACTCCTTGTTGCTTTTCTAGGACACAGGGAACACAGCTAGTTTTCTCCTGACCTTTAAATATATTTCAGCAGCTTGATTTGACTCCTATGATTGCTCTCTGCAGTCTTCATAGTCAGAGTGACAGTGATTTTTGGGGATTTATTTTTGTTAGCTGTTTAGCTAGAAGTTGTGCTAGAAGTCTTTTAGGAAATTTCCATTGTTTATATTGTGACCAGTTCTATTTCAATTATTTCTGAATGCATTTCACTTATCTGCCAAAATTATCTGCTAAGACCTCAAAGTCTGCTCTACACTATTGGGATCCAATGACATTGACTCTTGATAGCATTTCATGCTCATGTCTCTACAGCAGCATGCCTCCAAAAAAGGAGGTTTCAGTTAGAGTGCAAATGTCAACCCAAGACAGGCTTGGACAGAGCTTTTTTTCATATGAAACTGCTGAGCTGCTGAAGTAAATTTCCTGTAGGAAAAGGCTAGTTTCAACAGCTATTTGTTTACTGTTCAAATACAGGAAAAGACCATGCAGATAACTTTTATCTGAAATTTTGGTTTAAACAGCCAGGCTTAGTTTCACTGTTTATTTTTGCAAAATAGAAACACAGCAAAACACTTAAGAGCTATTTCCCTGTTAGTATTTCTGCTGAGATTTTGGATTCCCATTCCAAATTAGGGCTAGAAGATTTTCACATTCCTGTGGGACAGAAAAACAGTTTTTCTCTCCCTCTTTCAGTCTTCTGCAATCACTGAAGGCTGGAGCAATTATTTGATGAAGCATATTAAAAGGGATGATTTATATTGTTGACTTGTTAATGATTAAGTGGATATATAAAAACTAATTGTAAGAAGGATAAAACCACAAATAAATGACTGAAGGAAGTTGGACAACTTGTCATTAATAAGAATGGGATGGCATCAGGAAATAAAAACCAGCTTGATCATCAAGCTAATGTTTCTTGGTGAGATATAGAACTCATTATTAATTTTTTAATAGTTTCACATGAAATCTCTTGCCTGTCAGAGCCAGTAAACAGTCAAAGAGAATAGAATCTTCACATTTGCTAATCTCTTAACTGGGTTTTCTTAACCCTTTTTCAGCTGATTTCATCTTTCAGGGCACTCTTGAAATGCAGCTGCCCTTCCATGGCTGTTATGATATTTTTTCAAATTTAACATTTCATTTCATACTGATAGATTGGTGTATTATGCACTTGCTGACACTGCTGAAGCCCAATGTACTTGGAAAGTCTTTCCAGAGACTGTATAAGTTGCTGATTCTATTGCATCTGTTGAGCAGTTAAGAAATTCTAGAAGTTAAATGAACAGAGATAATAGATAGTTGGCACTTTCAGCTGCAAGTGCTTTCTTTTGGAAAAAGTCCCTTAATTTGCCTGAAATTGTTAGCAGAATTGTGCAGACTAGTTCACTTGAAAAGACCTTTCCAACTAAGTCTGAGGAGTCACAGCTGCTATGCGAGGATGTGGAAAACAGAAACCCTTCACTCTGAACTGGGTAGGGGGAGAGTGAGATGAAGTTTTTTTACAGTTCCAGGGAATCTCTGGCCACCTGAATGGTGCTTATTGATTTCAGATTTCTGAAAAAGATGGGATATACAAACAAACAGTCAAATTTAAAGAAAATGGGTCACCATATTTCTCTCTTCTCAAGCAAATATGGAGGTCAGAGCTCAGATCTTTGTGCGGTGTCAGCTGAAGTCATCACTTTCAGCAGGTGCTGCCTGACAGCAGCAGATGGTCTGGCAGATGTAGCACAGAAGAGTGAAAATGAGCGTGTAAAATAAGCTGACCTCTGAGGGAAAGATCTCTATTCTAAGAGAAAAACCTGCAAAAATGACCAAGAAGATCAAAAGCAATAAAACCAGTGATCCCTGAGAGGAACAACTGAAGATATTAGTCTTATTAAATCTTTATGACATAAAATGTCTTATCTTAGCTTGGCAGCTTAAGGGAAGTTTTTTTTGTCTGGACTCAAACTCAGGTGACTGACTTTGAACTCATTTGAGTTTTGGATTAGGTATCTGTTCATACAGATTTTAGCAGAAAAAAGTGCAAGATTTTATATAGTAGTTTCATTTCTTAGATTGTTAGGATACAGATAGAAAAGTAACAACAGCAGCACCTGATTTACAGTAACTTCATGGCATATGTCTTTAATAACTGCTCCTTTCAAGCTTCTTTAGGAAGTCCAGGTAAAGGAGAAAATCTAGGATAATGTAATGACATGACAAGAACAGAAGCTCTTCTGTCATTGTCCAAGAATCCATTTTAAAGGGAAAATATATAATAAATGGTAGACTTTGGATTCTTAGACAAAATCTGAACTGGAAGAAGAGAAAGTCCTGTCACTATTCATGCTGAGGATTAACTTGGAGCAGTCCCCAAATCATAACACATCACTCCACACACCCCCACCCTTCTGAAAACCCTTCTGAAAAAGAAAAGTACATGTCTTTCACATGGAGCTGCTTGTAATCTAGGCCATCTTATGAAGAAGCATGTAGTGGCAAGTGATGAAAACAATTTCACTTCATGACTCAGTTGAAATACTGGGAGAAAAATTTTTCTTGCAGTTTGTTCTCAGGAGTGGTGATGTTTTGCTGCAAGCTTCTCTCTGATCCCTAAGAGAAATTATGTAAGCAACCATTTCCAAAAATTGTATTTCCAAGATTGTCTTCTTATACTTAGTGTTGGAGTTGTAGTTTCTTATTTAAAAATTGGCATAAGCTTCAGAACATCCATATACTAAATGCTATCCTGTCCATTTCCAGACTCTTTTTTTTTTGGTTGTTTTTTTTTTTTTTGGCCTTACTGAAAGGTCCCAGACTTTCATCCTAACCTGCATTGCTATTTCTGAGAAGAGAAGAAGAAACAGTTACAGAAGGGTTTTGCAGAGATCAGGTCAGCCCTGCTATGGTTATTGTTATCAGACAGATCACAAAAAATGGTATTTTGTTCCTATTTTGTAATTTAAAAAATACACACAAAATGGAAATTTAAAGTGGATAAGGATGAAATAAACACAATTTTTAAAATGTATCTTAGTTTATTTTATTTTACTTATTAACAGTACAAGGAATATTTACTTCCCAGACGTCAATGACTTGTCTGGCACACACTCTAGGGTGTGTGTTCACCCCACTTTGTAGCACTGCAGTCCCTGGGTGGGCAAGGATAGGTTGGATTCAAATCTACACAGGGACTCTCAGCCAATGTCATTCAACCCTAAATGCAGATGTATCACTGGTCAGAGAGCTGGACGGCGCTAAGGCCTCAATGAATCACATGTGTAAGCTAGGGAAATTTGACCTCCTATAAAAGGAACTGCAGGAATAAACTCGAGGCTGTTTGTCACAAGGACCTTTGAGTGTGTGTCATCTTTGTGTCTGACCCACCCCCCTCCATGTTACACCACTTCAGAGATCACTGTTCCACTAACCCCTAGCTCACAGGAGTGTAATTTTATCCCTTTTTCTCATCTCAAAAGAAATTAAGGGCAATTTTCTTTTTTATATTTAAATTTTCTTAAACTCTGAATTAATGATGTTTTTTCTAGTGCTGAAAGTCTACATAATTTCTTAACTATAGCAGCAAATAATAATAACCATATATATTATATAGTGCTTTTCACTAAAAAAGCATTAATATTAACTTGAAAAGAAAATACCATAATTTGTGAGAAAACTATCAGGACCCTGACATGTCCTAAGGCCCTGACCAGCCTTGCCTGTGATCCCCACCCACATCCTCTTCCCAGGGGCCCAGGAGCCTCACTTCAGCTCACACATTGACCCTTGGGCCTTGTGAAAAAATGAAAGTACTTTCTATTTTAATTAATGATTTATGTCATCTGTTGCAACCTACCCCCAAACAGAGTAGTACATTTTTCTGGAAAGAATCTCTTGGAGGATTACAATGTGGGGCAGCAGACATTTTGGGCTGTATTCTGTCATAAACTGATGTCTGTTCGACAATTCAAGCAGGATCTCCAGCATTTGTCTATTTTCAGGCTTGAGCATCCAGTAGACCTAACAGTAAGACAGGATCTATGTAGCATCAAGGAAAATGTCTTATGGAACATTATATAAAAATATTATGCAATTTCCTAAAGTCTTCCTTGACTTCCCATATGAGTGGGAAATAAGACAAAGAAGAACTTTCTTATTTTCCTTCAGTTGTCCTGCTTTGATTTTCTCAAGTGGCCAGTAGGGAAATTTCTGTTCTTCCTATCTCCAGCAGATAGGGAAACTGAAAGACTTGGATTGCAAGGCATGTAACGAGTTCTGACCATAAACTATATGAATGTTATGTAACGGGGAGACTAGAAACTTCTCCAGGAAATCATTAAGGAAACCCCAATACTTCTGCTGTTGGCCCTAATCTCAGTATTTAGAGAGCAATTATCACCACTGCAAAATAATTTATAAAACAGTAACATGGTCTTTCCTTAGGAGAAACTTCTGCCTTCCTAAAAGAGCTTTGAGTTTCATTTGAGCCTTTGCAAGCTGCACAATTGTTAGCTGTCACATTAACAGAAAACAATAGAAATCGGATTAATAGGCTCCCAAATAACTTTGCACCACATTGATGGCAAAAGATTGCATTGGGAGCTTCATATCAGTCTGAGGGACTAGTGCCTTCAGAGTGCAGCTGGGGACAGTAGTGCCAGCAGCTGTTAATGGCTTGCTGAGTAGTGCTGCTTAGGATCTGAGTCCCATGGGGAAGGAGCCTTCTCCCCACCTCTGACCTTCCTAATGCTGTTATTTTAATGTAATCTGCCTTTGCTGTGCTTTGCTTTCTTGAGGGGAGACAGAAACAGGGTTCCCTGCACCCCTCCTGTCACCTTTTCTTTTTTTATCTCTTAATTCCTTATTTCTGGCCAGTACAGAGAAATAATAATGACAACAACAATAATAAAACTCATGAGGATAGAGCCTGCATAACACAGTAAAATGTTCATCATGGCTATTGCACTTGATAGAGCACTTCATAGATTCTTCTTGGTCCATTTAAAGAGCTTCCTGCAGAGCTTCTGCAGACTCTCTCTTCTGCCTGCTGCATATAAGTACAGCCCTTGGACCTACTGAATAAAACTAGTAATTGTTTTGCATAGTGCCTCCCATCCAACAGTGCCGACAGCCACGGTGCTTCCGCAGTTGGCAGAAATACCCTGCCTTGCTCAGGGGTGAGTTTCTGCCAGCTTGCAGGCAGACATGTGTTCGTATCTTTTAAAAAATATAAGCTTGAGGGTTGAGTTTTGAAAGCATGTTGGGTGGATATTCCACTTAAATGTGTCTCAGTCTCATTAGGTGCTTTATGGGCACCCCTAATCATTTAAAAGGCTTTTGAAAACCTGACCATGCATAGTATAGAAACTTCTAAGAGCTTTGAGAACAGAAGTAATGCAGTAGTTCAAATACGTTGTGGAATTTAGGTGATTACCAATATTTTCAAAGGCATTCGTATGCCTGAGTAGGCTCTGATAATGTAGACCTAGGTTGTTAAATTATAGAAATACTTGAGAAGCTTTACAGCAACTTTCTCTTTGAGAGTATTTCCTTCACTAAATGGCTGATAGATTAATAATAGTAACTAGAGAACTAATTACTGAATAAAGCTAGATGCAATTCCATGAACAAAGTACAGAAATTGGATAAATGCAAATAAAAATATGCATACAAATATTTTGGCACATGAAACTTTGATCAAATTGGTCACAAGATCAAATTAACCTTATCTTGACATGAACAGATGCCATTATGCTTGGAATTGTTATTGAAGACATGGAGGACTATATCCTGTCTGTTTGATTTTCATGTTTTCAGTTTTGAGCCTTGTAGGATGTTTACATGACTGGCTCATCTATATGGTATTCTGAAATCTGTGATTACAAAATAAATAAAGTACAAACAAGTCATTGTTGATCTGGAAAGCGATGAGACTGTATATATAGGAAAATCACAATCAGGACAGCTATGCTAATGCAAGTTCTGGCTCTAAATGCTTAATGAATCCCTCCTTTCTTCCAAGATATCTCCCTAGAACCTGCCTGGGATGCTGTTACTGCACACATTAAAAAATTAGCCTTTTTTTTTCCACATTGCTAATAACTTGTTGGTAACAGGGCACTGATGTCAGTTTCCAGAAGTTCCAGTTTTCTGGTTGAATATTCCAAATGAATATTTCAAATTAGATAAAGATTTGGATATTTGCATGAAGCTTTGAATGTTTCCAGCATCCCTTTTTTCTCTGCCATACACTGGCTCCTAAATCTGAACTGGTTGCATGTCTTTATCTTCCTAGGAAATGTGCAGATGTCCTGCAGAATGACACTGATGGACTCCTCTGTTCCTTGGCCATCTGGATGTGTTTGACTAGGTCTGAACCTGGAGAGTGTTCAGTGCTGACAAATCCTGCAGGGCATGCTGCAGCCCTGCTGCCATCTCATCACTCTGAGCAGTGGTATTTTGTCTTTGTTTCTTGAGCTTCAATCCTTGATTGTTAGAGGTGTACAAGGAAAATTTTGGCATACTGTACATTTCTGTATCTCAAACACTGGGCTGGATTATGAAGTTCAGCCCTGGGCAGGCTGCTCTCCATTGCTTCTCTGGCTTCTTCTGTTATCAGTGTCTTCCACCTCAGTGTGTGGACAGGCCAGAGGGGGGATTGACAAGAACATTTTGAGAGTCAGCAGTGACAGATGGCAAGTCCGACCCCTGGTATGCATGAATGCCTTCAGTCTCACAGGCTGAAGACTGCCTGTTCAGGTCTCTGTGGAAAAGACCCTGGTCTACAGGTTGGAAGAAGCAGAGGAATTTTCCTGTCAGGTGAAGCTGGGGGACCTGGGCTTGTACAGCCTGGAGAAGACATAGTTTCATGGAATATGACAGGAGTCTCCCGGGGCTATGGGGATGTCATGGAGTAGATGCAGCCGGGCTGATCACAGTGCTGCAGGGCAGGGGAATGTGAAATAACAGGCATAAGTTGAAAGAAGAGAGCTTCACAGTGGATGTAAGTAAATTATTTTTCCCACAAGGAGAAACAGGCAGTGGAACAGGTTGCTCAGAGATGCTGCATAATCTTTGTTCTTGGAGGTTTTCCAGACAGAAGTGGACAGAGCCTGGAGCAACCCAATCTGATCTCAGACTGCTGTGAGTAAAAGCATGGACATGAGACCTTTCCAACCTGAAATTCCCTGTGATCATATGATTGCCTATTGTTGTCTTGTTTTGGGCAGTGGACTCCTGTAATCAGTGTTAGAAAAAGAGAGATGTTAAAATGTTATAAATTTAGGAATGATGGTAAGTTCAGAAGGCAGAAACGAAAGACTAAATACTGTTGTTGAAAGAGGGTGATAGTGTTGTGGAATGAAGAAAAAATGAAGAAGGATAGGGACACATGGTCAAGGAGAAAGTAAATGGAGATTGTAAAAGCTGAGATGCAGAAATAAGTAATGGGTAGTGAGATGGGAAGCAAAGTGGTTCAGGGAGACACTTAAGGGAACAGGAAGATGCTAGACACTGAAACACTTCATATTTCAGAGATGAGTGCTTTACTGTCAGTTTTTCTTGGAACTTTTCTGTTCCTAAATATGTAGAGTAAAAGTGCCCTATTAGTGCCACCAGTGAAATTCAGAGTCTGTATTAATTGCTAATTTTGTCTATCCTTATGGAAAAAATATCACTAATGCTTTCACATTTTTCTCTCAGGGCTATGGGCCCAACTATTAGTAATGGGTGGCAATGTCTCTGGGTCAGAAAGCCTGGATTAGTTCCCAGCTTTGTTGTTATCATGGCACTGTATTGTTTGGCAAAAGGATAAGGCTTTGTACAATACTTTATCTCTGAAAGCACAAAGTCTGGGAATGTGAAAATGCAGACACTGGTTTTGTTTGATTTTGAAACATTAGAAAAAAAAAGAAATGTGTTATATATTTTAAATATCACTGTATTAATATATTTACACTAAAATTATGGTACTGGATATTGCTCCGAGGAGCATCTAATATTAGCCTTAGCTTTGGGTTATTTGTGTGTCTGGGTAAGTAAACCTGTCAGAAAAACTTTGTGGGAAGCTGCTAGTTCAAGACCAGGTTTGGTTTCTGTCACTCTTTCCTACTGATGCTTATTCACATTATCAGTGAGGTTTAGTGGTGGTATAAAGTACCACTTTGTTTTGAGTAATTGTGAAAAAAAAAAATCTGTCCTTTACTCAAATTGCATTGACTTCTACTTTATCAATGCCAATTTGAAAGTCTTTTAGTCTAGGCTAAAATTAAAAATAGCTGTATTTTAAACACTCCAGCTACTTTGCTTGTCTTTCTCAGGAATGTTACCATATCACTATTTTCAGACTATTTTCAGTGGTCTTGACATCTGCCATTCATATTATTTCTTCATGATACATCACTATTGTTAAGGAAAAGGAACACTGAAAATGAAGAACAGATAAGACCTTGTTTGAGAGCTGTTACCAACATCCCCTGAAGCAGACAAAAGAACCCACTCGAGGGTGATACAATATTTCTTTGACAATTTTAAAAACATCAAATTTTTCAATGGCTGATAGTGAAGATATCTTTCAGATGTTTAGGAACAGAGATTTTTTGTGATAAATTGTTTGGTTTCTGATCTGTATGGAGGGAAGTTCTCTAGTTTGTTCTCCATATAATTTCTATTAAGTTAAAAAAGTCACGAAAAAATGCATTATTCTTTTTAGAGCCTTTCTGTTTAGCCCAATTTAACTCTTTTAACATTGTCTCAAATGCTGAAATTTCTATTTGTAGGCAAGAAAAGCATCTTCCATCTTGAGAAAGACATCACCTACATCTGGTATTGAACACATACAATCTATTATTCTCCATAACTTTGATAATTTGAAATGGAAGTTAAAACATTCTTTTAAAGCTTTATTTAAGATGAAGCTCCATGGGACAGTGTAGCCTGGCAGGAATGGGGCCTTGGGAGACTCTGCTTGGATGGCATCCAGGGATTGGCTGTGATGTGGTTTGGGTAGGATGGGCTGTGTGTTGTCTCCAATCAAGGACTGTGTCCCCTTCAAGTCTGTAGACCCCAGTGCCCAAATGCTTCTGTGAAATGGCCCAGAGCTTCTATCCCTGCAGTGCTCCCAAACACTGCCCTTGCTCCCTCGCACCTCCCTCACCTCCTCACCTGCTGGTCCCTAGCTCCAGGCAGCTTCTGCTCCATGTCACCTCCCACCCAGCCCTGCTGAGCAAACATTTTTCCGACCTCTCCCAGGCCATGGCTGTGTCAATTGCTCTCTTCCTGGCTGTGCTGGCCATCCTGCCCAGGCTGATGCACCATCACCTGATCTGTGTGGCCATGGCCCAGCAAAAGCAGCAGTGCAAGGAGTCACTGCACCAGGAGTCAAGGTGGCTGCTGCAGGATACTGAGCAGAGCAGGGCTGTGGAAGAAGCTACACTCCTCTCTCTGTGTGGCAGCAGTGGTCATTTTGGACCAGGAAAATGAAACTTGCCTCTAACAGCTGCTGTGATCAGGACAGCTCCAGCAGCAGGAAGAAGGAGAACAACAGTGAGGAGGAAAACTTCAACAGAGCACACAGTGGTGTCAGGTCCTTGGTTGTGCCCATCCTATTGCCAATACAGGTACTACCTGTCACTGTAAGGATCTGAAGAACCCGGTGTGTGACCTTCTTGGTGTCTGATGAGTGCTTTGCAAAAGGAGTTTCATGCCAGAGATGCACCCAGCCACTGGGATATATGGCACCTGTGAATCCTGGATTGTCCATGAGAACTTCCAGCTCCTACTTCCAGGTGGCTGCTCCTGTTCCTGCAGCCACCCCACAGCCACATGTTCAGGCTGGAGCTGTACACCATGGGGCAGGTGACAGAGAAGTGCTCTAGCATCCTTTTCCTGCTGGAATGTGGGTGCTCAAAGAAGTAACTGACAGAGGATACACTGGTTTTTCTCCCACACCTCCAACAACAAGCTGGTGTGGGATCAGAGCTCATCCCTCCCACACACCACACCCTCTGCACTCATTCCTGTGCAAGGTGGAAATTTCCTGCTGGGTACAGACTGCTGAGATCTGCCTGTCTCTGATAGCTTTTACTGGCACTGCTGGCATCTAAGGATGCTGCCCTTCTCCCAGTCTGCCCTCCGGGATGCAGATCTGCACTGAGCTGGTTTCTGCCATGCACCATGGCAGCCCAGGCACATTCCTGATCCTTCAGTAGGCAGCCAGCAGCTTTCCCAGTGTGCCAGTTTGGTCTGGGGTAGTTAATTTTCTTCTTCACAGTGACTAGGATGAGCATTTCTGTTGTTTAAGGATCAAAATCTATAGGTTTGAAGTTGCTGAAGCTACAAAGTAATTTAGATGAGTTTGATATTTGAGCATTTGAATTTGCATGTTGGCTCTGTTGGGCCACACAATTTAATTGTGGGCAAGCAAATAACAGAAGGTTGATCAAGCTGGACAAAGCTGAACAAATTAACATCCGTGGAAAGAGTTTTGACCAGATCAACAGGCACCTAATCAGGCACCTGGTGCAGTTGACACACTGGAGGGAAGGGATGGCATCCGGAGGGACCTTGACAGGCTTGAGAGGTGGGCCTGTGAAGTCTCATGAAGTTCAAAACAAAATGCAAGGTCCAGCACCTGGGTTGGGGCAATCCCAAGCATGAATACAGTCTGGGTGGATAACGAATTGAGAGCAGTCCTGAGGAGAAGGACTTGTGAGAGTTTGTGGATGAAAAATTCAAAATTCAAACTCAAACATCAAACATGATCTGGCAATTTCACAGCCCAGAAAGGCAACCACATCTTGGGCTGCCTCCAAAACAGCTTGGCCCGCATGAGGGAGGGAATTCTCCCTCTGCTCTCCTCTGAAGGGAGCCCATCCACAGTGCTGCAACCCACTCTGGGGTCCCCAGCACAAGAAAGACATTGACCAGTTGGAACGAGTCCAGAGGAGAGCCACTAACTTGACCAAAAGGCTTGAGCACCATTTTATGATTCTTTGATAAAATGAAGTCCCATTAAATTTTCCTGTGAGTGTTTCTATTTTAATTCTGGCCAAAGTAAAAATGAGATTGAGAGATCTGTACATTATAGTCAACTTCTACTCAGAGTTCTGTGTACTTATCTTTGTCATTAGCTTAGTAATTTATAAAGGAAGCTTAAAAAGTTTTTTGATGAAAATGTGTATTTAGGAAGCAAAATAAGAGAATCATATTATAAATTCTTCTGAAAATTAGGATATGAATTCAGGATTAAGGGGCCTAAGGCATCTCAGTTGAAAAAAACTTGAAAGAAGACTAAGTATTAATTCTTCTAAACAGCATTATTATTATTATGAGATTTAATCTATTGTAAGATCTGATTAATTTTGATTGATGTGCAATTTAAAGTATTGTTGATAATTTAGAGATATGTCTTTGTTTTGGTATTTTTTTGAAAATATTGAGTACAGACAGTTGCTTATGTGGAAGAAGAAAATTTCATGTGTTTTATGTCTAACCAGAGCCAGCAAACACTAAATTTCTGATTTCTCAGACAGCTTGGCAAATATATTTCCTTTTGATATTATCATTTAGTTAAGCAATGCCATACTGAACACAAAGATGAAATACTCTTCTTCAGGCTAATCATCAGCAATTTTCTCCTAGAACATAATTGTTGTTCCCACAACTTCTGTTATATAAACAACTAAATGTGAACTATGTGGCAGCATTTCAAATAGCAGCGTAGTACTTTTGCCAGGATCTGGTGAAGTCTCTACATTTCTTTGACCATTTCTTTGATAGTGTCTCTATGTTATGAAGAAGCTCTGTGCTTTCATGATGGCACAGGCTTATCCCCAACACTATTTAAAGCGATTTACAGTCATTGGTCATGTGGAATTGTCCCTGAAATCGTCAGCATTTATACACGTTATGGCCTTCAAGGCTTGTTCAAAAATAATGTTTAAGGGTTCAGAGAGAAGCCAGGACTTGGCGTCCTGAGCATGAAAATCTCTTAGTCATTCTTGATTTATGTGAGGTCAGTGAGAAAAATAGCTGCTGACATTGTTTTTTTATGGGCACTGACTTAAACTGCTTCCAAGTGGCCCCTCCTCTCCCTCAGTCTGCTTTCCTGTCCACCAAGTCCAGGCATTCCTGGCACAGAATTCACACAAACAGTGCATGCCTATAAGTAGCATTCTTTCTTCATCCACTAGGTGCTACTGTCCACTCTCCTTTTACCTCTCTGCAGGTATGGAAGTGCTTACAAAAAGCACAATTTATATCCAACTGAATCCTCATTTTGCAGTAGCTCTAAAAGATCTACAGTTTATTCTACTGGCTAGATATGTTTAAATATTTGTATATAGCCTAAATGATGGAGTCATTATCTTCCTGTTGCTGAGCTGTGTAAGTTGTGTGCATGGTCTGCAAGTCTCCATTTGGAGAGCTTTTCCACCCCCACTGTTTTGTTTAATAAGTCTCCATATCAGGTGTGTTCTGTCAAGCCAAGTGAGGTCTGATGGCTTCTTACAAGCTGTAATAACAGGACTGCTTAATCCCAACAGCTACATCTGAACACATCAGATGTTACTCCAGTGCACTGGACTCATCTGGCACCAATAAATAGAACCCACAAGATTTTTTTTTTTTTTTGAGAATTGAGTTTATAAGAAGCAGTTTTGCAGGAAGCCACAGCAGCATTTTCCAAGATGTAAATTTCCCGTTTGGCCTAGAAATTGTCTTTGGGAAATATCATCATGTGTTATACATAGTAGACAATGCAAGCTGTAGTCTGCTCCATTTTTGAGTTTGCCATATTTGACACACTTCTCACAACTAGTAAACCTTGAAAAGAAGTATTCAGTTAAGCTATATAATTGAACCATGAGTAGACATTTTATCACTGCTGTCCGTTTCTGGGTTCTCTGTTTACATTTCACCTGTCCCTTTTTGTAAGCTGGACAAGTACTTGTATGGACATAGAGGAAATATAAGTAAAATGGAGCAAGAACAAAAGGGAAATTTATGTTTCTGTTAGATCATCAGCCTGTACAGTCGACCAGCCAATGGCAACAGAACAATGAAGGGACTGGGGAAGAGCAAACAGACTCTGACAGGGAAGGTGTAACCTATCCAGGAACTCCTGTAAAAGAAATGTTTACCTGTCTTACACGCCCCAGCCTCCCCTTCATTTAACACATCTGGCATATGCAAGAAACTGTAAATGGGTTCAGAATTGCAGTGGAACAAACATACAGGTTTTCATGGAGATCTGATGAGAAGAGTTGTTTAAATTGCAAGAGTGCTTTGTGAACTGTGATTACCACCCAGGTTTTGGCTTTGATGGACTGGACTATGTCATTATGTTATTCATTCCTGTTAACACAACAGTCAGTATTCTCTTAATAATAATAGCTGTTTAACAAAAAAAACAAAACAAAACAAAAAACAACCCACAAACCAAAAAACAAATCCAAAAACAACAAACAAACAAAAAACCAAACCAAATCAAAAAAACCAAAACCAAGACCAAAAAAAAAAACCCCAAAAAATAAAAAAAAAAACCAAAACCAAACTAAAACCAAAAAACACACCCAAAACCAAACCAAAAAAACAAAAAATTCCCAAAAAACAAATGAACAAACAAACAAACAAACAAACAAAAACAAAAAAGAAGAAATATTTTATTAGCCCTTTGAACATGCAGTTGCAGCTCTGTAATGTACTCTGTACTTACATTTGTTTATCAACAGCTGAAGATTGAAGTTATATTTTGTTTTGACTTTTCCAGTGGCTTTGTGCATGAACGATGACCAGACAAATTGTGACCTGAGTGATGATGGCTCAAACATTTAGTAGAAAGGTTTATGGGAGCCTATCATGATAAAACCAGGGAAAATCTGCATATTTAGATTTTTTTTTAATCAAGTATATACACATATAAACCTATACATATATATGTATTTAGGGAGAACATTCAGGTTGCAAATCTGCAAAACATTGATACCTATTGAGACATTGATTTCATAGGAAGTATGCAGATTGCCTTTATAACGCAAAGACTGAGATTTTTGTGAATCAAAAAGTGATATCAACAAATCTAGGTAACAAGATTGTACATTTTCTCAACAAATCTACTCCCTAAAATTGGTAAGTGAAACAATAAATCTATATTTTGATGATCAAAAGCAAGCCATATCCAGAGACTGCCTATTCCCTGCCTATGTGACTGCAGGAGTTCGTTAGGCTACTAGATTCTGCCTTTTCATCTTGCAGAAAATACTTCAGGGCATTGCTTCTCTTCTCAAGGCATTAGAGTCTACCATCTTCAAGAATCCAAGAGCACTTTTTGAATTAAGAAGAACTGTCTGAAGAATGAACTGAAGAAATATTTGAAGAATTATAGAGAGTGGGGAAGGGAGGTGCAGAAAGTGAGGTAGAAAATATTTTTAAAGCATGACTGATTTGAAGTGACTTTCTGACAGATGCTATACAAGCTGGGAAAGAGATGATGCTACACTGCAAAGAGATGGTGGCTAAGAAAAAAAAATTAGGAGCAATAGGGAAGCACAGCAAATATTTCTTTACCATATGTAATTGCTCCAAGGCCACTGTTTTAACTCTCTGACCTCTACAAAACCTAGATATACTATTAGCCCACAGTAAAAGTTTTCCATGAGCCCCTCCCTTGTTTCTACTGTTTGAAATGTAAAAGATTGGATTTCCAGTGCAATCCCCATGTTTGCATTTTTTTTTTTTGGCAGTGGCTTGTTAAAATTTCTTCAGTTTAAATGCCTATAAAGTATTTATTGCCCTTTTGCTCAGGATGTTTTCTGTTTTTACGTGAAGTTTTGCCAATTTTTAGGAATGTAAATCTGTGCTAATGTGTTATAATAATTAAACTCAAATGAACTCCAGTCAAAATGTGACATCTAATTAGAAAGTATTTGAAATTCTGAACTTCTTGTTCAGTAGGACAGCAAGAAAACCCTCCAGGTGCTCTCTCCAGAATCTCACTTGTACATAGAGTGCAATAGGCTCTGCAGTAAGACCCAATGATCAGGGTACATGGAGGGATGCTAACCAAAGGTACAGTCTAGCTACCACAAATGGGATGAGCATGGGATAGGCTGTTCTCTTTTTAATCTGCACTAATATTTTAAATGTGTGTTAAAATGGGGCATTTTCACAGTGGCTCAAAATTATTCCACTTAACTCCAGGGACTTAAATGGAACAACTTAATGAAGTGCATTATTTCCTGATTTAAATGCTTAATTTGGGACTTGAGGAGCAAGACTGTGCAAAATCTCAAGGAAATGACTTGGTTTCAGTTTGCTGAAGTTCTCAATGTGTGGTATGAGCTACTCTTCTGTTGTGGTGATGCTGAAGATTCTGTGTGTTTTTAAGATCTCAGATGTATCATGAGCCCAGACACAAATACATGTGATAGATAAAAAATGGGAAAGCTTCATTTTGAAATTATGATATAAACACTAATTCCTAACATGATTATCTTGGTAATTTGATGTCATATACATTACTGTTTAGATTAATCTAAGACATTATCTGTTTTCTCTCGTCCCTTGTTTTCTGTAAAAATGCATATTCCTTGCTCCCTTAATACCATCTGTCTGGGCACTTTTCCTGTCTGCAATCACCCCTAGCTGAAGAAACAGTGCTGAGTGACTGAAGAAACAAACAATATCTAAGGGACAGAAATATATGTATATTTATATTTTAAGGGGGACATGTTTCTCCTTCATCTCATATTACATTAATTTCCAACTTTTTCCTTTATCCTATATACTATTCCCTATATAACCTAAATATTAATGGAACAGCATCAACATGCTTCTTGCCTGGTCAGAGGAAATAGGCACTTTGATATCATCCTTCAGCCTCTATTTTGTGTCTTTGACCTACATCCAGCTTTATGAAATTCTTCATGAAGTTTACCCTTAGAGCTACTATTTCTCTGTCAAATTGTCTGAAAATGGCAAACATTTTCAGATGTTTTCAGTAACGCTGATGATTAGTCAAAAGATTCGAAAACAATTTATTATCATACTGGCATAACAAAAGCATTTATGAATTTCAGACATAAAGCAGCCCAGTAGTTATTGCACTGTAATAATTTTTTTTACTAGCTTATAGAGACATAAATGCAACACTGAATCACTGGAGAATAGTAATCCTTCAAATAGGATTGAGGCATTTCTTGAAAGAACCATTTGAACACTGGAAAGGCACTATGCTTTTAAATTAAAAAACATTCACTCAAAAGTCAGAAACCTCACTATGTTCAACAACAAAAGTGAACAAATCTTCACAATTAACGCTAAGGAACAAAACTAATATTGATAGAAAGTCTATCTTTCCAAAATGAACATCTGTTTTTCTTACGGCCTAAGTTATATCTTATACTTAATTTTTTTTATCATACAGGTGATGAGAAACTCTTGAGGTCTGGTACAGAAATCTTGGTAAGGAATTAACTTTTAAAATTACTTTTGCCAGTATTTCTATATGAATCACTTACTTATGTCTATCTTGCAAATGGAAATGGAATATTTGATAGGTGTATTTTGAACAATTGGATCCAGTGGTAACTTTTAAGCCTCTAGCTTGGAATAGTACCTAAAATGTGACTGGGATTTATTCTTGGATTCAACAGCAAGAAGAAATATGGGAAAACAAATTAATGAAGACTAATGTGCATGAACTTCCAGCTGTCTATGCAGTTTCAATAAAGGTGCTTCTCTAAGTGACCTAAAATGTTGAAATTTTTTGTCTGATCTAGAAACCTCAAAATATAAGACTTGTGAGATTTTCAGAAATAAATACCTTATATTGTGACGAAACTGAGGAGGTAAAAGGAAGATGAGGTTGGAGACCAAGGAAAGATCAGGACTTAAATTTTGCTATTGATTTTGTAAAAATGGGAAAACTGAACAGTAGAGAAGAGCTACAAGACTATTTTGAAACCGTGATGTTTTATGCCTTTGTCACTGCTGCTATGTACATCATGATGTTGTATTTGAGATTCAGCCAAACTTCTGCTAAAAATCATGTGAAACTTGCCTCTTTTAGGTTTCTTAACAAACTTAACTGTGTTTGTTAAAAGGGTTATAAGGGTTCATGAATGTTTTAAATTAACTTGGGTACACTTGGCTAAAAATCACATTAAATTTGTTATTTTAAAAGTTTTGTTTGCAAAGCAAAAGAAAAAACAACAAGCCAAAAACCCTTTGGCTTTCTAGACTGACTTTTTTCTGACTTTTTATTCACTGACCATCAGTCTCCAGGGAGGGAGTGATATAGATTCAAACCCCAGATATTATTCTGGAATATCTGTGGAGTGAAAGAGAGAGCTTTGGTACCAGCTTCCCTGGTTTTCTCACTGGTGCTGTATAGAACATATCTGGGTCTCTGCATGTAGGCCCATCTGTGAAGAGCTAGACAGGATAATTACCTACCTGCCTGCTTTTAGCGTTCAGAAACCCAAGAGGTGGGAATATTACAAACAAAAGGTTAAGACAAATGATTTTTATTTGATAATTAAGCCCAGCTGATTTATCTACTAAAAAGGAAAAGAAGGACCAAGAATTCTTTGACAGATGATAAGTAGACTGAGCAGTGTGCAACTTGAAGATTTGTCTGGAGCCATAACTCATTACAATGAGAAAAAAACCCCTTGGTTTCAGAATTCTTTGCTTTCCAGAGTTACTCAAGAAACACAGTATGTTATCCTAGTGATATCAGGGCTTGCTAACTGTTGCAGTTCAAATTTATGTTACTGATTCCTTGTTAAGTGGTTCGTTCTGTTGTACCCCCATGCTCTCCCCGAGCTGGTTTATCCCTGGGTTTTACCCTCAGGCACAGCTGCCCTTTTATGGGATTCCCCGCCCTTTGTCCCAGCTCCTTCCCTGCCTGTCAGTGTAACTCTGCCTCTGTTCCAGCTCTTTCCCTGCCACTCTCACCTCGGGGCAATCCCAGACTTGAGGCCCCATTGGCCCATGTGACCCATCCTCTCCACCCTCCTGCCCCAGTTGTTCCCAGACACTTGGCGTGATCCCCTCACTCCTCCCCTGTGGATTCCCTATTGGTTAGCTGTTTGTATCCACCCCCTGATTTGTATCTGTATAAAACCTCTTGCACAGCAGTGCTTGATGCTTTCTTTGTTCCTGACCTCTTCGCTCGGAGTAAGCCCTTCCCTGTTGGAACCTCAAGACCAGAGAGCCTCCTCCTTCTCCTTTGCCTGATCCCTGCCGTGGCTGGGACATTCTTCACTGCAGAGCAGGCTGCTCCTCAGGCTCAGCTGCAGCTAAAATCCAAACCTCAGCTGTTCCCCACTCCTGGCGTGGTGCCAGAGTTTGTCCAGAGCTAGCCCAGGCTCCGGTGGCCACTTTGGCTAACATGTTAGGATGTTTTGTCTTGAGGATTATAAGACTGGATGACTTAGGGACTGAATTTCCCTAAGTTCAGAAGCTCTCCCAGCTTCTTGCACAAAGCAATTAGCAGCTGTTGCCAACCTCAGTTCCTCCTCTTCCATATCCTTATCTCTTGTCAGAAGAGAAGGAAGCTAAAATTAATACATTAATTTTTAAATGAATTCTTGGAAGCGTTCTTTGAGGAAAAGCTGACCTTTGCCACTTAGATAGCCTTCACCTTTCCTTCTTTAAATCCACGGTCTACAGTATCTTGCGGCTTTTTCTCAGTATCTTACTGAAGTAATTTCCATTCTTTCTGCCTACTGCAACCAAAACATTTAAGCTTCTTCCTGATTTCTCTCCCTTTCTCAAGCAGCTTTATTTATATGTATTTCTTTTCACCAAGCATACAAAAGTTTTCCACTCGTTCTCAAACAGGCTTCATTTTCTCCTCCTTCCAGCTGTCAGATTTTCTGTTCTCGAGGTTTGTAACAGGAAGATGTGAAAAACAGAACAAAACCTTTCATAATTTGGAGATACACATACTTCAGGGAATGTTTTTTTCTTAACAGAAAATTTAATTTTGTCAGACTTTTCAGTGGAAGCTTTGGCTGTCAATCATTTCAAGTTTCTCAGATTCTACTGAATATCTTTGCCAGTACACTCCATTTAAAAGTTGAACTGATCTACTTATTCTAGAATTGGACTGTTTATCACACATGATGAGATGATTGAACCAAATACAAAATGACTCTATTCATGACAGTCTATATTGCTTACTAAACGTTAGTATCTTTGCTTGTAGTATGCCCCCCATGGTTTTCTTTTTGCAGTCTTCATTTATCTTTATCCAAAGCTGAATTTATCCTGACTTAGCACTAATGGATTTTACAATCTCACTAAATCTGCAGGGAATTGCTTTTGCTTATATCATAAAGAAATTAACTTTGATGAATGAAGAAATTGTGCCCTGATGTTTGTAGTATGAAGAATGGTGTAATAAGTTAGGATGAACTCTTGAGTATTTTCAGGATACACCTAGTAGGGTAAATGGATGAGGAAAAATACAACTATAATTTTACCTCATGGAAGAACTGAAAGCAAACTGATACTGTTAGTGGGGGAAATAGCCCCAGTGACCGCATGAGCAGAACATTATCTTAAAAATAAATTGAATTTCTTAGATGGTATCACATGAAATTTTAATTAGTTGCATTGATTTAGAATCTAAGCAGGATTATTCAGTGTTGGGGTGTAAGGTTGGAAAAAAATTAGGTATTTCTGGAATTTGGGTAAGTTTGGCACTGCTGAAAGGACAAGAGAGAGTGATGATACTGCCACTATGAAGCAGAGGTACTTGCAGGCACTGGAAGGATTTAACACAGATCCAGCAGGATTTAGCAGAGGTTCAGAGAACCTGTTCAGTGACTGTTGCTTTCTGGCACATGAGTGAGTGAAGCACCAGATTCGAGCTAAGCTCTCACAGAGAGCAGAGCATTGGGCAGATGGACTGAGCTTACATAAAAGCAGCAGCTGATGTGTAACAAAATACTGGATTCAGACTTACTGTGTGAAGACCTGACGCTGGCATGGGGCAGGATGGATGAAAAGCATCTCCCTCTTCTGCACTCCTCAAAGGCATGTAGTCTCATGCTCCTCATCCAAAGTGCCATCAGCCCGTGGCTGCTCAGCTTATGCTGCACATGAAACATTTGTACCACCTGCTCAGGCTCTGCTGCCCCTGAAACGTGCCATATTTGGCTGTGCACAGAAAGATATTTCAGGTTATAAATATGTTTCATCTAGAAGTGGGTCTTTCCACTGTGTGTGTGCTGCATGTTTTTCAGCTGAAGTCTTTCATGGCAGCTCTCTGTCTCAAATGACGTCCTTCTGACAGAGGGACGAGAATAATTTAGCTCAGTTGTTTCTTAAATTGAGATTGGACTAAAGCAAGCCTTGTTTTGCCATGTGGAAATGGATAATAATTCCGAGAATTTCTAGCACTTAAGTTCAGTAGAGTAGGAGTAGGAACTTGGATTTAGGCAAAAAAATTGTATCATCCTGGTGTAGCTGTTAAAAATCTGACCAGTTTGTTAAAAATCTGACAGAAATACAAGTGTTACGGGCAGTGTTATGCCTGTGTGCAGTGCAAGTGTTCCATCCTCCCCTGGTGCTTCTGCAGCAATCATAGAGCAAATCTTCTCTTCAACACAAGAACTTAATCTGCAGCTGCCCTGGGCTTTGGGGCCTGGCTAGTACTTCCCTTGTGAATCCTTTTTCCACTTGTTGGGGACCTCCTGACATGGTGGAACTGCTTCTCCATGCTGTCAGGGTTACTCATGGGCAGAGACAAGGACTATCAGAGGAGGTTAGAGGATCTCAGGAAGACATGGGAAAGTTTAAAATTAGAGGAAAAAAACGAACAGAGAGGAGAAAAAATAGAGATTAAAGTGTTGAGGATAGAAAAGCTAGTAAGATCACAAGATGGCAGGGGCCTCTGGGATAACAACAAGAGAGAGTCTAGCTGGAAAATAAGGAGTAATTAAAAGGAGGGATGGAATAATCTGAAAGAGGGTGGAGATTTTTGGAGTCATCACAGTATTACTATGTGGAAATGAAGCCAAAAACTGCATGTCCTGATAATTTCTTTGCCATTTTTACTGTGAGATCTCACAGCAAATTAAATGCTTTGTACAACACATGTGTCATCCACCCCTCTTTGCACATAGATTGCAGAGAGAAACCTGAAATTTTAAGACAGGTCAGGCCACTCTGAATGCCTCACAGTACTTGTATTTTTAGAGGAGAGCTTTTACAGAACTGTCAGGTGTGAGAGCTCAGAGCTCCTGAAGACCAGAAATAACAAATAGGGAATCTAGAGCATAAAGAGCTATCACCCAGTGATCCAGCTTGGAAGAGCATTGTGAAAGTGGCTAGATTGGTGCTTGCTGGAAACTGGGGACAGTATTTCTGAACTGCTTTTAAAATGAGACTATTTTTACTCCTATCACCCATCTCCCTGGTTTTAGCAGTCCTATATACTGCTGTACAAAACATCACCAATTAGCAGAAACAGGTTTGTTCACTCTATAGCCCAGATATTGTCTCAGGGCAAGAAACAGTCTGTCCTGTAGGAAACTCTCAATATGGCAGCTTTTCACTTGAATTTAAGACATCTTGTAAGTCAGTTGTCATTGAATATAATACTGAATATTTTTCTAGTTGCAGTAATGTGGTTTTGTGTATTTACACACAACAGTATGAATGAAGTCTGACTCTTCAAGAAGTCTGTATATCATATCCTCCTTTGCATTTTAGGGATTGGCTACTAAATTTCAGTCTAAGAAATTTTGGTCACAGCTTTTAGTATTTAGTGTTGTTTCTTCTTTTGTGGGTCATTAAAGTGGAATAGGAGGATGTATGTGTAACTAGGCTTTTGTATTTCTAGAATTAATGGTGTTTGAGAGGAAAATAGATGTTTTACAAGCATGGAACTGTTCCAGAAAGAATGTATTTTGCTGTGTGCTAACAAACTGCGATTCATTACACATTGCATGGATGAAATTATGTAGAGCAAAATGCTTTTGGGGAACAGAAATAGCTTCCCCTCATAGAGGAGACTTAATTTCATGGCAGTGTTTGTTTGGAACAAAACAGTGTGCTGTGTCAGTACTATAGTTATAGATATTTTATAAACATACGAACACACGTACGCAAATGTAGATATCTATAGATTCCCACTCTCAATTTGCAAAATCTCCTGTGTAAAGCTCTGTTTGAAGTATAGCATCTTCTTGGATATGTAATATCATAAAAAAACATTTGAAGATGTCATTTCACTTCTATAATTATTTTCTTTAGCTCAAAGACAGTCAAGAAATTTAATAATGAGTATTTGTCATGTGCTGATAGTCCTCTGATCTGGAAGCCCTTAACAATTTGCATGATTTTAGTCAGAGAAGAAGCTGCCTGAAGGATGGGAAAGCTAATCTACAAGTGTCTGATTACTATTAGGTTTGTCATTCTTGGACAAGATATGGAAATTCGTGATTGTTGAATAAACTATAGCATACAAACCTTTGTTTTAAAAAAATTATTTGTTAACATTTCTCAAGCTCATTGAGGAATATAAATTATCTAGTGGTTTTTGAGATAAACAAATCTCATTCTGTCTATTAAGCTCCTAAGTGGGCAGAAATCTATTCACTGGTGAATATATTATTTTACAAATTGCTTAACTAGGAAAGGAATTATGCATTTGTATTTAGCATTGAAGGTACTTTTATGAAATTGTACTTGACTTTTTGAAATAATGATGTCACTAAACCAAGAAAAAGTTTAATTAGTAACCAGTTAAGGATTTATAAAATTTTCCCCTTTCAGTCATAGGCTGGGGTTTTCTCCCTTTTGCCTATCACTGTAACCAATACAAAACACATCCGTGGATATTGTGATTAAATGTATTTCCATTCCTTTACGTAAAATCCATTGTAGGACAGCCCAGACTTTTAGCTGTTCAAACAAAACTTTTAGTCTGAGGTACACTTCTCTCTGTCCTGCACTTTGGAGACCAACCAAAATAAACTGACAATACATCATGGCCCTTAGGAGGTGCTATAAGTGAACAGATTTTATTATATTTTTCTTTTGGAAAACATTTACAGTAACTGAATGGGATGTGGGACAGTAGCATGAAAAGCTATGAAGCAGATTGAGGTTTCTCTGTGTTTAGAAAGAATACAACAGACTGTAGATATTTCAAAAATCACCAAAACAATTGGTTTTGGTATGTTTGCGACGTTACCTTGTAAGGATGTACGCATCTACCTTTCTTCTCTTTCTGTCTTTTTTTCTTGTACTTCCACCTAATTAGTAAAACTGCTGCCTTTTTTAAGTAATAGTTTCTGGAAGCAGGTGTGGATCTGCCACTTTATGCAGATCAGAGCTTGAGGGTGCTGATCTTTGAAAGAGGGCAACTCATAGAGACACAATTGACTATCAAATGAGGTTTCTTTCCATTTCAGAGCTTTCATATGCTCATTTTCAGAAGAACTATCTCTTTATGCTCTGTTTCCTTTCTAAAGATTACAATATCTGTTATACATTTTGTAAGGATAGTTTATTTCCTTAGGGTGACAAGTATACATTACATGTTCTTTGCCTTTTTCCTTTGGGAAGGGCTTTTCTTTCTTGCGGAAGGTTTTGAATCCCATGCTAAGGTTTGAATGCCAGACTCCTTAGTCTGAACTTTAAAAGCTGTGACAGACACTTCCTCTGCCCTTGGTTATTTGTTAGAAAGAGCATGACAGATATGTGGGTTACTTCGTCCTTTTGCATGGTGACTCCTTGCCCTTGGAATGGGATTACCAAAAAAACGGGGATTAATACCCACAGATCAAGATCACAGCTCAAGAGCAGACCCATTTGTTGGACTGCTGCTGGTGAGTGTTGGCTTTCACACTGCAGGGAGAAGTTTCTGAGACAAATTCATGTCATTGTTAATGCCAACAGTTATCGAATGAAGCAGTTGCCTTCTTTGTTGAGGAAAATGCAAAAGCACAGATATCACTCCAATATACATTTACAAAATATGTGCATACTGTTTCAAACACATGCAGCGATTGTGTAATGGTAAAACAGATCTGCCCCAGAAAGGCTAAATTCAGAGTAGTCTTGTGTCTGTGAACACTAGGTTGCCTCTTGGTCAGACCAAGTGGCAATAAAAATGGAGGTGAAACTACAGATATGTCACTGGATTTAAAGCCTGTGTTGTTCTGGGTTTCATTTGAGTGAACTATACTGATTTAAGAATATTTATGTAAAACTCCCTCAGAAACAGAAAAAAATTAGTGTTCTTGCCATTACACTTTTCAACTATACATTTTAACTACACTTTTACAATGCAGTGTTTGGATAGCTGTCCTAAACAATAAAGCTGGTACATATATCAGGAACAGATGCTGACCTGGGATATACTGCAAAATGAATAAACAGTTTTATCATTCTCCTAAGGCTCTGAATGACCTTCCTGAGCAGAAAGACAAAACTGGGTACCAAATACAAATCTTGTCAGACTGCTGGCAGGCTGAATGCATTTAAACTGACTCATAATGCTGGCTTAACTCTCTTATCTATGCTGATTTATGTACACAGAAAAAAACCAAAAGCAGAATAAAAGAATATCAATGCAGACAAAAATAGGCATACGTGAAATAATTGAAAGAGAAGATAGAGTAAATTTAAAAAATGACGATGTAGAGAAGGAGAATCACATTTGATCAAGTGAGCACTAAATCAGAATGGCACCTAGTTCATCCTATCTACAAGAGGTAGTGTATCATGAAGACAGTGGTTTGGAATTTACTCTGAAACATAGTCCTAGAAGCAAATTTTGCTTCTTTTGGAAGTTTATTCTTTCTGTTCAACTGAATTAACATTTAGCACATAACAAAAAGCCTCTAAACTTCTTTAACAGCTTACTGTGCTCACTAAGTCTTTCAATCAGTGAAAAGACAAATTTATTTTTATGGCTGGTTTTCAATGTGGCAATGAATTATAGTCAGGTTTAAATACATTTCCCTTTCCTGTTATAGATTTATGCTGAAAGTCTTTGTTTTTTCTCATGAGGATGGTTTTTATTCTCATGACTAGCCTACCAAATAATGTCAGTGGCAGTGCACATGGAAATTACACTGGAAGTGTTACTAGTAATGGATTTCTTTAAAGTTGTTTCCTCTCACTAATCCCCAAACCTTTAATGCTGGAGAGTGAAGTGTACAATTGTACTGCCAGGAATAAGAGCCCAAGACTTTAGGATGGATTATCTGTATCTCTCTGGCAAGCAGTGACAGATGAAGACTACTTAGCTGTCTCACAGCTTTTACTCTTTTGCTGTCTTCTTTCAATGAGCTTAAAACCACACAGATAAACTCATACTTCTTCACAATTCTCAACATTTGTGCCTGCAGAGCTGCTTCAAAGAATGCTTAATGGTTGGATGGGCAAGAACAAGATGAAACTATACTTGAGCAAAACAATTTTGTAAACAGAACTCTGGTTAGGAACCTGAGATGTTGCTTAGCGCAATATGTTTTGGCTGAAAGGACATCTAAATAACTTATTTGACTCAGGAGTTCTCACGAGCACTCAAGAATTCTTATTGCACATCCATTTGCCCAAAGAATAACTCCTGTTGTCTGTCATAGAGAGACACCATTGCCACCAAGTGAACGACAGTCTTTACTCGCCATCAAATTACGTTTACTGCCAAACATTTTAAATAACCCTCTGTTACAAAATAAAATAATCTCCTCAACCTGATGAGTGGCTGCATCTACTGCCTCCTCTCTGTAAATGCTTTGCTGTCAGTGCAGTGAGAGGGTATGTTGCTTTGTTACAGGGTGTAGCAGAGCAGTGTAAAAGAAAGGCCTTTTGTTGGCCTTGCTTGGCTACTGTGTGCCTGAATCAATGGGAATCACTGAAGGAAGAGGGGGACCCCAAGATCATGACAAGCAAAGGTGGTATTGATTCCTAACATTATATTTTACTGTGCTTTGCCCAAAAGATCAGAGTACCCTCTCTTTTGAAGGGTTATCATATTGGTATTTCTGGTCTGAGAAACTGAAATTCCCTATGACTCTTGGTGCTGTTCATTATGAGAAGAGGCAAGTAGCTGAAAATGCAGCCTTTGGCTAACCTGCAGTTCCTTCAATCTTGGCTAAATGCTTTTAAATATGCAGTAATTTATGTTTTATTCTTCTAGTAGAATTCAGGAGCAATGTGTAGGATAGTATAAATGACACCTTTGTCCTTGTGGTTGGGTCTTTTAAGCCCTCCTTTTTTCAAAATACATGGAAGAGATGGCATTGATGTAATCCACAAATGCTGGGTAGGAGCACCAGGGAAAGCAGAGTTATGCACAGTAGTGAGGAAAGGGTTTTTCAAACGTGACCCTGCATGTCCTGAGGAGTACTAGCCAAATTATAACCCAAGTTTGTTTGGGTCAGTGTTGAGCAGGAGTGGAAATGAAAACAGTTAACATGTTTCTCATTTAACTGAAAACATCTTCTAAAATGATGCTGATTCTCACTGCCTGAAGGGGTTGAATGTGAATAAGAATGATCACTGAGAATACCTGGGTAAATAGAGAGGTTGAAGAGCATTAATTGCACTTTGTAATATTTATTTGGTACTCCTTTCTGGAAAGCATTGCCACTTGTCTTGATGTTATTGAAATCTGGATTTATAAATCCAGTGCAAATATCTTAACCAGGTGTGGTGACAGAAGTTCTATTTGTTATGTCTTTTTATTTTTGTTTCCCTTGTGAATTACCATTCTCAAACATGTGAGAGATAAGAGTGCAGAATATTACAGTATTAGGAAATGTAAAAAATATGAGAACTCCATAAAATATTGCAAAGATTATTCTTCCAGCACAAGCTGCTAAAAGGCTGAAAGAATGCAAACTTTTAAATTGTTTGAATTATGAAGTGATTGGGGACAATGGGAAAGGATGACGTAGGAAGAGCTAAAGAGCAGATGAGTGTCAGGAAAGGCAGAGGCAGCAGGTGGAATGTCCCTTCTGAATGTGCAGTGGGAGTACATTTTGGATCACCAGCCAGGTGAGCAAGGGGGGAAAATACAGATGGCAATGTTTGCAGTGTGTACTGAGCCCTTCTGTGCTAAAACACCCTGTGAGGCCTTGATTTGGAGTCTGGGATCCAGGAGCACTGATCTTTTTGGAAACCACATGAACCTTCAATGCATCTGGCCTATATTAGGAGCAATGGGTAAATTGAAGGGAGCATGGTAACTCTACCTGACAAATGCAGTATTGGAGCTCTGTGGGGAAATTAGGCTGTTCTGATTTTAGATTCGTGACTAAACACGTGTCGTTAGTTATAGTGTATATGTAGAAATAATATAAATAATTAGCTGGGAGGAAAAGATATTTCCCCTTAATTGCTGAGAGAGATGTATCAGAGGCATGCATTCTTTAACACTTACAGAGACATTTATAAGCCTGCAAGCAGAGAGCATAGACTTGTCCTGCTATGGTATGACATCAGGCAGAAAGAAATTTTATTTCTCTGTAGGTCTCTGTAGGGGGAAGGAGCAGGGGGAGGAGTGTTGAGCAAAAGTTCCTCCAATGGAATGGCTTAAAAGAAAAAATTAAAAAGGGTGAAGTTCATGAAGTTTGAGATCACTGTGACTAAGAAGGGGTCCAGATGACCCCTGCTGCAGGGCCTCACCCAAGTTTCAGAGCTGTTTAATGGCCACCGACTGAACAGTGACATTTCAAAGCAGTTACTGGGCAGTACACCTCAATGTATCCATGAAGAGAGACACCAGGAGAGATTGACTTAGACAAAAGGACTAAAAAAATAACTCTTTTTTAGGGGAAGTCATGCCTGTCTTTTCTGATTTCGCTTTTGGTAGCTGAATATGAAAACTTGACAGTAAATTCTGTCATATTGTCCTCCTTCACTGACCATACTAGTACTAAATAGTGGAAATAGCAAAATGATTTATTGTTAAAAGTAGAAACCAGATAAAATCATTTCACTAACTATATGGTCTGTGTAGTCTTAAGCAAGGCTTTAAAAAGGACTAGTGCTGCGTATTGGGTGTCAGTTTGTTTAATTATGTGATTTATCCCAAAATGTTTGTCTTGGTTTATAAGACAGGTGCCTGCTAGGGAAGGCAGAAAAGCCTCCCTTGGACTGGAGAATGTAAATTCCCTCCCTCCAAATTATTAGAATTTTGAAATTAAGGGGGGGTCTCAGGCTAAGATATGGGAATAGGAATAACAGTTCTTTACTAGTATGTATGATAAAGCAAACAAACAACAACAACTACAGCACTAACAACAAACAGAACCCGGCACCCGGTGACGCCGCTCGGCTGCGGCACTGTCCCTGCGGTGCAGTTCCGCTCACGGCCGGCAGGGGCGCTGGCAGCTCCCGGTGCTCAGGGCAGGTGCGGTGATCCCCACGCGGCTGCAGGGGGCGCTCCGGCGCGGGCTCGGGCAGCACGTGGCGATGGCGGCTCGGCTGAGATGGGGAGGGATGGAAGAGAGGCCTCACTTCACAAACCCCTGTGGCAGCGATCCCGGTGCTCCTAGCAGGACTCTGGGAAAGCACCAAGCTGTGCCGGCAGGATGTCTTGGCAGGCAGGGGGTGAGGGGGCTCCCAGCAGCGCAAGGAGAGCCAAGCTCAGGATCCCGGGCACCCGAGCAGTTGGTGGTCGGTTCTTTTTTTTAGTGAGGTGGGCATTAATGAGGTCCCAGTTCAGTGGCTGCTCTCACGAGCAGAGGCTCATCCCACGGCAGAAGGAGCTGCTCTGGGCTGGGCTCCGGCAGCAGCAGTGAAAATTCCTTTCCCCAAGCAGCGGCTGTGACTGTCCTCCTCCAAAATGGAGAGAGAGAGAGCCAGGAACTGCCCCCAGCCCCAGTCTCCTATTATCTCCACACCCACAGAGAGGAAAAAAACTCCCAAAGAAATTAAGAGTTCACCCCTCCCTGCCTGTCTCAAGCCATCAGTCCCCATTAGCAACTCAATGGGAAAATAATTCCACAGGTGGTCAGGAATGAACAGGAGAGAAAAACAGAAACCCAACTCCCAACAATGTTAGAATCAGATTGAAGTCAGAACTTACCCAGGAGTAACATACTGAAATGCAATGCCACCTATAAAACGTGCTGTTTAAGTCCTCTTCAGCTTATGTTTTCCAGCTTGTATATGTACCCTTTTTCATAGAGCCACAGAATACCAGGTTGGACGGAAATGTCAAGGACCATCCGGTCCAACTTTACTTGTAAAAAGCATGGGCTAGATAAGATGGACAACTTTGTCTAGCTTAATCGTAAAAGATTCCAATGTTGAAGAATCCACCACTTCCAGGAGGAGATTACTCCAATGGCTGATTTCTCATAGTGAAGAATCATAGCCTTTGTTATTGTTGCTGCTTTGAAGTTTCTGTGAAGAGTGTGTTTTTTCTTATTGTTATTGCAGGTTGATTTTCATAACCTTTCTGGAAGTCCAAGGAATGTGATAACTTTTTCTAACAGATTTGCCAAATGTGTGCAATGAACTTGCTCTGAAATGCAGACAGCACTAAACACCTCTCAGTTCAGAGTTCAACTGATAATTTATTCTCATCACTTTGCTCCTTCACATGGGTTAGCTCTGATGAAAGTTAACTATAAGCAGCAGTTGCAAAATACTCTAGCAATATTTATTCATTTGTTTAAATGAACTTACATTCCTCATTTGTATAATTTTTACATCTTCTGTTTATTTAGGTGCTTAGGTTTTGTTGACATGTCTGTTCTTGGGAATGAATTCCTAAGCACCAGCCTACACTGGCTCAACAGGCTCAACTCTGCACCAGCAATTTCTCTTGTCAGGTGTGCTTAATCTTTCTGTTATGGTAACATCAGCAAAGTACCCCCCTTACACTGAAAAGTTAAATAGATGGAGGTCAAAACTGAGTTCACCACTTCCAACAAATCAGTGAATGAACAGCTCAGGTATTGATAGGCTTCAGTATTTATTTTATACAGTTAAACATAGTGACAATAGAGGGTAGTGGGCAACGAACAATGCAGTAAAACATTTTTCTAGTATGTTCTCATAATATGTGATAATGACTAGTAACACCAGTGAAGATGAGGTAATAAACTATGTTTGTTTCAGAAGCTTTGTTGTTTATTTGGTGTTTTTTATGACTCCAAAGCACCTCTGAAATGACAGTTCAGACAATCTCTGTGATAACAAGAAAGTAACATCATGAAAAAAAACCCCGAGTGAACTTACTTCCTTTCTTTGTGTTGCTTTCTCCTTGGAGGGGAAGAGGGACAAACATATGTGGCTTGCTTTTCAGACTAAACCAAAATATTAATATTTGCACTATTCAGAGATGGACTTTGGAAAAGACATTCCAAGTGCTTAACAGCAGAGGTGAAGAGGCAGCTTTCTGCTTCTGAGAAGCCCATAAGTATTTCTGGAGAGGGACAAGTGCATGAAGAAGGCATCTGACACTGATTTTTTACTAGAAGGAGTAGTTGAAGAACGGTAAGCATAAAAAATTACCTACGTACTCTGATTCTCAATCTGTTTGATGCAGACTCTTTCTATGAGCAAGTTGATTTACAGAGATGCCTAGAGAAAAGCCAAAGTCTCCCTGATGTTCAGCTTACTGAATGCAGCAGGCTGGGATCTGAAATCAAGAGCAGACCATTTTCACACTGACTTCTTTCATGGGCTTTTTGTCTTTTTGAATATGCATGTGAGAGGTGAGACCTTAGAAATGATGCTGTCTTGTTTCTTTGTCACAGTACTAGCTGGGAGATAGGGCTGGTATGAGACTTTGTGGTCCCCAAGAAAGCAGTGATCCCACCAGGCTTTCTGAGGGCAAGGGTTGTGGTCCTTTCACAGCTTGGAATGATGCCTGTCCAACTTGGATTTGAAGGATCCTGGTAGCTACTGCACACTATAGCACAAAAAAAGTGTTTGTGTTACTACTAAAGAGATGAAGAAGCTGTCTAAAGTGAAAAAGTAAGCCTTTCAGCTGCTGTTAAGTAACACATTTTTTCCCCTTTAGAAAGTGCTTGAAGGGAAAAAGAGGTGAAAAATTCAATATATGTATTTTGTTGCTGAATAAAAAGAAGGTAATTTTAGAGGATTATTCATAGTAAAGAAAAAAATTTTCACTCTAAAATACTGTGCTTAGGAAAAAACAAAACACTGATATTATTGAAGAGGAAGTCAGGGAAAAGTGTTTACTGATGAATGAATGAGCATAAACAAGATTCTGCAATTTTCTCTGCACAATACTTGGAAATGCATTTAAAATTGAAAAGCACTTTAGCAAATTAGGTTGATCATTGGAGCATCATCCAAGCAAATTTTAATCTGAAACCAGTTTAGTGAAACCCTTTAGACTGCCATGAAATGAAAGAGGAAGTATCCAACAATAATGTCAAAGACTTGCTTTTTAGATTATTTTGCAGAGCTTTATGAGATGAGTAGTTTTTTTTGGTGTTAAATAAAATATGGGAACAGTACTTGATTCCTAGTTTCTGAAAATACACAGAAGTTCGAAATATACATATACCATGAGCAAATCTTTTATATATATATATGTATATACATACTGTAGGCAAGAAAGCACAATGAGGAATATAAGAAGAGATTGCTCCTCCTTTTGATGCAGTAAGCAGAGCTGATTGAAGATTTCAGAATACCTCTGTTTCACTTGCTTGCCAGAAAGCCAGATTGGTTGTGTATGAAAGGAATTCGCTTAGCCCTCAATGGTGAACAGATTGAACTGTATATATATTCATGTTCTTAACCTCTTTTAAATGAGTAGCATCAGGGGAGAACACTTGGCAGAAACACTACAATAATCTTCAGTAATCCAATGGGATGCAAGTTAAAGCCCTTTCAAGACTGCCTACCAGTCTTGATGTGAGAGAGTATCTTTTTCTGAACAATTCTGAAATATCTTGTGCAGCTCAGCTTGATCTGGAATGTATGTCCGGCTACAGTTTTTGCTTAATGGGCAGTTAACTACTTCTAAACTATTGTGTTTGTTTGCCATATTTGATCAATAGTCAAGACAAACACTTTCCAGACACATTTAAGTCACTCCAGCTGTTCCACGTTATGTTGATTGCTCATGTAACTCACAGCACTGCTCCTGTTCTTTGATAGTATGACAAAAACATTTAAATCAGGAAAAAACCTCTAGTATGTAACTAAAAATGGCCACTTATTCACATCATCATTGTTTTGCCAAACATTTAGTGTTTAATTGCATTTGTGTAATTAAAAACCCCATAAAAATTCCTGACCTTCTATTTCATTTGTAAGAATGTAAATTTAACACAGTTTTCTTTCCTTCTAGAGGAAATCAGTATAATATTCAATTTGGCTTTGCTTCTGTTGGGATTGAAAGATGTGTTGTAGTTTTGCTGGAAACAAAACTAAACATGAGATTGCTCAACTTTTAATTTTTTTTAAAGTAGAGCAATGAAATAATTAATGAAATTTTAAAGATAAGCTTAAAGTGGATTCTCTTTTACCTTAGGCTGATGTAAATTAAAAACAAAACAATTAGCTATAGTGTTTGTATTGTCCTAAATAATTTACTCGGTACTGATGCTAGAATATCTATTTCTTCATTGTCAATGGAAGTGGCATTCAATGTCACACTTAAAAACATTTTCCTTGAGTAAGATATTGAATCGATACCCAACATAATGGATCAAAGTCACCATTTGTGAAATTTCAATTAGTTCACTATGAATTTGGAAAACAAAATGACCCTACCACTATTTACAGATTAGGAGTTCAATGAATGAAAGGGAACAACAGTAAATTGCTTGATTTTTATGCTACCTGAGTTTTGACTTATTTTAATTTTAACAGTGACTGGTGAGGAAGATACCTTATTTTACTCTGTTCTCATGGAATTATTGTATATGCACTTTCAATGACAACCCATTTCTAAGGGAATAGGAAACGTGGAGACAAATGCTTTGAGGAGACAAAGCAGAAGCTAGTAGAAAGAGAACATGGAATTACTCCTAGGACAAAGGAAGTTAACATTTTAGTTGCAAAGATGAATAGCTCCTTCCTCTGGAAATCTCTGGATGAATAGCTCCTTCCTCCTTTGCCTGCAGAGGACAGACTTTTGTTTAATAAAAATGTCTCTTATTAGTGTTGAGCTATGGCAATCCTGAAGCTCAAGTAGCAGGGTGTGTACAGACCTGTGGTTTCTGGCAAGTCTGGACTGTTTATATCTACAGTTCATACTAACAAAATGTCATGATAAAGTGACTGGGAGCAGATTGTTCCCTATCGCTAGGCAAGATGAAGCAGGATTAAAATCCCATCACTAGAGGTAAACATGGTCGGATTTTGCATGGTATGCTGAGTTGACCTAAGGTGCAGTGATCAATCTTCCACCCAGTTTCAGGTGTGCAGAGAAGATAAGAACTGAAAATAGCAACAGCTGGACAAGTGGAAAGATGTGGGCAAGATGCAGCTGTGGTGAGGGATGTGAAGCAGCAGTACCATCTCTATCAATGACTTTTTTACAGATATTAAATTCATAACTTGTATCACCTCCTAACATTTCTAAATTGACCTAAGATCCTCCATTGAAACTGCCTATGTAATATTATAGTTTATTTACAATGCAGAAGAAATTGAAACCTAGTGGCCTTCTATGATGGAGGGACTACATCAGTGGGCAAAGGAAGGGCTGTGGATGTCATTTATCTGGACTTCTGTAAAGCCTTTGACGTGGTTTTNAATATAATAAATAATATAAAATAAACCAGGACATGGGGGATGAGCAGAAAGCTGCAAGAGCAGCCCTGCCAAGAAGCATTTGGGGTTGCTGTCAGATGAAAATTGGATATGAGCCAGCAATATGTGCTCACAGCCCAGAAAGCCAGTTGNTTTTTACAATACTCTTCTCTCTAAATTGGAGAGAGACACATTTGTTGAGCAGACTGTTACATGGTTAAGAAAGTGGTTGTATGGCCACATCCAAAGGGTAGTGGTCAGTGGCTCAGAGTCCCAATGGACATCAATGACAAGTGGTGTCCCTCCGGGATCCAAATTAGGACCAGTGTTACTTGATATCTTCATTAATGGTATAGATGAAGGAATTGAGTGTACCTTCAGCAGGTTTGAAGATGACACCAAGCTGAGTGGTGTGGTTGCCAGACCTGAAGGATGTGATGCCATCCTGAGGGACCTGGACAAGTTTGAGAAGTNGGCAGCAGGGCAAGGGAAGTGATTCACCCGCTTTCCTCTGGTGGGATGCCACCTGCAGCGCTGCATCCAGCTCTGGGTCCCCAACACCACCTATTCAGTACCTGAAGGGACTCTACAAGAAAGATATAGAGGGACTTTTTAGAAGAGCAGGTAGTGGCAGGACAAGGGGGAATGGCTCTAAACTGACAGAGAATAGGTTTAGATTAGATATTAGGCAGAAATGCTTTGCTAAGAAGGTGGTGAGGCACTGGAACAGGTTGCCCAGAGAAAATATGGATGCAGCCCTGGTGGTCAAGGCCAGTCTGGATGGAGCTCTGAGCAACCTGGTTTAGTGAAAATTGTCCCTGTAATTGGCAGGGGGATTGGAATGGTCCAGATGATAGATGATCTTTATGGTAACTTCCAACCCAGGCCATTTTATGATCCTATGATTTTACATATAACTAGATAAAGAAAACAGTGAAGTCTTCCATTTTTTCCAAAAGTCTGGAATATTTTTGTTATATTACGGCAAAACAGTAGTTATTTTTAAGAGGCATCTGCAGTATGTGCCTTTTTATGGTACTTAAATTCAAACAAAACAACCAGTCTGGAATTTTTCTACAGTAAACTTGAAGATCCTGAGGCAGATTTCTCAGCTTCTTTAATTATTACAGGATACTACATTATTGCCTTCATGCTCAAAGTAGGATAGGTGGAGGTGTGCAATGTGAGACATTGGTCGTGACAGAGGTCTTAAAGGAAGAGGTCTATTACATGGACAAAAAGGACTTTGAACCAAAAAGCCCCATTTTTCCACTGTGAGGGAAGATTTTCATTACTGTTTGACAGGACTGGTGAGCAAACAGGGTGCCAGCAACTTTTAAACTCAGTTTACGTCTGATCTCTGTCAGTAGTTCCTGACGTACATTGACAGCAGCGGGATTGCAGTCAGGGCCTGGCAGAAAAACAGTTCAGTGTTAACTTCCCTGCTAAATCTTTTTATTCTCTAAGTCTCATCTGCAAAGGAAGCGAGCTTTGTGTTTTCCTTCCTGAAAATTGTGACAGCGTCTGCCTCTCTTCAGCCCACCACCTCCAGGTTACGTTGCCAGATAATGAGTGACTATCAGATCTGTCACTAAGCCATGATCTATCTCTGGGAAATCTCATGGTACTGTCTAGTGGTCAAATAGTACAGCAGAGACGTCAACAGAAACAGTGCTACTATCCAGGAGCCCTTACTCCTTTGTTTTGTTTGTGACTGTGACTGTGGGAAGCCATTTACTTTGCATGTGGCTTTGGTCACAAGGGACTTGCTTCTTGGCCTGTTTTGGTACAGTTCCCACAGTGATCTAACTTCTCTGTATGCCACATAGGCCAGATGTGTTATGCCTGAAATTTTCACCTGGATTTAATGATATTTAACATCTTCTAAATTAAGAAATGAAAAAAAAATACAGTAAGGTGAGTGAAAAAGAAATTTCATAGTGTATAGCAAGGAGACAGTTAATTGGGGGTTACCATTAATTTTGGAGGGCAAATAAGAGTCACTTTGGATGGGTAGGTTCTAAACAAGAAATACATATCAGATAGAAAAACTGCAAAACTCCTGATTTTGCAGTGTCTTTGGACGAAGCCTTTCACTGATTTTTGCTTTTTGATTGCACACTACTCTTAAAATACACATAAATGTATACACATATTATGCACACACAAGGCTCAGATCTAGAGGATGCAGTATTAACCTAAGCATTCTTTATTCAAAGCTCCAGTAGTACAGAAAACAAATAACGAATTGAAAATGCCAAAAAAACTTGGATAGAATGATGATGAATTTATATTGGCTTAGCTCCACTGGTTTCAGACACTCTTGACATTTTGTGGATGAAGTTGGTAACATTCATTCTGAGTTATCTGCTCCCATTAAACCACACATATCTTGCAGGAGAGAAAATGTGTCATCTACTGAATTTCTTGCTGCTCTGACTGTGACTCTGAATTTCTTGCTGCTCAGAGTCCTTACAATAACACTGTGCCACTGATGTTTCACTAGAGTGGTAAGGCTAATATTGGGCGAGTTCACCTATCAGGGAAGGTAATAATAATAATCCCCATCAGGAAGGCAAAGGTGTAACTAATCTTTAAAACCTGACAGTCTTTGCTCAAGAAATCCAGAACATTAGGAATTTAGCCAATAGACACTGTCAACAACTGGTTTTTTTCACTGAGGAATAGGCTATCACAAACTGTGGCAACTACTTGGTGTCTAAATGCCTGAAAATCTCCCACTCTGGTTTGTATAGGTGCCAGATGTTTGAAAATCTGAATTTTCAGTGGTGTGAGAAAAGGTAATTGCAGCCATTAGGGATTTTCCTTATCTTGGGGAAGTGGGTAGGAAAAGAGAATGCCAGCTTTTGTGGTTTGGAATCAAAATTTAGCTCTTATGCGGTCTCAAGCATTGCAGCCACAAGTGCTTTTTCACTGAAATGTAAAGGATTGATTTCCACATCAACATTTATGGATGATTCGTCATTGTAAAAGGTCACTTCCCTTCCTGTATTTTCCTTCCCTTCTATAGATTTTTACAGGGATTATTCTGATCTGGAATCATATGTACTTTGTGAGGTACAAGAGCCACACATAATTCTCTCTGCAAGAGAGGGACAGGGGTTTAGCATTTGCCTCCTTGTGGTTCAAAGCAGCTTGTGGTGTACAGCACTGGACTAAAGGATAAAGTCCTTTGCTTTTTGAAGACTGTGACCACAGAGAAAAGGATGCAGGTTCAAAAATAAAGCAATATTTCTTGTTTTCTTTTTTCTGCCTCACTCTGTATGTACCAGTGTGGCTGTTTAGCATTTAAGTATGTTCAACAAACACAGGAATTTACATGGACACCCTTTTGTTCTCAAAATCAAAGTATATAAACAGGACACTTTAAATGTATTTTCTGTCAGGGCAGATACAGAGTATGTTTATATTGAGTCACTAATGATAGCCTGTAGAGGGCAAACACTTTGAGAACAATCTGTTGGGCTGTGCTCTGGTATTTTGTATTTAGTATAACCTTTAGTAGCTGGGATGTCAAGAGTTGTTAGGAAAGAATCAAGCACTCAGAGTTTGGCCAATTTGAATCATGTATTCCTTAAAGCATTAGAAATTCTTGCATTTAAGATAATAAATAAAAGGACTTACAAAAAGTAGAAATATGAAAAAATGTAGTTTGGTAAATAGCTTTCTTATATGAAAGTGCTTTAATAAGTGCCATTTGCTTGATTTATGAACACATTTAGATATAAAAATAATTAGGTCTATTGATAGATGTTGTATTAGGAAACACAAGAGCTAATTTTACAGCTGTTCCCTGGTATCAGTTACTTTGACCTTGACATGTATTGCAACAATTTCACAGAGGTTTTTTGTCACCATTAAGATGAGGAAATTTTTCAAAAGTCATGGAGGAGGAAAGAGGGACAGAGAAATGGGCTTTGTCTAGATAAATATTTTACCTTTTATTAATGTACTGTCAGGTGTTTATTCTCCTGTCATGATGGAGCAGGATCAAAAATTATGTAAGAATAGGATAAACATCAATTAAGTTTGAAAAAGAAACAAAATCAAAGTAGCCAGGAAAGCAGATGATCCAGCATGAAGGTTTGGATGAGAACCTGAAGATAAATGAGGAGAGAATAAAGGCGAAACAGAAGAGATTGTGAAGCACAGGAGAGAGAGAAAAAGAGAAAGAAGTAATACATAGAAAACTCTCAGAAATCCCTTGATCACACTATGCATTTAAATACACAGAACAGGACAATCAGGTAATTATGCTCAGCCCCAAAGAAAGCATGGATATCAGTTTTAATGGAGCACAGACTCTACCGAGAGATAATCAAAGACCACGTAAACATCCTAAGTGTTTGAAATGTATTGTTTAGCCATGAAAATACTGGGTGTGTGTTGGAGGCTAGTGGGTTTTGCAACATGAAAGAAAACACATCAAACAGAGTGGATAAGCAGTTGGAGTTCCTACAGCTTGGTCTGCAGCCAGGACCCCTCCTTGTCCTTGAAAATGTGTAATGAGAAAAACCTGACCTCTGTGAATTGTGTACGAGGAACATCTGTTCTAAGGAGGTGCTGTTGAGTAGACCGCCTGTTCATGCTACAAAGTTGTTAGGGCTGTCTGCAATATTCCTCTCTCCATTTGTGAATCTTGATCTCAGTATATCAGATAGCCTCTGTAAAATTATTCTTGCCTTGACTTTGTCACAGGAGTCATAAATGAAAACTCACTGAAGTTCTAAGGAACACTTACTTAGTAATTGCATTAAGTAAATTAACGTATAGTAATAAAAACACCTCTGTATTGTTCTTGTAGCATATGGAAAGTAAGAGCAAGGAAGATAATGACATTTAAACATTTAAATCTCTCAAATGTGGTTCGTAACTTAAAACAAGAAGACCTCATGAGCAGAGCTTGCAATTGGAATTAAATCAAGTTTCAGTATTTGCCATAAACTTTGATTAGAGAGGCTTGGTCAGTGTTTGTTTCTTTGAGAGCAAAGGGAGTTGCTCTTTTCACCCAAAAACAGATTTCCTGAATCAGCCTCAGAAATGAGAGAACAAGTGGAGGCTGAGAGCCCTCTCTTCGGCAAAACTCTAGCCAACTCAAACATACTACTATTTCCTCTTTTTATTGGCTTTGTGTCCTGCCTGTGTACTATCCTCCTGCAGTAACAGGATCAGTGGTTTATAGTCCCAGCTGCTGTCTGCTGAGAACATTATTCTCTTGTATACTCTTTATTTTATTTGTCCCAACCATGCAGCATGATCCTCCTGCTTCCCAAGGTAACTTGAAGGTATAGAAGAGCATAAAAATGAGTCCATCTTTCCATCCAGGTCCCACCCACTATCTGCATGACTTGTGAGAGAAATACAGAGTTCATCATCCGGGCTGGGGAGATACTTACTCAATCACGCCACTACACAGATAATGGCATGGTTTTTCGAACAATACCTCATGCAACATATAATTTTTAAAGAAGAAATCTCTGAAATTTTGACTCTCTTGATAGAGGAGGCAGGCTTCCATTATTATGTGCTCTACTTAGCAACACGTAATATTCTGCATGCATGCTTGTTTTGGCAGTACACAAAACAATGTGCAAGTGCATATTTAAGGTTCAAATCAAACACCACAACTTAATTCTGGAGCAAGATTTTTTTTAACTAAAAAAGCTTATGGTCACTTAATTCCATTTTAATGTTTTGTAACAAATTCAATGCTGTAAAAAGCAGCACTGAAAAACTTGGCAGATTTGTTAGGAAAAAAAGAAGTGGCAAAAAGTCAGTTTAGGGAGGGATGATTCAAGTTCCCGTTATTTTCAAATTTGAGAACAATTAAGCTGTTTTTTATAGTTCTTCAAGTAATCCACTCTCATAAACTCAGAAATGTGATCTAAATGCAGCTGTGAAGCAGGGAGGTATTTTTTGCTGATTTATTCAGGAATGCCGCCATCCATTTCAGCACAGGAACATTAACTAGGGAGGCAAATGATAATAATGATAATAAGCAAAATAAAAGGAACAATCTAATTTAGTGATTTCAAACTTATACAAGGAAGAATGGCAGGTGAAGAAGCTTCAAGAATGAATAATGAGGGAACCTCATCCCCATCTTCAGCACTGGAAGGCTTTTGCAGCTGAAATATAAATAACAACAAGTGGTGATGGCCCAGGGGGCTAATTTTGTGCTTCATAAGGTTTGGCCAAAGCTGGGGTGGCACGAGGCTTTTGATTAAATTCAGTTTCACAAAACCATGTTGACTTCTTTGGGGACTCAGTCCTCTTCCATTACAGGTCCTCCTGCTCTCCCGCTCCTCAGTCCCTTCTTCATCTCTTGTTTTTCTCTGCTCAGGCACATGTGATTTCTGTAACACCTCCCTGCTTTTTCAGCAGTGGTACAGAGACAGGATTCCAAGGAGATGAGCAGAACAGATGTGGCCGCACTCCTCAGCCCGTGGGAGTTGTTAAGCATTTGGGTATTGGTCTCCCAAATTCTTTTGTCTCAGATTGAACATGTACGTGTTGCCAGATGGCTAATGAAAGCAATGAAAAGAGTTTCTGTTCTCCTCTGGATGTTCTTCTGGCAGCTTCAGCTAATAGAATAAATAATATTTTCTTGTCGTGCATAAGATTTTGAATGAATATATAGCTTTCAACATTTGTCTGAGTTCCTGAGAAAGGAACTATTAGGTCTGAATACTTGTCAGAAAGAGAAGTGCTTAGATTTGGGGCCTTCCCTGTGTTTAATTTGCAGTACACTCTCATATCTCTTAAATTTGACGTGGTGTAGAAAAGATGATCAAAGACATTTGTAGTCAGTAGTTTCAGCACAGATACTCTGAGATGGAGAATTTAGCTAAATCAGCCACTTTAACACCTGCTCTTGGCTTCAGTCTTGCTCTTGGTGGAGTATATAAGGTGGTGCTTAAGTGTAATTGTGCTAGGAGATCTGTCTGCCAGCGGTGTTGTGAGTGGCTGAATAGCTTCTGCTGTGGATGTTTTAGGTGACGCTGTTGCCACCTCTGGGGCACTGGTTAACTCAGGAGCAGAATCTTTGAAGACATGTACATGCTGCCCTGTTGCTTGTATCTCTGTATTCAAAGATCTGGTTCTGGCTCCCTTGCTTGTGCAAGGCATGTGAAATGAACCAAGGATGTCTATGTTCATACAGTGTAGAGAAGGTGTAAGGATTTAAAAACCATTGTCTATTTGTTCACAAAATAAAAGGGGAAAATAAACCTTATTTTGGTTGGGTTTTATTGTTTGCTGGAGTTTCTTTTGGGTTGTTTTTATGTTGTTGCTGTTGTTATTTTTTTTCGGTCGTTGTTGTTTGGGGTTTTTTTTCCTCATAGCATTATAAGTTGAAAAGGAAAATTATATATGCATTAGTTGAAAGCTAGATATTTTGTGAAAATACTTTTTCTAGTCAAATCACCATCATTTATGTTCATGGATACATTCCCTAGAACACTGTTTTAGTACAAGATAAAGTATATGAAAACATTACAGCATTTTCCAGTCATAATTATACTTTTATAAATTTTCCAGTCATAATTATAGTTTTATAAATGTATCAAAATTTCTAATTATTTAATATACATTATTAATGTTACTTTGTAGCATCTTTCCATTTCTAATGTGTAGGAATATTTCAAGAAGTAGAAAGGAGGGCTACTTCAGAAAGTAAAAAGGAAAGGATGAATTTTAGTTTATTGTTTGAAAGCTGGTCAACAAGCTATGTAAAATTCAGGAAGATAATGATTACTAGGGATCCATATGGTCTTCCTGCAGAAACTGATATTCTCCAGGTGTAAGCCAGGTTATGACAAAAGTAGGAAAAGGCAGTTCATCTTCCAATGTCTGTAAAATAAAAATCTGGAAAATAATGATCCATTTTTATCTCTGATCTATCCTCTTATATGCAGGATGTAGGTGTCATTAAAAATAAACCATTCTAAATACAGAAAGCTTATAAAGTTCAATTTTGTCTCCCCATCCCCAAACAGTGTTCACAACAACTCAGTCAAGGATGGACAAATTTCAGTAGTTACTGAAAGCAAGAGAAAGCACAGGAGTTAGACCCCAGAAAAAGGGACATGGATCTGGGACCAAAGTGCTGCGTCGTCTATGTGCAGGAGAAGAAAATAAAATAATAGTTCCCAAGGATGCTATGCAGCTGAAATCACCATAAGTTTATGAAACTTTATATCTCCCATTTCACACTAGACTGTGTGCTTGAGAATGTATAGCCACAGCTATAAGATAACCTTGGGGTTTTTACATACAATAGTAAAAAAACCTATCATCTCTGGCAATTTTCCTTTGCCAAAACAATTTAGTGCTTAATATATTCTGGCCTTGCCTTCTGTGAGTTCTGTGCTGTTTGCATCTTCTACCAGGTAAAAGCAGAAGTCAGTTGTGCCACAGAATGCCTGATGCCCACCCTCATTTTGTTGTTTAGATGGTCGATAACCGTAAGACAGAGGCCAGGTATCTCATTGTTGCAATTACATGGATCTAGTGATCCTCATTCTCTATAACATGGAGGGGAGCATTATAAATTAAATTGTTACAGTTTTATGATATTCTATATCAGTGATTCCAAAAAAAGCCTACTCTCAAGTCTACTTCAGTCTGAACTTCAAGGCTCCCTAAATTCCCAGTTTTTTCCCTTTTCTTCCTGTGTCAGAACTGTGCATACTGATCCATTTTTATCTCTAACATCTACTGTGACTGACCTCTGCAGATATCCTCCTAGGTCATGTGCAGGATGTAACTGTCATAAAAATAAACCATTCTAAATACAGAAAGTCTATAAACCGTGCACTGGTAACAATTCCTTTTCAATTTATTTATGGATTATTTTCTTGAGTTATTGTACAAACTTTCAGCAATAGCAAAAAAATTCAAGTTATTAACCCTTTGGTGCAGAAGTGAAACTTAAAGCTGCCTGTACAGTAACATAGCTTTGACTGATGTCATTCTCTGCTGGAGATAAAGCTCTGAAGTCACAACTAGCCCCTTTGTTTACACTACTCTAAAAGTTAAACATGTAAACATTTGTTCAGGATTAATTTCTTGCGGCAAAGAGAGGTTCTCCTTTGTCTGAGATACTCTGTCTGGAAAGGAAGGATGTTTTCTGGTCCTGTTGGCAAGGCTTTAGGGAATGCACTTCGTCTTCTCTGTCCTGTCGCATGGGCAAATAAGGAGCTTCAGGAAAGCAGATTAAATAACTTTCTAACTTGTAGATGAGGTAGTTTCAAAACACAGGTGTATCTCTTATCTGATGAAGCCATGTTCCAGCTGCTTTTTTTTTAAGATAAACTAAACTCTCAACAAGGATCACAGCTTGTTTTATTAAGTTATTTATAAATTTCCAGAATGAGATCTTAATCTATAAAGAACTGTTGAGTCAGATGATTCTTAGCCTAAACAAAAGGGAAAATGTTGTAGTAAATAAATGTCAAATCACAAAAGTATAATTAGCCTTCTCAGGCCTAAGGTAAACTGTTTTATTGGTAAATAAAAAAATAACATTATGCATAATTCCCCTCCAGGGCATCTGCAAAAAGCGCCTGCTCTCTCCAAGAATATGACCCAGACAGCTATGTTGTGTCACACAGCATGACTTTGTGTAGGGACTAAGGTCCTACACAGTTTCTTTTCCACTATTGTTGCCTTCACTGCTAGTGGTACTAAACAAGAATAAAGTTTTTTATGGACTGTTCCCCGGTCCATACAAAAATTTCTATTGTCCTAGTAGTGTTACTGGATGTTAACCATGAGACTCTGTTACACAGTCAAACTATTTCATAAATCAGCCCTTGTCATTTATCTTTTTGCAAAACATTAGAGGCTTAGTAACAACCCCCCCACTTGATTAAAGGAAAATGTGGCACAAAATAGTTAGTAGAGTTGCTATCTGACCAAAAATACTTAAATCCACAGACTTTCAAGAAGTCTGCAGTACTGTTTTAACTTTATCATTGGAAGCAATCTTTTACCTAAACACTTTGCTGTTTTTTTAGCTTTACATAAAGACATACATAAAGACTCACGATTCAAATCCACCAAAGATAAATCCAATTATTTTTCATTTTCATAGAATCATAGAATACTCTGAATTGGAAGGGACCCATGAGGATCATTGAGTCCAACTCCTGGCCCTGCACATGACACCCCAAGAATCACATCATGTGTCTGAGAGTGTTGTTCAAACACTTCTTGAGCACTGTCAGGCTTGGTGCTGTGACCACTTCTCTGGAGAGCCTGTTCCGGTGCCCAGCCATCCTCTGGGTGGAAACATTCTCCTGACATCCCACCTAAATCTCCTCTGGCACAGCTTCACACCATTTCCTTGGGTCCTGTCACTGGTCACCAGAGAGATCAGTGTCTGCCCCTTCCCTTCCCCTCACAAGGAAGTTCTAGACTCTGATGGGGTCTCCCCTCAGTCTCCTCTTCTCCAGGCTGAACACACCAAGTGACCTCAGCTGCTCCTCGTATGGCTTCCCCTCAAGGCCCTTCACATCTTCGCAGCCCTCTTTCAGACCCTCTCTAATAGCTTTAAATCTTTTATTACATTGTGGTGCCTGAAACTGCCCCCAGGACTTGAGGTGAGGCTGCCCCAGTGCAGAGCAGAGCGGGACAATCCCCTCCCTTGCCTGGCTGGTGATGCTGTGCCTGATGCCCCCAGGAGAGGGTTGGCCCTCCTGGCTGCCAGGGCACTGCTGACTCACATTCAGCTTTCTGTTGACCAGGACCCCCAGGTCCTTTCCTGCAGGCTGCTCTCCAGCCTCTTGTTCCCCAGTCCATACTTACATCCAGGGTTGCTTCATCCCAGGTGCAGCATCCAGTACTTGTTGAACTTCATAGAGCTGGCGATTGCCCATCTCTTTAATTTGTTGAGGTCTCTCTGCAGGTCCTCCTTGCCCTTGAGGGAGCTGACAACTCCTCCCAATCTAGTGTCATTGGCAAACTTACTTAGTAAATTTAATTAATTTTAATTACTTTAGGAGTTTAATTTTATTTAATTTAATTACTGATTTAGTAGTCAAGCAAAATATGCAGACATTCAGAACTTAAAATGAAGCAATCCTAACAATATATTAAACGGCTAATCTTTTTTTCCTGTAGCTGTAGAATGCTGCAGTAGTGTCTTTACCTATTCAATCCAGTATAATAATGATTAAATAAATATTAAATAAGTACCACCACCATTGTACTAAAAGGCATGTCTTTCATGGAAAGGTGTCTAGAAGGTCTTGAGTCTCTGGTTATCTCTATTGCAGGTTTTCTGTTTGCTGCAGAAAGTGGTGGCTAGAAGGTCTGAATCGATGAAGTACCACTGAATAGGATGATAAAGTTATTACTTCCAACTAATAACTGAACTCAGATTTTTGTATTGCCTTTGTTTAGCTGCTTTAGGAAATGGATTTTTTTTTTTTAGGCCTTCGAAACTGTGGTGGGTAGATGTCTTAATAAATGTTTATACAGTAGTAAAATTTTACCTTCGTATTTTTTTTCCTAATAACTCTAATGGAAATTCCAGCTAGAAATATATTCCACTCACAGGAAGATTATAGATCTGGGCACTTAAAATATTGCATCACTTCCTTTGTAGGGATTACCTGAGATTTTCAACCTAAAAATTTTTGGAACTACATTCCATTAGACTCTAAACCATTAGATATAACAACAGACCATGGAACGCTACATCAGAGATGTTTTATGAAAGGTCATTTATTTTTGAGTCATCAAAACAGGTTACCAAAGAGCATTTAAGCTTCCATTAAGTAGCAATTTCTTATTAAACTCTATTACAGAATGAATAATGTCCTCAATATTCCTAAATGGCCACAATGATTTTATAAAGGTTATCTGTAACACAGCACTGAAAATTCTACAAAAATAAGCCTCTTTCTTTATTTACATGGCAGAAATTCTTCAGATAAGATAAATGACCAAACTCAAATTTGGCAGAACTAATTATTTTGGAGTGGGATTTGACAATTAAATGTCAGAAAGTCAACAAATCTAAAATGCCAAAAAGTCTAACAAATGTTAATAGTCTAACATTTACAAATGAAGTAAAGGACAAATTAGGCATCAACTCATTATGTTTTTAATCAAAGCTAAAATATTGCAAAGCAGGATGTAGGTCCAAGGTGTTTGTGACATTCAGATTATTGTGCATCAGAATATCCTTGTGGTACATGTAGCTTGCTTGTATAGAAGCTCCACCCCACAGACAGCCCCCATGAGACTTGAGGTTCTCTGCCTACTCTAAGAAAGGCTTTTGTTGATAAGCAGAAGTGTACTAGTCTGCAACTTTTCATGATTTTTCAATGGAGTAATGATATTGAGGAATTACAATAATTAAATGTACTTAATGAGCCCACCATGCAGAAATGCACTCTTGCAGCAGCAGAGGCCAAGAGTGTCCTGGGCTGAACTAAGATGGGTGCTGCCCGCAGGTCAAAGGAGGTCATCCTCTTCCTCTGCTCTGAACTCATGAGGCCACATGTAGAGAGCTGTGTCCAGTTCTAGGCTCCCCAGAAAACGAGAGACATGGACATACTGGAGAGTCCAGTGAAGGGCCACAAAGATGATGAAGGGACTGAAGCATCTCCTCCTCTTGAAGAATTAAAAAAAAAAATAAACAATGTTACAACTTTATACTTGTAATAGGGTTAGGGTTAGGGTTAGGTTAGTGTTAAGGCTAAGGTTAGGGTTAGGTTAGGGTTGAGGTTAGTGTTAGGGTTAAGGTTTGGGTTTGGTTTAGGTTTAGGATTAGGTTTAGTGTTAGGGTTAGGTTTTGATTCTGTATAATTCTATGAAACATTCTTATTAAGTTTTATCATGCAAATAGGTGAATTTTGGATGAACTCAAAGAAGGAGATATGAAGACATATTTCCATTACTTACACTGCAGTGAGGTAACCCGTGGCACTCACCTGCCATGTACCACTATGTAGTATCACTGAATCTTCTGTTATTTAGTGGAACTTTTCTCACCTGGGACTGAGAAAAAGACACTCTTTTATATATCTGGTTTGCAGTCAATAGCAAAATGAATTAAATTCATTTTACACTGTGAAAGACTAGGCCGCTGAAATTAAAAATATTGCTTATGTTTAAGGAGGGAGGAAACATAAAAGGACAAAAGAGAGGTTGTGGAGAAGGGTGCTGTTTTGTCAGGTTTTATTTTTATGTGGAAATTCTGTTATTGCTATCTCTTCAGTAATTTACTTAGTTCTATTTTGCTCAGAGTCCCATGGATATTTGTCAGACTAGAGTCTCTGTGGTGAGCCAGGCCTATGTATTGCAGTTAAAGTACGCAGCCAAATCAGCACAGGGTGTGCTGAACAATGCAAATGTGCATTTATTCTTTATCTTGTTCTGCTGGTGATCATCTGTCAGGAGGCAAATGGCAAGACCTGATACCTGGCTTGGTGTTGCTCACCTGACATACTCCTTCAGAAATATTCAGTCTGGGAGAATGATTCAGCTGTTGGGTATAGCAATGAAGAAGAATCTCTCTGACATAAGGACTTTATAACAGCAGTCTATCATCCCTGCAATTATCCATTTGTATACTTATGAAATCTGTTCAGTATCACTTGTTATGGATAATAGGTCTCCAAAATTAGGCCTTTCAAATTAATTAGCCAGATCTCTGAATATCTTGGCTCATTAATGTTTCTGTACAGTTTTTGAAGGAGTCAAGGGAATTTGCTGTGCAGAATAAATCTGATTTGAAAATATGTACTAGATTAAGCAAGCTGTCTTTGCCACTATATATTACAGAGTCTAAATGTTCCTAGATATCTGAATGTAAAAATAATTACTCATTCCTTCCATAGTGGTAAATACCTCCTTCTATAGTGGTAAATACCTACATCCTCACTGTTTTTCCACAGAATGAAAATATCATAAAGCTAGTTAGCACTTGCCTGCTTCCATCTAGCTAGTTCTTAGCAAACGTTTTGTGGTATATTTACTTTCTTGTGAAATTTGCTTAAAACCTTAAAAATGAAAAAAAGATAATTTCTTTAGTTGAGTCCCTCTCCCTTCTTTCCCACATGCATGTAAAGAACATATTGCAGTAGTAAAGTAGAATTCAAAGAGGAGGAAGGAAAAAAAATCTTTAAATTAAATCAGTTAGCTCTACATAAATTGAAATTTCTAAAAAAGGAATTTTAAATTAAGAATTTGCTGTATTTCTAGGAATTGCTGTCTTTTTCCTCTTACTTGCATGCTGTAAGGAGCACTTTAGTTGCTGACTTCAAGACTAGAGCAGGGGGGCAGGTTTCAGATGATATTCCTGTGGTATGTGGGGCATGGAAGAGGTTACCCGCTTCTCTTTGAATATGGGAAAGCGTCCTCCCATTTGCGATCTCCAAAAAAAGTGAGTTCTAATTCTTTTTAATGTTTCACAACTTTATAGCTCTCTTATAGGTCTTAGTAAAAGGAAACAAGTGTGTTTGACCAACTGCTGCAGGCTACCAGACTTTGACTTGTAGCACTTCAGAAGAAAACTAATTGAAAACACCTTCTCATAATGCTTTTGTAACATTAAAAAAAAGGTCTATGTACTTTAGTCTAGAGTAAAATTGAATTATTCAACTTTCTAAACAATATTTTAATGTCTCTGTAGAAGCTGACAACAGACCTGCGGCATATAACTTTCAGTAACATACTATCTGTGTTATTCACATATTTAAGTGACTCTTTTCCCCCTCTAGAGTAATTAAAAACATAGAGTAGAATAATAAAGTGGATTGGGTTAGAAGGGATCTTAAAGACCCTCTAGTTTCAATGGTCACCTACTTCTAGTGCTGTGGGCGGACACACTTTACACTCGAGGAGGTTGTTCAGCACACAAGTCAGCCTGGCCTTGAACACTAACAGAGATGGGACATCCACAGCTTCTCTGGAAAATGTGTGCAGTGCCCCACCACCTTCACTGTAATTAATTTCTTCTTAATATCCAATCTAAATCTACCCTCTCCCACTTAAAAACATTACTCCTTGTCCTGTCACTACACTTTCTGATAAAGAGTCCTTTCCCATTTTTCCTGTAGGCCCTCTTTAGGTACTGAAAAGTTTTATAAGGTCTCCCTGGAGTAATCTCTTCTCCAGCCTGAACAGCCCAAATCTCTCAGCCTATCTTCATAGGAGAGATGCTCCAGCCTTTCTCTGGATTTGCCCAGACAGGTCCACGTCTTTCCTGTGCTGTGGACCTCAGAGCTGGATGCAGCACTCTGGGTGGTGTCTCACCAAAGCAGAGTAGAGGAGCAGAGTCACCTCCCTCGACTTGCTGGTCACACTGCTTTTAATGCAGCCCAGAATGCAGCTGGATTTTTGGGCTGTAAGTGCACATTGCTGGCTAATGTTTAATTTCTCATTCACGTGCTCTCCCAAGTCCTTCTCCACAGGGCCACTCTCAATTCTCTCATTGCCTGGGATTGCCCTGACACAGACACAGGACCTTACACTTGACCTTGTTGAACTTCATGAGGTTTCACAGGCCCACCTCTCAAGCCTCTCAAGGTCCTTTGATACCATCCCATCCCTCTGGAGTATCAACCAGACTACTCAGTTTAGCGTTACCAACAAACTTGCTGAGGGTGCACTCAGTCCCACTGTCCATATCCCTGACAAAGATGTTAGACAATACTGGTCCCAATATGGACCCCGAGGGACAGCACTCATTACTGCTTACCACCCAGGTGTTGAGTCATTGACAGGAATTCTTTGAGCGTGAGGATCTAGACAACTCTTTTTCCACTGGTTGCTCTACCTGTCAGATTCTTGTTTCTCCATTTTAGAGCCAAGGATGTTGTATTTGACAGTATTGAATGCTCTGCACAAGTCCAGGTAGATTGTATCAGACACTCCCCCTTATCCACCAATAACTCTAGTCCCATTGTGGAAGGTCACAAAATTTGCCAGCCATGGTTTGCTCTTAGTGAAGGCATGTTAGCTGTCACCAATGCCTGTTTTCCATATGCCTTAGAGTAATTTCCAGGAGGATCTGCTCTGTGGTCTTGCCTTACACGGACTGACCAGCCTATGGTTCTTTGGGTGAGTTTGTGTGTTATATTTTTTCTTTTCCAGTCAGTGGAAGCTTTACCAGCCTGCCAAGATGTTCATCTGATGCATGCATTGTGCATATGACCTGATAGATACCTGTCTTTCTAAAAAGGCACAGAAAAATTCTTAATGGAGAGATTGGCCGTTGTACTGACTATGGTATTTAATATAGTGCTTGGGTCAAAATATTGTCAGCACAAAGCATTCATGTCAGGATCCCTATTAGCTCTATTATGTAAGTAATTAGCATTACTCCTATTTTACAGAGAACAGTGCAGGAAGAATGGGGAGAAAGTTGGCTGGCTCTGTGAAGATATATTGGCCAGCTATAGGGCAAAGTTAACGTAGGAAAGAACTCTGTATTGTATTTAGCTCAGTCCCACCATCCTAAAAAAAACAGGCATGCTTTTGGAATCAACTTTTCTTTGTCAGAACTCTCTTTTATACTAAAATTGTATTTAAGGATGATGATGATCTTTTTATCCATGTAGATTTTGCTTTTGTTCTACTATTTTTGTTTTTTCTCCTTGCAATGTAGGAAAATACAGTTTCAATCCATGTGGTAATGAAAATTTTATACACAAAAGAACTCGATTATGTAGGAATCTCAGAAAATGTTTTTTCTTCCTTGAAAACATTATGCAAAACAACATGCACTGTGTATTCCACAATCAGACAAATTTGAGTTTTGATTCTGAGTTTCTACCAATAAAAATTCTCTCTATATAAATTAGACATGGTAATTAACACTCAGAGTCATTAGCTCTGTTAGCTGTCAGTGTACTATTAATCGTATATGTATACATGTGAATAATGTATATAATGAATGTATTAAATGACTTCTAAATGTAATTGATATTTCTGCATATTATATTTTGTCTGTAAATAACAATAGATAATAATCTATGGCAATTTAATCTTGTTTTAAGAATTAGCTGAATTATGAGTACTCTATTAAAAAATAAACAGCAAAAAATTTGCGCAATTATTTTTAGCATTTGTTAAATAAAAGCTCCTGATGAAGCTCGTGCTGTTTCTCTGAGCTAGTTTTTGCCCTTGGGAAATGATTTCAAATGGCATGGGAATAAATAATCATTACAAACACACTGAGAACAAGTGTGAAAAAGGTAAACAGGAAGGCAAAAATACTATACTGAAAAGATTACACAGATGTTTTGGACAATGGTTAAAAAAAGAACAAGGCAAAGCTGAAAGGAAGCTGTTGTTGCTAGTATGGCCTAGCTAAAGATGTGAGATCAGACTGTACAAACAGCAAGTTACTGTAACAAAGCATGAAACCAGCCTGAAAAATGTGGTCTCCTTAACTACCAAATGGAACTAAGGGATTAATTCTGACTGGAGAAAACTTAAGTTAGGAATGACTGCAATAGCTCACCTGGGTCTTCCCAGCAGTCTGATGTTTAAACTGTTCACAGTCTCATCCTTACTTACTAACATTCTAGCTAATGTGAATCTCTCACTAAAAATGAGGGACCACAGCAGGGTCCCTCAAGTAAATCACTTGTTTGAGGTCTGAGGGAAGTATTTAATCCAGGAATAGTGTGAGTTTCTGTTCCATTGCCCTGCATCAATCCTCTTAGTAGCAGTTTGGGTAGATGCGGTACCTATAGCTGTAACCAGTGATGAAACATGAGCCAGATGAGGGGTGTGAGAAGCCTGGAGCAAAGTTTCTACAGCTTACAGTTACATCTCATATATATGTGTGTGTGCATATATATACATATATAACACAACAATTTGTAGGCTTGTAGCTTGCCCTTAATAAACTAAGCTGGGTATCCGGAACAATATAGCTGCATTTACACATCTACTGTTCTCCCTGAGCTGCCCTGTTCAGAGGTAGGTCAGGTTTCTCTGTGCCATATGGCAATATGCCATGAAAATGTATTCTTTAAGGTAAATAAAATTATGGTAGACATTTTTTCATCCATGGAAAAAACAAGGGGAAAAAAAGCAAAGATAAAATCAAATATATACAAGGAGAAAAAATGACAAGAGGAATACAATGGTTTGTCATCTGACAAATGATAACATGTACTATGAATGGAGATAAAAATGCTGGTTGCCAAAGCTGAAGAGAAAAAGAGTGGGGAAGTGACAAAAGACTTCTGGGGAACACCTACAGAGTAAAGATAAAAAAATGAAAATTACCATCACAGAACAGTTTGAAAAGTGAGTCAAACCATAAAATATGAACCACTGGAGTAATAGGTGTAAGATACACTAACAGTTTGCTGTAAATCAGTGGTAAAGAGGTATCTGCAGGGTGGAAAGCAGCTGAATAATCAGAGAACAAAAAGAGGATTAATCAGGGCCTTTACTGGTCACCTGAGGTAAGTCATTAATAATGAGAAGACCCAAAAAGGAAAGTCATGCTGGAAAAGTTCTGTGCAATGTGATAGGCATGGATAGGATACTATGCAACAGGATATATCCTTATGTCAAGACTTTAATAAACGTGGAGAGAGGGAAAGATGATAGTAATTTAACAGAACAAAGGTTGAAATAATGTGGAATTTTCTAACATGGGATTGTCTTTCTTTTTTGACCTCAGGAGACATGTGAATAATGAGATGTGAGAAGCAATAGTAGAAAGAAGGAAAAGACAAATTTGATGTAAAACCCACCTAACAAAGAAGCACACAGCAGATAAATAAGAGGGTAAATGAGAGTAGAAGGGAGGCAGAGGTCTTTGTTATTGCACTCAGAGAAGGAAATAATAAGGATATACGTATTTCACACTTTCCCGCTGAATTCACTTCTACTGTTTGAGGAATAAGAATAGCTTAGTTTAAATATTCATGATAAAAATTGGACCTCAGTCAGACAAGAGAAAAAACTATGGTTGTTACAGGTGTGCAAAGAGCAAGCTGCAATATTTCCTTAGTTGTGGGTGTCACAGATGTCCTGAACTTCTCATCCTCAGGCTCTTGTTTTTACTTTGTTTGATCACCCTGCAACCTAATTGGAGCCAAATGACAGGCTTTACTAAGAGCTGGCATGTTTTTTTCTATTACATTAAGTGGTTTCTCATTTGTGCCACAAACTGTCGTGTAAAACCTTCGAAATTACATACTTCTTGTGACTGTGGCTTCTATGGAACAAATTGTTAAAAAACATCTTTCCTAGGCTGATGTTCCCAGAATTGCAGACAATAATCAATGCCTATAGTCATGTGGGGAGAACTTGTCCCAGGGCATATTGTTTTCTGTTTATAGTCCCTGATGACTTGTAATTCTTGCCTTTTTTTGCTTCCACACTCTTTGCTTTCCCCATGGGAAAGAAAGTGTTTTGTTATGTTGGGAATTGAGATATAATGCACTAGCTCCTGCCTTCCTCTGAAATTCGTTTATGCCAGATTCCCTGCAGTATAAAGGCACATGTTTCTGTGCTATAATCATCTTCTTAGGAGTAGACTTAAAGAAATTCTGGATTCTGCAGCGGGACTCTCTAAGGTGGGCTCTGTAATGTGGGCCTCTCCAAGAGCCAGAGGTGGGCTCTGTAATGTGGGCCTCTCCAAGAGCCAGAGGAGTGATTACCTGCACTCCCCCTCAAAGGAGCTGTACTGCTGTACCACAGCTATTTGTGCCTACAGGGAATGGTCTTTTGGGGATGGCTCACAGCTGAGAGAAAACTGTTTGTGTGGTATGTCAAAGCTCAGGTTGGATCCTAAATCACTGTTTACTCACAGTGAAACCCGAGATGTAGGACTATGGAACCCTAAGCTGAGTCTGTAACCTTGGGAGCTCTTTAGTAGTGAATCCTTATTCACTATGAAGTCAAGTTTGAACAGAATCAAGCTGGGACTGAGAAATCCTAGCTGAGATATAAGCTGCATTTCTTAGGCAGACCCAAGCTGTTGCTTACTGCTTTTCAGCTGAGAGAGGAGCTCACTGCTGGTTCTCTGCCCACTCTGCAGCTGGGAAACTGTAGGCTTCAGCTGAAGAAAGGAAGGGATTCTGTTCATTAATACCGTCTAGAAACAGGCTAGAAAGAGAACATACGTATGTCTGGGCTCACATTTTTCTAAAGTCTGGGAGATGAGGCTCCAATTTCAGCTTTGAAGAAACTTCTGACCCCTGCATTGCTGGGCTCAGGCCAGCCCTGCAGGAGGCAGAGGTAGCCCCTCCAGTCTCTGTTGGCCAGTGGCACTACTAGCTAGAGTGTTTTGTCAGTGATAACAGCTGTCACAGCCGCCAAAACTCAGGCCTCAAACTAAGGTGTTCTGCAGGGTTTAAGGTTGTGTATACACTGCAGTACAAGGCCTGGACAGGTACTGAACACCAAGTAAGCATAATAGGGGCCATCTTGTCCTTGCTGTAGTGAACAGATGATTGAGAATTTGGTCCTCAGTGAGTTTCAACTCTCATCTTCACCCATTATCTTCATAGTACCTAAATGAGGTGGACTGCTGTATCTGTTACAATAATCCAAATAGGTACATCTTCTGTCCACACATGCACAGTTTCTTTAAGCTACACAGGTTTGCTGAACTGACTTTTATGTTATTTCCTGTTTATAGGGCTATGTGAAGGCATTTTGCATTGTTTCTTAGTCCATGACAAAAAGTAGATCACCACCTGTGCATTTGAGTTGTTTCTTATGACTATGTACATAACGTATAGAAGTGCTCATAATAAAATCTAGGACACTGCATATATTTTTCATCTGCATCTCAGAGTTTGATTTATCAGTCCTTTGAAGCATTGGTGAGCCTTCTGCAGGTTTTACAGTTCATGTAACAAATGACATACTACTGTTAGTTGGAGTTAATTTTCAGTAGTGTATTACAAGCAACAAAGGCATTTCTTTATCCCTTTACTAACACATTTTGTCTTTCAAGGCATATATTTTTGTTCTACTTGTATTGCAATTTGATCGAGCGATGCGTTCTATCTGTGTTTATTCTTAAAAACATGTTAGTATCATTTGTAGTAGTGTCAGCTTCCTGGAAGTTCTATTTCATCTGTTTATAAGGTCTTTTTTCTTCTGTGGCTTACAGTACTGTTAAGCATTTGATTCTACGCTTGAAGGATGTTAATTGCCAGCACAGTTGGGTTTCTCATTTGTGGTTTTATTCATAAAAAAGAATGGTACTAGATTATTTTTCCAGTTCTCTAAATAAAGCTTGGTGTTATTTTATTTTAATTGTTAATAAATTAGGTTTAGTTCAATTATACTGTCCTAATGAACAGTGGCATGGAGGTGGGAGGGAGGGAATTTTGGGTTACATTACACCCTAGGGCCACATAAGGTTTTTATCAGACAAAATTTAGCTCTTAATAGCCACAGTATTTACAGGTTCTTACCTAAATACATTTCATCCAGAACCCTTAAAATCTGACTCTGTCCACTGTATATGTACTTAGTCTGTCTTATCTAATTCTTAGCACCCTGTCTGTTTTTTTAGTTCAATATCTGAGAAGACACAGATTTATTTTCAGAGAAAGCAGAGGTTTATTTTCAAATGGAGCAAAGGCATTCCAAATAACTTCAGTTTTTTGGATCTTTCTTTAACACACAAAAGAAAAAAAATCCACACACTCAGGTGAGCTGTCAGTGTTTCTCCATGAGCTTCTTGGACCACAGTGAGAATAGTATTCATGAAGATGACAGCAAAGATGCTTGGGTGGAACAGCTTGTGCTCCTGTATAAATAAAGTCTTGTAAATTCAGGAAGAGAAGTTAGTGAGCACGAATGGCACTTTTTCAAGGGTGATCATAGTAGTCCTTCCTGTTTCATGCTTATTCTTTGACTGCTGGTTCAAAGCTAGCACTTAAATGTTTCATTTTATATGGTATAAAGTTCTTGTTACATTTGAAGAGTAGTTCCAGTAACTTCGTTGTCTTTTTCTGTGGCAAAACTTCTATTAGAGATTTAATCAATCTTGACTAATTTAGCCAATTATTGATTGAAAGTGTTAATAATTAAAACTGAGTTTCTGACACTATTATTAAATAATCCTATTTCTTAATAGAGTGATTATCCTCTATAGGGAAATAAATTTCACCTACAATTCATATTATTTATATAGCTTTTTAAAGTCTTTAATATATTTATCCTTGGATCACTTCATTGATATAGGCATGCATAGTTATGCTCTTACTCCTTCTCTTTAAATTAATAAAGACAGACTGAATAACTGATTTAGTAGTTGAAAGATGCAGATAGGTATTTGATAATTTTAGAGTCATTATATGAGTTAGACACCTAGCCCAATTAGCTGCTTTGGAAACTTCCAGTAAAAGTCACACAAAAGCCATCTATGCATCTGTGTTCTGTTTGAATCACAAAATATGATCATGCCAACCTCCCTTTCTTACAAGAAATATCCTGTTTGTATTTCAGGGTTGACTCTTTGTATTCTCTGTAAGTGAGAAGTTGTTGCTCTGGGTTTGGGCAGAGGCCTAATTGGGACCAAAGGGAGCTGCTTCTTGCCTAGCTCATGCCCAAGCCTGATCTGGATTTAGAAATGGTGTTCCTTGGCAAATGTCACTTGAGGAGCACCGGCAAAAAGCATTCTCCTGAGCAAGATGCAGGTGCTTCCCCCTCCTCCCTTGACTCTTTTTTTTTTTTTTTTTTTTCAAAACAATAGGGGAGGAAGTAAAGGTCATGCTTTTTTGTAAAAATACTTGCAAATTAAAGGATGTGAGAGACCCAGCTTTATTTCTCCCTGTAACCTCCACACTTGCCTGGGAAGCAGGCTGTGCACCAAGACCCCAGCGTGGCTGCCAGGAGAGCTTCTGCCCAAGGCTGCAGCTTTGCTTGGGAAAGAAGTGAAGGTTTGTCAGGCTTCAGAGGGTAAGTGATCGTGAGAAGAAATGGAGTGTAAGTTCTTCCAAACCCTTTTTGATTTGATAGTAGCTGTGTCCCACAGTGGGTGTCTCTCCAAGGGAAGTATTACCCCCTTTCATCCAGCTGCCTTTTTAAGTGAACCTATATGACTTTTAAGGCAGAAACCAGGGGCACTTACCTTTAGCAGAGCTCTAGAGATTCCCTCACACTTAGATAGTATTGTTGAGCTAGGTGCAAGGAGAGGACCAAATTAAACACGTGGCTATTTGGCTCTGCTAGCAGGACTAGGGATGTTCTCTCCTCCTGTACTCAGCACTGCTGAGCCTGCACCTTGAATCCTGTGCTCAGTTTTTGCCCCTCACTACAAGAAAGACATTGGGGTGCTGAAGCACATCCAGAGAAGGGAAAGCAAATCTGGTGAAAGGTCTGCAGCACAAGTTGGATGAGCAACAGTTGAGGGAGCTGGAGGTGTTTAGCCTCGAGAAAAGGAGGCTTAGGGAGGACTTCATTGTTTTCTACAAGTGCCTGAAAGGAGGGTGTAGCCAGGTAGCCAGTGACAGGACACGAGGAAATGGCTCTAAGTTGCACCAGGGGAGGTTTAGATTGCATATTAGGAAACATTTCTTCAAAAGCATTGCGAAACACTGGAGCAGACTGTGCAAGGAATTGAGTCACCATCTCTGGAGATATTTAAGGGGCGTGTAGATTTGGCTCTTAGGGACATGGTTTAGTGGTGGGCTTGGCAGTGTTAGGTTAATGGTTGGACTCAGTAACCTTAGAGGTCTTTTTCAACCTAAATGTTTCTATGATTCTATGGTTAGCTCTAGCAAGATTCCCACTCAGATGAGGTTATTGTTATTCCTGTTTGAGATACTCCTCTTTTTAAGGTAGGATCTGCATCTCATTCAGGAATCCAGAATGGGTAGGTCAGCACCAGGCTGCAAAAATTCAGACCCCAACTATTTAAGATACCTGATGTTACCTTGGGCACTATGGAGCAGCTTGTGTGGCCTATGGCTGCCCCTCCAGAGGGGTACAGATGCCCAGGAAGTCGTGTGTCACACATTTGCCAGCCAATGTCTGGGATGCTCTAAGTAGTGCCAAAAAGCACTGTATGCCTGGGAATAGGCAACCTGAATCTCTTCCATAAACATCTCTGCAAATTTGTCTTTTCTATGTCCTTGTACAGGTTTGTGTAGAAAGGCCTCTGAAGAGCAGAAATTTTTTCTAAATTCCTGTTGCTTAGCCATTGGATTATGTTTTGTCCCTTGAGAAAGAAAGATGGAAGTGTTTGCTTCTCTTGGGATATTGAGCTTTCATCCTGCAAGGATCTCCAGTTGCACAAGGACACAGCCAAGTCAGCAGAAGTAAAGTAACAGTGCCACAACTCAGCTGAACAGAGGCTTGTAATTATTTTTTGAGTGTGTTCTCAAGTGTCCAGTGGATTGAGTGAGATCCAGATAAATACTTTATTGGACTGCGGATCTGCACAATTCACCCTCCAGAGAAGAAATATCCATATCAGTTTCTCTGCTTTGAAAATGCCTTTAGTGAAACTTAGGTATTTGGTTAAATTCATCAGATATTATCAATTTAAAATGTGATTTGGAAAATGTCTTGGAGTTAATGAAGAGTGCACAGGAAAGTACAAGGAGAAAAATCTGACCTTTGATATTTCACACAATGTGAAAGCTACCCACAATCAGTCTGATGAAAATGTAAAGGGTGCCAGTACAGTATACCAAGGAACAGAACTTTTGACTTATGAATATTACACACCAGAGAGACTTCCAGCTTTACTAAAGAAATTGTAATAATTGCATTTTTTTATGTCCAAGGTATTTTTAGAAGTTTCTTTGCTCTTTATATTCAAGATACTATAACAGAGTGCACATGATGGACTACATGGCCTTCAGTCCATTCAGGATTAGGAATCTACAGCTGAATTTTCTTTTTTCTTTTTTTTTTTCCAGTATGATTGTGTATAAAGATCTTGTCATGACTGTGATTAATCTCTTTCAAAAAACATTTTCTGAAGGAATTAGTCATGTCGGGCTGGAGAAAAGCATTGATGAGCATGCAGCTCTATGTATGAAAAATCTTTCTTTGCACAGTTTGCAATATTGTTTAAATGAAGAGTTATTTTCCTGCTGCTACAACCACATCATTTTTTTTGCAGACATTTTCTGTTCTGAAAAGAGTCTGTGGCATGTGTTTTCCCACACCTTTTTGCTTGATTGCAACAAGTTTGTGAGTGAGGTCTCCAAGTTACTCCAGTGAGAAGTATCTTGGAGATACCCTTTTTATGTGTTCCTGAGCAAAAGTGTTTTTTTTTTACACTGTAGCCTAAAGTCTGTAGGAGGGTTTGGCTCTTCTGTTTCACCCTTAAGGAGTTTTTATCCATAGGATTGGTTTTAAAAACCTCACCTTCTTAGTCCATATAGAAACCATGCTAATCTGTGCTTGGTGAAGTGGCACTTGTCCTCTTCTCCCAGTGAGACATTCCCTCTTGAATCTATACAAAGTAATTTCTGTGCACTATTTCATTACTTACTTTCTTAGAAGAAAAAGCCAAATATTCTACAGAACCTGCCTTCCTTTTATTCCTAAATGGTAAAATTGGTATCTGCTCTCCACTCATTTTCTTAGACTTGAATTTGCTGAAGAAGTTTATTGTAGCTTTTTATTTCAGTCAAGAGGTATTTTATTCTGGTTGCATGTTGGGAATCTTTTTCTAAGATGGTTATAAATTTTCGAAGGGTACACCATTCCAGTATCAAAAACTTTGAAGGAATCTTAGTCTTTTATATATTTATGATTTGTTTGATGAAAGACCGTCTAGGTTCAGAATATGCATTATGTGTATAATTTCTCTGTATCTGAGCAAAGATTTTTCTAGGCTCACATGGGAGCTGGCCTCTTAGCTTGCTTTTGTCCTTCCTGCTTTGAGAGCTGGGCAGCTGGGAAAGATCTGTCATGGAAATTTTGTAACACTGAAAATTTTGGATTTAGTACAGAATCCAAAAGCATTTTTCTCTCACATGGAACTGCTTAGATCTGGGATTTACAGCTGAACTTTGGTCTTAATGTCTCATCTGCTCCGTGGGTGGGATTTTCAGAGTTTGCAGCTCTTGGACAGGACTCATACACTTCCTGCAGCTATTTTCCTATATTGTCCCTTTTCAACAGCCCGAGGCACCTTCAGAATCCACAAAGCTTGGTAGTCCATTTGAGTTCATGAGTAAGTCCTTGACATTGATTGCAAAGAGCATATTTCACTTCAGAAAGAGAGTTGTGTCCAAAAAGAACCACTGTTGGATTTCAGATCTGGGATTAAAAATTCTTATGTGTCGACTTTTTGTCAAAGTTTTCTATTATTTTCTCTTCCTCCTCTCAGTTGACGCCAGCATTCAATAGCAATTATTTAATTTATTCAATACTTTTAACTATCTGTTTTGAATGCTTACTCTTCTCACTCCATGAAAATAGAGATGTTCAAATTCATTAGCTGGAGTTTTTTTGTTTGCAATCATGTTTTGTCTTTTCAGTTTTCCTGAAAAGCCAGTGATATACTACCCCTGTACTGTGTTAGGGAAGGTGTATTTGCAGACAAAACTTCCATAAAACTAACCAGGCTGCTAGTTAAAAAATACTGGCTTTGTCAGGAATATGGTGTGGATCTCATCACTGTGCAACTGCTGTGTAGTTTGTAAAAATTTACAGCTGATCTTTTATAGGATATACTGTGGTTTAGTAACTTCAAGAGCAGGTGGTATTCCACCAAAAAACTTGATCTTCAATGATGTGAGAGCACACAATAGAGGTCCAGATGGGGAAAAGGATGTTTGAAAGTGGCATTTTTTTCCAAGTTTGGTGGTTGCTATGGCTGTCTGTTCTCCATGCAAATCAAAACAATGAGTAGTGCAGGCCTCTCCTGCATAGCTCCATTCTCAAGAGATTTCTTTGAGTTATTGAGAAGCAGTCTGTATGCTGCCTGCATTTGATCTGCCCATGCATCCCCTGTGTTCATGCCACTAACAGCAAAGTTTCTGTCTATGATGATGTGATGCAACAATTTAAGGCTGAGTTTTTTTCTTCTGCTGAAGGTAAGAGATAGGTGGTTTGAGAAGCAATTGTGATGGTGGGGAGGGGGGGAGCATGCAGCTCTGTGGTTCTCTGCCTTGGTGATGGTCATATGACTCATTGTAGCAGTAGTTTGTTTCTTGGCGGAGGTGATGTTGGGGGTTTTTTTGGAACAATATCCTCTTCCTAGGAAAAGGCTTTGTTTTGATAACTATTGCTATTGCTCTCCGGTTAAAACAAACATGAAATCTTTTAATTTCCCTAAATAAAAAAAAAAAATATTGTGGTGATGGAGGAAAAATACTCAATTTCAGTTCTCTAAAACAGAAGCAACTTCAAGATGATGAAAAATTTCACAAGAAATTATCTTCAAAGAGCCTTGATCTAGTCAACCTTCCCAGCAGCACAGAGCCCGTGAGCAGAATGGCACTGTGCATCTCCTGTCCTCAGTCTCTCTGGGGTGTTATTCTGCAGATGTGCTGGCTGCTCACAACTCTGCTCCCCTGAGGGTGCTCCCCTATCAGGGAGGATGAGGATGGGGTTTCTCCCCTTAATTCTGCAACTTCTGTCTTTTCAGAATAGCTGGTCCCAGGACTAAGAGGAGGAAAAGCAGATTAATATAACCATTGTTTGCTTGTTTTATAGGTCTGGGCTAAGAGTAGTTATGTGTGGTTCCTCCTGCTGTTAACTTGAAGAGAGTTGACAACCAGATAAAACATGGAACAGAATCTAGCTGAAAATATTCACAGTGACCTTGAGGATTTAATGAGAAAAAGAATATCATGTTATCTATTCTTCTGTTTGTTGTAGTTCTTTTAATGCATTTTATTGCAACAACACAGGCATTATTAGGACAAATAAATATTGTTTATTATAAAATTGCTACTGGTTTTCTGGTTTTGTTTATTTTTTTTCCATCCCTCTTGCCATGTTAACAAATTAGCTACCCTGCTGGGAATGATGAAAATAGCTCAATCTATCCATCTGAAAAGCATAAAAATTCTAAGAGGAAAGGGTAAGATTTTTATATACAAGCCTAGAAGAACACAGTGAGATCTGCTTCCATGAATGTTTTTCACATAGGATAGGAATTCAAGCTCCTCTTCATAGCATATCTTTCTTTGTAACATCATCACTAATTTCTTTATATTTAGCAGCCTGTCTTGTTTGATCAATTGAATATTACAAGCTCCAAGTTCCCTTTTTTGGAACATCCTGCATTCAAGCTACTGATCTTCAGTATGTCACCTGCATCTGTGCTTTCCAAGCTTCATCCAGAAAATATTTCAAATTAAGTTCTTAAGTCAAGCCAGCCTCTGCAAACTGTTGGGCTGTAAACACTATAAACCATCTCCTGCCATATTTCCAATAATTTATTGTTTTCCTGGTTAGATTGATACCTCCTCCTCTCTCTCATAGGCATCTAGGCCTGTAAAACAGAAGTAATTTCTGAAGGTTCCAGTAATGTTAACAGCCAAGACATACAGTGATGCTTAATGAACCCATACAGGACTTAATTGTGTTTTAACCCCAGCCAGTCATTAAGTACCATACAGCTGCTAGCTCACACCCTCTCTTCATTACTGGGTTGTGGAGGAGAATCAGAAAAAAGATGAAACACATGGGTTGAGATAAGACTTTAATAGTTGAGATATAGTAAAATATAATACCACTGTTAATAATACTAATAGTAATAATAACATCACCACGAATAAAAACTGTAATGAAAAGGAGAAAGAGAAATAAAACTGAAGAGAAAGTAGTGATGCACAACACCACTGCTCACCACCCACTGACTGATTCCCAGCCCATCTCCCAGCAGCCATCAGCCCCTCCCAGCCAGCTCTCCCAGGTTTATATACTGGGCATGACATTCTGTGGTCTGGAATATCCCTCTGGCCAGTGTGGGTCAGCTGTCCTGGCCGTGCTCCCTCCCAGGTCCTTGTGCAGCTCCTCACTGGCAGAGCACAGGAACCTGAAAAGCCCCTGGCTCAGGGTAAGCACTGCTGAGCAACAACTGAGCCATCAGTGTGTTATCAACATCAGTCTCATACTGGATTCAAAACACCACACTATAGGTTAGACCTATAGTCTAACCTATAAAACACCACCCATAGGGTTATGGGTTATTGGTTATAAGTTAGGGTTAGTAGGAAGAAAATTACCTCTATCCCAACTGTAACCATTGTATGTCACAGTGGGAGTTATGTGGCCGCTGTGCAAATGGGAGAAATATTTCTTTATGTAGATGGTTATAAGTCTTTTAGGTTCCATTGGTGATAATTTAGGTGAAGTTTGGGATAGGGGAAATAAAATTTAGACTAAAAATTTACACATGATTCCTGGAATCTCTTTTCTCTTTGCTGTCTTTCAGTAAACAAAGGAATACTGAAACAGAATATGAGAAATTCAAAATGAAATCTGTCCATAATGCATATTTACTGAAAAATTTAAAAGCTAACCTATCTTTACACAGAGGTTTTGTTTGTCCCTTGGACTAACAGTGTTGTTCTTTCTTAGAGTTTGTTTAGAAAGGCTTAACTTCAGTAGGGGAGCAGTAGAGAGAGATCCACAGAAGTTTGTTCCTCAGGTGATCTTAATGCCTTGTTTCTATTCAGTTTCCAAAAATTGGAAAATACAACTTGTAAATGGAAATGATAATAACCATGTGGAAACAAGAGTGCTTGAGGAAGAAATCTGGTACAGCTAAAGTAAAATTAATAAGATTGGGAAGAACCAAGTACCTTGTCAGAGATGAATGAAAGCTTGTCCTCCAGGTTGTTTTGTTATCTGCGATGGCTGAAGCAACTCCATCCACAGGAGGTAAGGAGTGCTTGAAAACAGCATTGCTCCTTCAGTCATGTTGCTGGTGTGAAATCCCGTGGGCTGCTTTTTTCTGCTGTGAATTTTGTACCTGGTGTGATACTTGTTTCTGCTGAGCTTAGGCATTGGAAGGTACTGTGCTATGCATGTGTCCCCAGTGGTGGCAGCAGCACTCCCTGGTGACTGAATTGAATAAAATTGCCGTTTCACAGACATTTATTTCAGAAGAGCTAATGTCTTGTAAAGACATAAAAGCCATATGAGGTTGTTCCATGGTAACTTGCTTGAGCAGCACGTTGTGACTTCCTGAATAGAGGTGGTTCTTGAGCAACATTTGTCCTGAGGTATTCTGCTAACATGTTTTTGCATTTCAATTCCCTGTGAAAAGCTAGATATTGCATAGAGATGTTAGTATTATTATGGTAATAGTGGTTGCATTTTTTTTCTAAAATGGATGCACACCACTGATGGGTGAAATATTTCTTTTGTACTCTTTACTGCTCGTGAGGAAGCTATATCTTACACAGTTATCATTCAGAGCAAGCGCTATAGTATCTCAACTGATACTTTAGTGCCTTACACCTAAAGACAGGTGTAGACAGAACTGGTTTTTTTTGCACTACTCTAGTGACTTGTTGATGTAGCTCCCTGACAGACTGAAAACATTCCTTTGAGGCTTCAGCTAAGCTGAAAATATACAAAAGATTGATGTCTGCTGTAGAGTGTATGAATGTATTTAAAGATGGAAGAAGAATTTACTTGTGAAGTCTATCTGTGTGTCCTTATCGCTTAAATGACTTACTGTTGTAAGTCTTAGGCAGAAACAGGCTGTAAACAGTATAGTACATATATTTAAATCTGGTAGGAAAAAAGCAGGACCCAGATCTTCTTGCCTTCCTTCCACAGTCCAGCCATAAAGTTTTACTGGCCCATTATTACCGTGAGCTCAGTGTGTGAACCGCTCCCCCCTCCCCATTCACAGGTGATGTGGTTTAGGAATGGTATTCTCCAATTTAATGCTACCACTAAAACCACATGGTGCTTGGTGCCCCTCCTCTCTGTGGCAGCTGAAGAGGAGAACTGGAGGCAAGATCTTGGATTGAGATGAGAACAATTTACTGGAAACAGCAATGAAAAAACAGGCAGTAACAGCAACCATACTAATGGCAGATGGTACAAGAAATGAGTGATTTATGTGGAAACCCCCCCCGACAATAGACAATATTGGATGGCTCCTTCTTCCACTATGGGACTGGGACTCCTCAGAAGGGACCCCTTCTCCTGCCCTTGGGGATGTCACAAGGTGGTACAGAATAACCTCCGGCTCCTAGCTATGCCACCTCCTGCCTACTGCAAAAATTAACTCTGTCCTGGCTGGAAGCAGGACAATAGGCTTTCTTCTTGAGGAGATATAAAGTGGCCAGCTGGTGATGCAAAATAAAGGGAACATCTTGAGCACTGCTGATTGCTAAAATGATGGTAATTGCAGTGTGAGCAGAGAACTGCCAAATCAGATCCAGACAGATGGCAGGTGGTGATGGTGAAGTAGACAGACTTAAAAAAACCAAAGACAGAACAAAATCTTTAGCTAGTACAAATGTTCTGACTGTTCCACTTGAACTTATCTTTTATTTTTTGGATGGCAAACACACTACGTAGTGTCATTCTTTTTTCTTGGTAACCAATAATTATTGTGAGCAGTTTTTGCCAAGCCTGTTAAACAACTAGAAAATACTTGGTAAGCCTGTTTCTGCTTGGAAATTTCAGAGGTCTGCAGAATTTCCATGTTTCTTTGAATCTCTTTGATATATAGTTGCCCTTCCCTGATGGAATGTCCCAGCACTGGTTTGCAACTTGCATGGTATTTTTGACATCATCAATCAGTCCTGGTGCTATCTGCACTGTGACTGCAGAAAAACACCAGATCTACATGCTGCAGTGTCTGAGACATCTTACTGCTGGGAGGACAGAGTACACCTGTGATATGATTGTCCTGATAATTTCCTTTGCTCTATGCAGCTGGAGGAGCATTGATAAGTGCTCTGAAACCTCTAAGCCTCTCTGATAGACTTGCCTTGTAGCTGAACTCTCCTATATTGTATCATGCCGTGGGAATGCATGAGGAATCATTAATTAATCCCATCATAAGAAATTTTTAATGTTCTCATCTGGCCCTGTCTGACAGCTTGCTAGCATAATTTCCTGGAGGTAAAATGTCATTTGCTCACATTTATGAGTAAATTATTTTTGCTGACCTTTGACTTCTGTCCCAAGAAATGGCAAAGCATTCCAGAGGTTTTCTTGGTGAATTCAGCAATGGGAGAGAAAGAAAGGTTACTTTCCTAGTTCAATGGTAAAGAGAGTTTCTGAGATAAATGGGTGTTTGATTGCAAAAGGCTGGAGCTTTGCAGCTCTTTCTGGCAGCTGATGGATCGTATACTTTTGAGTGTAACTCAATGCTCTTTTTGGATACATCCTCTTTGAGAACTAAGTGCCCTTGTTTTACAGTGTTATTCCAAACAGTGTCATTCACTCTGTCATTAATTTTCTGTTGTGTTGTAACAGACTTGCTGGAAAATGTTAGTTTTCAGGAATAAGGCAGGCTTCCATTAATTTAAAACTGCACAGTCAATTTTTCATATCTATACTTCAAATTATGGAAATAGCTACCTTAGATTATTTTAAAATTATTTAATATAAGTTTTTCCCAAGCCTTAAGCACAGAAAATTTGTTCTTCATTATTGAATTGTGGAATTCTGGTAGCAAAGGGGCTGAAATAGCTTTAATGACACAGAACAGAATTAAACTTGGGGAATGTAAGAAACTGCTGCTCGTTGCTTGGGGTTGCTAGGGGAAACTGCAGGTGGCTTTCATTTAGTAAAGTGAGTCATTTGCTCCTAATCAAAACTAATAAAAATTAACAGATGAATGAAATATTTTCAGAAACATGCAATGTGTTAGTGAGATGGAGTTTGAAAGAAAGTCCTCATTGCTCCTACTTTGTCTAGTTGTACTAACATTCAAAGAAGTAATAACAAAGTTTTCATTCTCAAATGCCAGTATTTATTTTATATCCACTTAGAATGACAGACAGTGTGATGCTCTTGGCTTTCAACCAGCGAACATGATTTTGACAAGTATCTGAATTTTTTAAGGGAGTGAAAAATTTCCCTTTTGACATACATTGGATTTTGATAAAATAATTTAGTCTGGAATAATGCATGTCTTCCTGCTTGAAAACAACAAAATTTTCTTCTTATGTAAGTAGAAGATTGGTGTTATGTAAGTAGAAGATTGGACCTGGAATAGATTTCCCAATGCTTAGGCTTTGAGTCTCAGATAATGCAGAAGAGTTTAATTAGGTCACTGCAACCATGGTTTGGGAACCTTCAGAACCCAATGCTGCTTAAACTAGATCTCTTTGAAAGACAGGTGGTTTTATGCAATTGTAAGAGTATTTAAACAGTAAAATTTTAAGTTAGAGTTCTCAGTCATGATCTACTGGCATAAGAACAAATTGTGGAGAGAGGAAATGTCCCTTATCATACAAAACTCATATGGTTAAAAACTCCTAACAAACTAGCATTCAAACGGAACTAGTTAAATTCATTCTGAGGCTCCACAAATTATCTATTTTACTATAATTGTCATTCTTATAGAATTCTGGTCTTATTACCATACAAGTACTATAATAGTGTTAAATTTATGCTGTTTAAATAGCATATATGAAACTATACGTTAATGTCACAAATAGTGTGTTTATTGAAACTGTCTAGATAAATAAACAATTAGTGAGGAATATTTGAACCATGAATCATTTTAATTAGGCTACAAAATTACAGATGATACAGAATGGTGAATATTAAATGTAGACTACAACTTCAGCATCATGCATATAATCTGAATTTATGAATAGTCCTTGAAAGATTTAGACCAAATTTTGGGATTAATAAAAGAAATGATAGAGCTATGGAGGATAAGTAGAAAATGTGAGGAAAATATGGCATGAGTTGTGTTGAAGAAGACTGCTTTTTATCATGCTCTGATAAAATAGCTGTGTTGCTTTTCTTTCAGACTTAAAAATGTGATGGTCCTAATATCTCTAGAACTCACTGCTGGGGAATATGCCCAGTGCAGGCAGCTCAATGAGCAGCTGCAGTGCAAGTGGCAGGTTTTGCCCTGGGTGGGGGAAATGGCTGGAGCCCCCAGCAATGAGCCATGATCTGGCACCTGCCCTTTGCCTAACAAAGGACATGGGGACTTGTGGGGCTGGATGGCCAGCCACCCAGGGACTCTGTAGAACCCAAATAAATTAAGAGAAGATCCCAGGCCTAAAATCACCATTGGAACATAAGGACATTTGAGGGGCGTGAAGTGTCTGTGAGGAACTTGTGCTCAGTAAGGGTACAAAAGCATGGAGGCATCCAGCCTGTCTTTTAATCGAGTCGCTGCTCCACAGTTACATTCCTGAAAGGAACCAGACCTCTGTGACTCCACTACAGGAAATATGGGACTGAACCAGTGAGGGAAATTTGTCTGACTATGTGTAGTGGGAACCAAGCAGGGCACTGAGCTGCTCACTGGAGCTGCCCACTGCAAAGATGCTTTCATTCCAGCAGTAAGTCTGGGGTGGTGCAGGTGGGACTCCAAGAATGGCTCCCAAATGGTCAGTCAGGAAATTTTCCCTAAGATCACTAAAACCTAAGTGGTATGATGCCGCAAGACAGATCACTGACTTGGTGACAGTGAAGTTTTCTATTACAACTATGATCTTATTAATTTGAGTGTGTATCTGGATGATACTGAAGTTTGAGTAGTGTCAGGACTGTGACTTTCCCATTGTTAAGGAAACTTCCCTGTCCGACCACCCCGGAGCCACTCTTGCACCACCTAAGCTGGGACTGAGGTCCCTTCACAGCTACACATCCTGTTGCATTGTGTTGCAACAGAGTTCATCATGGTGTCCAGAGAGAGTGCAGCTGCCGGGCATGGGAACAAAACAAGACGGGTCTTCCTTTCATAAAGCTCGAGAATCCATTTTATTACTCCCAGGGACGAGGGGCAGGATGAAGACGAAAGACCGGGCAAAGGCAGGGTGGTGGGGTTTTTATAGGGTATCGCAGGGGTGGAGTTTAGTTAGGGGTTTAGTTTAGGGTTGAGTCTAGGAAGGAGTTATTAGCAACACAAGAAGGGTAAAATCAAATTCCCGCCTCTTTGGAATGGGAGCACTCCACAACATCCCACACTCACACCTTCAGACCAGGTTTCCTTTATCCGTTTAAGACATCCTGATCCTTAAAATAATTAAATCTTGGAGCAATTACAAAATAACAGCTCAAGCTGTGTGCTTCTGAGGAGGGACTCCAAACAAAGGAACCCCTGGTCTTTTATAGCCTCAAAATCTAAGCATGGGAAAGTCTGAAGTCGTGGACGCCTGTGGTGTCTGGTCACCTGGCTGGGCCTCAGGTTCCCAGGCCCTTTGTTACGCAAAGGGCTGGCAGGTCATGGCCTCTTGCCTCAGGCTTAGGCTCCTGCCTCTCCAGAGCTCAGCCTGCAGCTCACACTGCAGCTGCACACTGAGCTACAGACACTGAATGTACTCTTTGACACCTTTAACGTAGATTTGTTGTTCGGCCTGTCAGCTCAGCACCTATGAGAAGCAAAGTTTATTCACTTGTCCAAAACCAGAAAGGAACAAAATGTCAATTTATTAATGATGCTGGCTTATTCAGTACATACCCTACTATCTGGCAGCTTCTCTTCCCTGCAGATCACCTTGCTAAACCAAGGCATATATATATACAGCAAATTAAGCTGTAAGTTAACAGCCTTTCTGCTTCCTGGATGCTTGCTGAGAGAAGCTGTCTTAAAAATGGGTGGAAGGCAATTTTCAGAGTCCTGTTGCTGATCTAATGCATTTTTCTTTTGACATATGAAAAGTAGAAATAATTTCTTCCAGGTTTCTCATCAAAGAGAGCACTGTTTTTGAGCAGGTTGTCCTTTTGACTGCAGCTGAAGGATGATTTCATGTATTATGTAGGAAAATATTTAGGCTCAATCAATCAATTGAAAAACTTAATGCAACTTATTTTTTACACTTTTCTTTTCTTTTTAAATTTTGCTCTATTTTGTTGGTACTTCACATTTTCCACTTAGTCATGAGGCATCTCAGGGCTGTCCTAAAATATCTAACAGTGCTGTTGCATACAGTTTATTACATTCTACTTCTATTAACGCGTAATAATTGTACATGATCTGTTAAAAGTCATAGAACTAGGCTTCTGCTGAAAATATTTATCTGCGTTTATGGATTTTTAACATTTGTGCATCAAATACCTCATGGTGTATGTAGTAATGACTAAAAAAATGTTACATGCATGAAAAACTGAACACGTGTATCTGTTCTTAGAACGTTTCTCATTTGTATGGAACAGAGAAATACGTATTTAATTTGAAAAGAATCTCTTATCCTAGTGTAGCAGTACCCAGAAGAACATCCTGGTCCTTTTTATATGCAGATGAATGAAAGTGTAGTAGTTCATTAGCTCTGCCAGTTTTTGGCCTTTATTTGTTTTTTCCTTTTTTTCTCTTCTGAAGTAAAATGAAGGACAATTTTTTCTGCTGTGTAAAGCTGTTTAAAGTCACTAATTGCCTAATTGCTTGAATAATGTATATAATTTTTATGCTAGTACATAAAATTTAAATAACATGAGCACTTCTCAGTCATGAAGTTGTTCTGGGAGGTAAAGTGACTTACCATTTGAGGAGGAGCATGAGAAGGCAGGGATGGTGTAGGCAGTAAGCAGGAAAAAGCTGCAGTCTCTGGGTAGAGAAAGGAACAAACAGTCGTTCAAAGACCAGAGTGGAGACCAGTGATGTGAGAAGGTGGCAATAGCAAAGAGCACCATGAGCAGTTTTGGAAACTGCTGCTCTAAGCTGTAGTGTGGCCCCTGTAAATCAAATGGTGTCAAGGCCTTGAGCTGTCACAGAATCACAGAACGAACTAGGTTGGAAGTGACCTTTGAGATCACCGAGTCCAACCTGTGACCTAACACCTGCTCATCAACCAAACTGTGGCACTGAATGCCACGTCCAGTCTTGTTTTAAACACGTCCAGGGATGGTGACTCCACCACCTCCCTGGGCAGATGATTCCAGTCTCCCGTCACACTTTCAGTGAAGAATTTTTTCCTGATGTCTAACTTAAACTACCCTTGGCACAGCTTAAGACTGTGTCCTCTCGTTCTGTCAGTTGTTGCCTGGGAGAAGAGACTGACCCCGCCTGTCTACAGCCACATTTCAAGTAATTGTAGAGTGATAAGGTCACCCCTGAGCCTCCTTTTTTCAGGCTAAACAACCCCCATATGTGTCATTGTGCTGAGCTGAGAATTGCAGGCAAGAGTGTAAAAAGATGGTGTTTCAGACATGTTGTCTCTAGGGCAATATCAGATTACGTGCAATTTTTGATAATGTTAAGTGGGACCATATATTTTTAATCCAGGGTCTGAAATTAGCTGTGACTTTGTGGAGTAAAGGGCATCCTTGTTTATGAAGTTTATAAAGTTTATAAGACTTGGAGAGCAGATAACAAATGTTCTGAGCCTGAAGAGAGAAAATGGCTTATGACTAAGGAGTAGAAAGAACACTTCTAGTTAGGGTTTAGAGGTGATAAGTAAGCCTTGAAACTACTCAGAATTTGTCTCTCTAAATAGGAATTCTGCCCTGAAATGGCATGGCTGAAAAGTGTTTACTCTGAGAAAAAATTGTGATGTATCTCTGAACCATGTCATGTTTTGTTACATAGTTTTGTTCCAGAAGCTCTTGCATAACAAGGCAGGGCTCTCACGGAGCTGTAGCCTTTGTGAATTTTATTTACACTATGACAAAAATAGTAGCAAATTACTACAGCAGAACACAGCTAAAAGGTTAGAGGAGGGCAGATAAGAGAAATGCATCTGCAAAACTCTGCCTGTGGGTTTTTGCTTGACCTAAAGCATGTCACTGCTTCCTCTGACACAAGGCAGTAATTTTTTTCCTGTCTTTTCAAAATCTAAGTAGGACGTTAGATATATGTTAATTATATTTGTGTAATTTTACAAAATCACAGTGAATTATGCTGTTTTGCACCTTGAGAAAAGACAAGGAATATTTCCTTTATTTTGTTATATGCTGAAATTTCTTGGAAGCTGTCTACTGTAATGAATCATAGAATCATAAAATATCCTGAAATGGAAGGGAATCACAGGAATCATTGATGTCCACTCCTGGGCCTCCACAGCAAAGCCCCAAGATTCTTACCATGTGCCTGAGGACATCTTCAGACTTCTTGTCTGAAGAAGTCATCCTTCAGAAAAACTGAGGAGCCTTGATTGTGGCTGTGAAATGCACGCCTGTTGCTAACAGTAAAACCTCACCTGATGCATTCTAGCATGGAATTTGCTTTTCTCATTACTACTTTATTCTGGTAGCTTATACTTATCCTTGGCTAATCAATACATGCAAATCCGTGTACTTTTCAGTTATTTCCTGTTGAGAATGTTACTCTTTGTAAGTCCTTTTATACTAATCTCTTAATAAAAAGGTTTCCATTTTGTAAAATTGAGTGTTCAGCCTGTCTTACTCTTCTCCTCAAAATCCTTTAGTTCTTAGACTGCTCTTATCTTTTCTGTGTTATCAGTGATTTCTCACTTGCATGTAATTAGAACTTGCCCATTATTTTGGCAGAGCAGTTAGGGAAAATGGTAGGTAACGTCAATCTCAAAACAAGCTATTGAATTATTCAGCTGATGTGATTTTCTCCAGTTTGATACTTTTCCTTCTAGTACATTATTTACTTATAGAAAGTTTATCATTTTTTTTGTTCTAGAATCCCTTTTGTGATTCTGGTGTTTTTCATTTTTAGTAATACCCCATGCTGTGAAGAAACAATGGCTTCACCATAAATGACTTGTTTCACTTGCCTAGAAAGCATATTGTCCTATACTATACTCCTATTCTCCCAGAATTTTAACTTGAGAGAAGCCTCTCAAACCATCACTTCCACTTTACTTCACCAAAGTTTGACTTTTAAACCTTGCAGAGATCTGAAACTTGTGGGTTTGTCTTGATACATAGAAAGCGCAAGGGTTTTACAGAGTACTTTAATAAAAGTAGCTGTATTTCTAAATCTTAATACAGCTTAAGAATTTGTTTTTCATCTTGGCAGCATTCCCACTGGTAGGACTTAAAATTTCTAAAATTGATGCTGCTTCTGCAAAAATAGTTTTTAAATGTCCCAAATATGGTGAAAAATATTTGGAAATAAGGTCTGAAATTTGAACAACTTGTAAAAGTTGAGCTGCATTTAGATTTTCACTACCACTGTTTCCTTTTTAAAAATGGATGCCATGATTATCGGGATTAACAAGCAACAACACTGTGTTTAATAGAAAAAACACTTTTTCTCCTCCAGAAGATGAGCAACTTGTTCTGCTCAGTACTATTCTGTTTTAGGGTCTTTACCTGACTGTATTCTCTTGCTGCTTGTAGGTCACTAGCTGCAACCTCTTCTTAGGCTGATTTGAGTTGTGTTACTCTGTTGATCATTCCTTGACATCTTCTTCCCTGTGATGAAATGTGAACAAAGAGAAATTCACAATGGGCTTTACCAATGAAGCTTCTCCTGAAACAGCAATGCTAAATATCATTATGTAATGAATCTATAACTAGCCTTATTAACCTATGGTGCTCATTAATTGGTGCAGTAAAATGATAATATTCTAATCCTGTATTATACTTCTGGATTTTCAACTTTGACATCCTAAAAGGGGATAACAGGATTTCAGTGCCAGATTTATGAGAAAAATAGGCAAAAGAATACCTGCTTTTGGTATCTTTATCCACAAGATTTCATGAATGAAGGTAAATGTGAGTATGGATTGCATTTTTCTACTGGGTTTTGTCTTGTGGGGCTGAAGGTCTAAAGGGCTGAGGAGCTGCACTGGGACTGCTAGAATTGGCTGTGCCCGGCTTGGAGCAGCCTGAGCCTCTTCTCTCATTGAGGCAGCAAGTCCTCTGTTCTTGATGTGCTCTCTCTGTCCTGTGAATTTACCTAGAGTCATTCTGGCCTCAGCACCCTGAGGAGTGCTGCAGGTAACAGGAGGACCTTAATTACAGTACTATTACTACTACAGTACAATTACATACCACAGTAATGTTGGAGCTTGCAAAGCCATTTGTCTGTCTTTAAAGGTCAACAAAGATTTCTTTTCTTGGTGTATCTAATTTCTAGACTACTGTGCCTTATGTTTTATTTTGTTTAACTTATCTTGTTTATGAATTCCTGTTCTGTAATTAATTGTTTCTGTCATAGATAATCCTTTGTCAGCTGTTTCTGGTCACTTTAGAACAAGACACCATGTATGTCACCTACTTGTTGACTCAGTGAGATATCAGGAGAACATTATTAAACCTGTCATATCTATACATCTTTTTCCATCAAGCTTGCATGGCTTACCAATTACTTCCAAGAGTTAAAAACAGCATTTGAAAAAGAGCTGTTCTAAGAACATTTTAACAGAGACTTGCTGAAGACAGGGATAGTTTTCAGGTTCTGTTTCTGTCTTCCATAAATGAATTTGGGCTGTTAAGCTGAAGTTTGTAATAAGGTGGTCTTGTCAGTAGAAGCACTGGGATTTGGATGTCACTGATAGCAGTCTTAGAGTGATGGATACTAAAAATCTGGAAAATGTTTTCCATGCATGGAGATGCTGCTCCTTATCTGGCATCTAAAATATTTCTACAAAACATACCTTTATATATATGCAGTATACAGGGTGTCCTAAGAAGCATTCAGAAGTATCTATAACTCATTCTTCCCTTTCCCTCTGGCAAATTGTACATAGAAAGTCTGGCCTACTGCACAAATAAAATTTGCAATAACTCTGATTTCTCTGACTAGTCAGAGCATTAAATTGCATGGATATTTGCTGCTGAATTGGGTTATAAGAACAAACCACACTCTTTTGTTTTTAGGTACGACAAATATAACAGCTTTCTTGTATCATTTTCTTATATCCTTATTTAACCAGCACAAGGGAAATTTTTGTAGCTTGGTGTGTTTAAAATTTATCACCAACTCCAAATATCAGGAGCTGTGTCTAAGAAAAACTGTTTTCTTACATACAGAAAGGGGAAGGAGAAAGAATGGGGCATGTAACTTTTCTCAGAACCAGAGAGTAAAATTATAACAATCTCATGTGCAGTTAACTGTGGAGAGAATAAGCAACCACAAATATTTAATTCTGGATGTTGCTTAAAGGGCTTCCTGGAAGTGCCTGAAGAAAACCCAAACCCTATCACCTATAAATTAGGGTCAATATTAAAGGCAAGCCTAGGTATAGTATGAAATCAGTTTTATGTGTGGATGAGCCAAAATTTGGTATCTGCTCTCAGATACTTTCCTTTGCTTCACATACTCAAATAGATATGCTTGGCTTTTACTTCAGATTTATGGTTATGGACCCTGAAACTCTGGCCAAGGTCTAAACAAACAAGTAACCACAATTATCTCTCTCCTTGTCTTCTTTTTTAACTGCACTATAGGATTGTAGCTGTAGTAGTTTCAGAATATATATTCAACATATCTGAAAGTCTGGATCATTTAATACTTATCAAACAGACCTAAAATGCATTTTTTGCCATATCCCATGAATTTTTCTTTATCCAGCAGATGGAATATTTCATACTACATAGCTCTTAACAGCAGTTCAGTTTTGAACCTCTGAAGTCCCTATTGAATTTGCAATAGCACTTTAACACATTGTAGGAAATGTTTCTACTCCTCAAGTATTTTAAAGATGCCATTTTTTCTGTTTATTTGAGTTGCAGGACCGTGTTCAATTTGCTGTGTTGCTGCAGGCAGATAGACAATTGCTGATTTCTGCTGTCAAGAGAATGATGGGGAATCTCCATTCCCCCTGAGCTAACAGACTTGCATTCCCATGCAAGTCTGAAGAGAGAAAGCAGAGCCAACTTCTCTCTTCCTGCAATGTTGGCTTTAGCTCCCTCATACAAACTGCTTAACATCCTGTCTTGTCATGACCCCCAGCTCACTGCCTTTTTTTACACACTGGAGAGAAAATCCACCACAAAGACTTATTATGACCTAAAAAATGTGGTCCTGGACATGAAATTTTTCCTGCTAAAGAATAAGAAAATGATGCAGTCTAACACTATTTCAGAATTGAAATAGTTGAGTCTTAGAGTTTTGCACAGTAATTTTACTCCTGTTTTTTAACAAACTTAAAAGGAAAAAATCCTTTATGAAACTTCTGATCAAACCCAATTCTGACTGGGTGATCTCTCTTCCCTCACTGTGAGCTTTATTGTTTGTGAGAGTGTAACTCACAGTGAATAATACGAATTATTAGAACCTGTGAAGATAGTTCTATTTGGTGTAAATTTACCGTTAGTTCTGGTTACCATTTATACTGTTGACCTCAGCATTGTGGGAGAGCTGGAGAATAGCTTTGTAGAGAATTACTTGTGTGCTGTGGTGGGCCCTTGAGTTGATTGTGAGCCAACACTGTGCGCTTGGAGCAAAGATAGCCATACATACTGTCATTGATATTATCTTTCTCAGGGAGAAAAGTTTTTGGAGAATATTGTGGTAGATGAAGAAGGTGTCTTGATCTGTAGATCCTGTAATCCTTTTAATCTATATTAGCACTGCATAGCAAATAAGTATTTTTTGCCTCTTGCTTTCAGCAATATTTTTAAGGTTATAGAGCATGCAAAAAATATAGGTTCATATATAAACATTAATTTTCAGTTGATTCAATAGTAGAAGTGTCTTATTATCTCTGTCTTCACCCAAGCCTATTGCATTTTTCTCCAAGGAGTTTTGATTTAGAGCAGTTTGATCTAGCTTTCCTGGCACTTTTTCTGTAAGTACAAAAGAAAACAGGGCTGCCTTTTGCAATTAGGTCTGGAACCATTTTGGTTTATGCTTTTACAACACCTGACTCTAAAAGTCTTGTTGTCATAAAACAGATTAAAGAACTATAGTGTCAGATGACATGCTATCCTGGATCTTGACCCTCATTTATTTTTAAACAAATTTTGATTTTTGAAACACTGCTCTAAAACTTCCTGACAAGTCTATCAGTAATATAATTTAGATTCCCTAAATTGTTCAGGCTTTAGTTAAAAGTATTGGGAACCATTGTTTTTTATTATTGTCTTATTTTGTGACACCTTATAACAAGTTCAAAATGTCAAGGTCAATTTTTCAGTTTATCATATCCAGTTTCTTTTTTAGAAGCTATACCTCATTCTGCTAATTTCTTTCTACATTTGAAATTTGCCCATGCAACATGCAGCAGTTTGGAGACTGAGGTGCAGCGGCCTGAAAGCCATGGTGAATAAAGTCATCTTCTTAGAGTGCCTTCTTTGCATTTTCTTCCATTCAATAACACATCAAATGATCCTTTTGACAAGAATTTTATGAGACTGAAATGAAAAATGGCTATGATATGTGATTAACCTGAGGGTCAACTTAAATGAGAATTACTTTTTGCTTAGGTGTTTGGAACATGTTTTCATGTAAATTTGTTTTTATAGAGTCCTTACAAAATGAGATATTCATAATAGATGAATGAGCCTTACTCAGTATGCTTTTCAAGTTCCTAAAATTGAAGGAATCCTAATGGATGCATTAAAATTAGCTGCTACAACTTTGCTTTGAATAAAATATAGATAAGCAGTTTCATTATGCACTTTCTTGAGGATATTGGCAAAATTTAATTATGAAAGGAAATATATTTAGTGCATGCTTTTTACCAAAACCTAAGGTAAACGGACAAGGTTTAAAGTTTACTCTAGGTTAAATTTTGGCCAAATAACTTTTTGTTAAAGAAATCAAATCTTAAGGTACCTATCCTCATCAGAGAGTAAATTAGGAAGGAAAGCACACCCAGGTCTTGTTGAACCCTAAACAGGCTTCTTTATTATCCTTAGAGATTAATGAAAAAAAAAAATAAGACAACCTGATGTTATGCTAATGTAGTATGATAATAACCCCAGATGTATTCATTCTGATTTTATAGGGTGGAAACTATAGCAGGTTAGTTTAGAGGAATGCAGATGCCTCTCTAGTTTAGTGTGTGGCATGTAAGGGTAAGATGTTAGCAAGGAAGGCTTACAATTAAGCAGTCAAGGAAAGTTTTATTTAACTAAGTGTGTTGATTAGGTCATTATTTAGGAATAAAATAGTGAACTGTCTCAGGTGAGTGGTGAGAGGAATACTAAGTGAATAACTTAAAGTGTGGGACATCATTAACAGTTGTATTAGGAATACATGAGCAAAGCCATTAAAGTTTTCCTGATAAAAGAAGAGTGATTTCTGTGAAACTTCAGGGGTGCTGTCTAAATCCTGCATTACAGATGCATAAAACCCTGGGGTTTGTTTGTTTATCTGAAATGTAAGGAGTCCTCCACAAGTTTTAGACTGTGTTGAGTATTTTGCCCTTGTATTTAAGTGCTGGTCAGAAGACTGGTGGTGTGGGATGAAACAGGAAAAAGAGTAGGAGGGTAAAGGAGAAGTGTTAAGGTCATAAAAATGTAGAGGGCATTATGGAGGTAATGGAGGAATTTTTTGTAAACATGTCTTCAAATGCTTATGGCAGGTTGGAATTTGGTAGCAAGGTTGTAATTGGATGATGCTGGTGATGTCTGCAACATAAAAACAGTAATGTGGTGGACTCTGGTGGTCCTTTTCTACTGGAATTGCTGTAAGTTATGGTGATGGCTGGACAGCTTATGCCTTGGCTTAGATTGCTAGGGCAATAATTATTTTGAAATGAGGAAATTATTTTTAATGTATTTTAAAACAAGGTTTATTATTTTTTAATGTAAGGTGCTTTTCAAATCAATTTCCCTTTTTGTGATTTTACTGTTAAATTGAATGTTTCTGAACTTGGCACATGCAGGCACTAGTTTAATAATTATAATTACCTGGTTTTGCATAATAATTGGGATCATTGTAAACCTTGAGTATTTTTAGAACCACGATCATTTCCCTATAGAATTTCAGACAAATTTTTGGTTTCTCTGTTCCTGATGTAAAAGGCAGGGATAAAACAAAATTGCATTCTAGAGAAAGATGAACAGATGAGTTAAAATAATTAAATTTCCTTTCTTAGTACTACTTTGTTTCTTTTGCAGATACAAGATTTTGGGTTTTTTTTCCTTTAAATGATTGACATTTCAGCGCAGTAATATTTCTGCGTGCAAAGGAGAATCTGCATCTCTGCTCCTGTCAATCATCATCTCAGCTAAGAGATGACATAAACAGGTGCATGTACAGAGGATTTTCAAATGTAGTATAGAACACACAAATGTGTTGTTTGTGTACAATTCTTTGAAGGAGTAATGATGACTGAATGACAAAGAAAGCTTAATATGAGTTTCAAGTGTTGCTTTTTCTCTGGTCCACTCTGAAATCCCTGAGCTACAGCACTCTAAAACTAATGGGAAATAAGGTGGCAGGCCTGGGGGTGGTGCTGCCACGAGGCTTCACGCTGGTCCCAGTGGGTGGAGACCTGTGTCAATAACAGACCCTGCTGCGGGTGATGGTTGGCTGTAGTCCATTCCACACCAATTGTGACACTTGGACTTCGGTGGGAATTTCGCATCAACACCATGAGATCATGTTGTAACGTGTTGCATGACAGCAATTTGGGCCAGCTTTTTATAGATTTGACTGAGGTGCATGGGCCACCTTCACTTAACCCATAAGAGGTCAATGATGCCTGAGAAATATGCAGGTGCTCTAGTAGTGCACCTGCATTAGTGATTTGATTGCCAAAGAGCTGCTTTCTGTTGTTAATTTGCCTTGCATCTTTTCCTGGAGGCTTCTGTTATGCTTTTGATCTTGTCACTTTGGCACTTTATGTGATTTCCCTCCTGCTGGAGGAGGAAAAAGGAGACCGAGGAAAAAGGAGACCGAGGAAAAAGGAAACCAAGGAAAACCTGGAAACCAATACTGATGTTTTACTTCATGGCACATTTGTAGCTGCCCACATTCAGGTTGGACAGAGATCCCTCCAGCAGTATGCTGGGGCTGTGCTGCTGTGTGCTGCTGAGCCCACTGGGGTATCTGCCCAAGGCCGACAATTTATGCACCACTAGGGTGCTAGGACCAGCAATTTAGCACCATACACCAATATGCTGGTGTATTTATGTTGTATTTATGTATATATTTATGTATATATGGTGTATTTATGTTGGTGCATAAATATATGCTGGGTGCCACTCAGCTTGAAACCAGCTTGGCAGTATCGGGGTCCTCATGGACCTCAACTGACGCTGAGCCAATTGTGCCCTTAAAGCGAAAAAGGCTAATGGTATTCTGGGCTAATGGTATCCTTCTGTCCCTCAGCAGGCTGAGGGACATGATCCTTCCCCTCTCCTCAGCACTGGCGAGACCACACATGGAGTGTGTTCTGGGCCCCCAGTGGAAGAGAGACATGGACACAGTGGAGAGAGTCGAGTGAAAAGTCACAAAGGTGGTGAAGGGACCTGAGCATCTCTCCTATGACCAAAGGTTGAAAGAGTGGGGACCATTCAGCCTGGAGAAATGGATGTTTGGTGCTGTTGGGATGGATCTTATCAGTGTGTACAAACAGAAGTAAAAAGAGGGAGCCATGCTCTCTTCAGTGATTCCCAGTGACAGGACAGGAGGTGATCAGCACAAACTGAAACAAGTGGTTCATTCCATCCAAAACAGAGCCCCATACAAGCCACTAGAAAATTAACTCTATCTTGGCCAAAACCAGCATACCTCTGGAGTATGTGGAGTTTCCCTTTTTGGTGATATTTAAAAGCCCTCTGGACATGTTTCTGGGCCACCAGGTCTAGGTGGTCCTTCTTGAGCAAAGGGTTTGGACCAGATGGCCTCCAGAGGTCCCTTTCTGGTGGGAAAACCTCAGCCATTCAGCAGAGACACAGTGTGAAGGTATACCCTTTGGTCATTGCACCACACTGGTTTATAATGTAGGTACACCCTTAGAAAACTTGAGCCTCATTGGTTTGCTAGAGTCTGCTCAGTCTTGATCCAACTGTTTCTTCTGATTGTGCAAAAACTACAGTGAGTAGTAATTATTGACAGAATACAGGAGGTGGATAAATGTAATAAACACATATAGACTGTATGACAGGAAAATCCTGTCACAATTTCTAGCAGAATATGTTTAATGCCATTGAAGAATAAGAATCTAAGTTTCTGAGTCACTGTAATAACATGTGGGTCTAATTTTTATGGGCAGGATTATGTGTCTATAAGCAAATCCAGTTGTGAGGGATTAATATGATATTAAATAAAGGTAAAATTTTAGCTCTTCTGCAGAAATGAGAAGTCTGGTCTCTCTACTAAGGAGAATTTTATGAATAAAGATTTATGAAATTTGGGTGTTTCAGGTTCATGGTTCATAATACAGGTTAGAATATTGTAAAGCCAAAGAGAGAACTTTTGGAACACCCTGTCTTCCTTGTTGCCTGCATAGTTGTCCATTTACAGAACATTTGTGAAAGCTTCTGAAAAAGAAAAATATTGAAGAAAAATAGTACGAAGACTTCTAACCAAGGAAAAAAGTTCAATATAACCTCATCTTAAATGTTTGCCTTACAAGGACAAAAGTAATACCATTATGCAACTTTTATGAGACAATAATCCTATTCCCCGATGGGACAGACTATTTTGCCTCTGGCATAGCTTACTGTGTTACGACCTCATAAAACATGACAACATTGCATATTCTTATGCAGTACCTAGAGCTCTGCCATGCATAACAATTGTCTATAGATGCCAAGAAATGTGATGCCACTTTCAAGGCCTGAATATTATGCTATGTTGGATGGATTCCAGGAAATTTCAGTGTTTTAAGTGTCTGCGTGAAGACACTTAAAATGTGAAATTTATTTTTTAAAAGCTATAAAATTGTTGCTTTTTAGTAATGTCGATATTATATGAGAGAAGAAAGTGGTGGGGAGTGTTACATGAGTGATATAGGGGACAGAAGAAAGCAGCATATTGACTCCATGATTCAGAAGGCATAAAAAGCATTTATTAATAGAAATTCACACTTCTTAAGAGCACCGTGGAGGTAAGATCTGATTGGTCTTTAGGAAACATCTCTCACACTATTGGTCAAGCAGGAACAACTCCTTCTTGTAAACATCTTTCACAAACACCAGGTGCAAGGGATAAGATAATAATTGTTTTAATTCTTTCTCTAGCTTTCCCAGGCCGAGCCTGGGAGAAGCTATGTTTCTCTGTTACCAGAGAGTGAGAATATCCACAGAGGAGGGCTCTGACAGCAGCTATTTTTTCCCCTTAGATCACCGTGCTGCTCTGGGTACAGAAGAATTTCAAGTGAATGTATATATCCATCAATTTCCTCTTTTAGTTCCTAGTAAATTCTGGTTTTCTGCATTGGCATTTTGCATGAAATGGTTGTTCTAGATCTTTGAGACCGCTTCCACAAGAACTTAAAGCCATGATCAGCACATCTGACCAGAGCCTGGTAAGTGTGTTATGACAAAGCCTGACACTGGGTTTTCTCCTAAACTGGAGCAGTGAAGTGAGCATCTTCTGTGGGAATAGCTGGATTACAGCACTCTCCGGCCAGGCAGTCAGACCTTTGGTGCAGTTCCTACTGGTCTGTGTGCCACAATCAGCTTAGAAACATTCTGTGAAACTAAATCATAATCGATTTTTAATGTTCTCGTCAAATCTGAACATTCCTGCTGGCTCAAGCAGCGTGTAGGTTTGGCTGCTGGGGAGGAGCAGAGAGGGCTGTGCAAAGCTGGTCAAGCCAGGAGATGAGTTGGCCCTCACAACCCAGGAACAGTGAACTCCGTGTGTCAAGCAAAATGTATTAACGACTCCCCTTTGCAGGATACGGGGCTATAATTGTTAGAGTGGTCAAGGCTTGGGGTCCCCAGAGGGCTCCATGGGAAGGGCACAGGAGCTGCAGGCCGGATGGCTGGAATTGGGTTGGGGGGCGAGAGGCTGTTGGCTGAGGAGAGAGTCAGCTGAGTGACAGCTGAAAGTGAGGTTGTGATTGGCTGGAGGAGCGCGTGGGCAGCGTATGACCGGGAAGCTGATTGGATGACAGGACTCCTGGACAGCAGCGCTGTAGCTGGGCCAGCCAATGGGTGCCCTCCTTTGGGTAAGTTCTGTTAGGCCTCGGTTTGGTTTCAGTGTGTCAGGCAGAGGTTAAAGGATAAAAATGGTGGTTTCTGTAATAAAGGGATCTCCTTCGGATGCATAAGGGGGTCTGTGTCGCTTTGTTCCCCGTTGCTACACTCCCTGACAGGAATTACTTCAAAATAATCTTTAGGAGAGGAGCAAGTATGTACACCACATTAGATGTTGCCTGCAAAGCATCTAGTATGCCTTCTAGAAGTCTTATTTGCCAGAATCACAGCTTCATATGTTTCCTGTCCAAACAGGACAAAAATTTGTAGAATCCCACTTACTATAATACGACGAAGCTCTTATTGTGCACAGTCTGATGCACATTTAAGAAATTACATTTACTATTATATAATATGATAAAGTGCTACCTAAGAGATGTTGGTTTAACAAGTAGCCTTTGCAAGGCTATGCTAAATGAGAAAGCATGATCACTGAAAGAAATTATCAAGTTGTGCTATGATTTATATTTTGGCTATCAGAAAGCATAATTGAACCTCCCTACATCATGAAGCCAAAATCCTAGTGATCACAGTGATTCTGAAAGGTGTGGGTTAAGAATTTTAATTGGAGCCTCCCCGGTTTTTGTAGCTGCTCAAATTACTTGAAATTAAGAAGTATTAATATGCTTGCTATTTTATTTTCTCATCTATGAATATTCTGAATATGTGACACTTTTTGATATCTATGGCATCTCATTTGTTCTCATAATATTGCATTTGTGGGTTTTTTGGAGGTTTTTTTACAAGTCTACACTTTTGATAGAACCTCAGAAATAGCTGTCCAGCTTCATCCTTTCCAAATCTCAATGACAATAAAGTTTTAAAGATAAGAATTTATGGGCAGTATTCATGCCATAATTACAGACTATCTGCAGTGTCATTCTGTGAAAATGACTTGATGACAAAAAGGTTGATGAGAAATAATTGCTTACTTTTTGTTGTTGCCAAGTACTTCTGTATTTGCTACCTGAGCTATATTAAAACTATTTTCTGATTTCTTTTACTATTTTAAGATACTTGCAGAAGACAACTGTGACTATAATTCTGTTAGACAGGAGTTGCTCAGTTTACATAGAAGATGGGCCTCTTAGTAAGGGCAAATGAGGTGTGGAACAGCTGATAAGAATATGTTAAACTCCAGCCTGCTCTTGTCAAATGCAGAACATGTGCCCTGAAAAGCAAGATGATATAAGGAATCGTAAGGGTGGTGCACTGACGAAAGATTATGTTTTATCTTGTATTTTACATTGTGCTGTGTTTTATAATATGCAGTTTTCAGAAAAAAAAATGCAGTTTTCATTTTGCATTGCTTGAAAAAATCATTCTGAGCTGAACTGGAAACAGAATTATTTCTTTTAAATTATATCCAGGTTTTCATGTTCTACTGCCGAAGGAAATATGTGGGTGCGTGCTTTATTTCTTGCATTGTTTTAACAAATGCATATCTTATCTAGAATATTAAATTAGAAAGTAGAAGAATAACCAAGCTGGTATTGAGGAGTGTGGTTTTTTTAGGTAGGCAATAAAATACAGGATTTGGTTTCATGGAACTGCCTCTCCTGGTGCAGGTAAAAAATCAACCCGTCATCGTATTTCTGTACAAAATCATCAAACACTGGCAAGGAAGGTGAAGATACTTTTCTGATGATTGCACCAGATGAGTCAAATTTGGGGATCTTGAAAGATGTTACAGCATCACAGAGATAGGTAACAGAGCATATATCTATTTACTTGTACCTTGCAGCTTTGAATCTTGGTGAATACCTATGGGATTTGGGAGTAATTGCCCTATTCATACATTTTGTGTCTTGGGCCAGTACTTACAGTATTCTGTGTACAGGATATTGAAATCTTTTAGGATTTGTGTTTTGATTTTTTTACATTTCAGCAAAGAAAATGTCTTAATGTTTAATTTATGTATGTCTTTCTTTTACAGCCTATATAACTGTCCCATAAACCAAGCAGCTGTGAACATCTAAGGAATTTTAAGTGAATTTGTAGTAGTGTAGGATTAATATGCTTATCTCATACATATTTCTGTTTGCTTGAAAGCTATTGTGAATTGTGAAACAGTAAGAAGCTTTCAGTTGTTTTCTTCCCATTAAGGGCTGACCAAAACATCTGTAATGATATCTGTAATGATATCTGTAATGTTAATTTGTGTAACAATTCCTTTGATCTTGCCTGATTCAGCTTTCAAGACTGATTCTACTTGTCCCATAAAAGTAATAGGAATGGAAGTTTTCTTCTGTTTCTCCCTTCCAAATGCATTTTTAGTTTTTTTTCAATGTCTTTCATAAGTATTGAAGTTAAACTTAATGGGCAGGATTACTGTTAATCAGTGTTGTTCTGCTGCCTTTGAAAGAGAGGCCAAGACATTCTGAGTATAATACTCATTACAGAGAGTACTGCATTTTTAATGAATGCTAGACCTTTAGTGGTAATCTCCCTCATTGGCCACAGCTGTCAGTGGCTAGTTTTGATTATGATTCCTCTCCAAGGCAACTTTTTATTTTCAAAGAATATGAAAAAATAAAAACTTGTCTCAAAGGGATTTTGCTTTGCATTAAAAAGCATCCACATTAGGGGAAGACCCCTCCCTTTATTTATGGTCATCAAGAGGGAAACCCTGGAGGAACCTTGACAAGATCTCAACTCAGATTGAGAAAGCCTGTGTCAAAGTGTGACATTTTTCAGACAGCTTATGAGAAATAGCACATGTTAAACATAAGATCCTAAGATACAATTAATCACAGTGATACAGGAAGATATATTTATTTTTTCACTGTGCTTTGAGTTAATCTGCTCTTGTAATGCAGATGAAAATAATCAAGAATAAAGCCTGGAGAAGAAGAAAAATGTGTACAAAGCTGTCAACCCTGGGTTTCTTTGGTAGGGCAGATATATCAACAAAAAACTCTTTTGTATAAGGAGTCATCAAGATGTGACATTTATGGGTTATGGTAATTTTGGATAAGGTGTACACTTAGTGATGGAATATCTTCTCACCAGCCAAGCTGTATTTAAGAGAATGACAGCTGTAATTGGAGAATACAACCTCATTTGTAGTTGAGATCTCTTGCTAGTCAGTTGTGAATTGATAGTGACAGCAAGTCCAAAATTCTTGTTATTGCCTGCTAAAATGATCCCTTTAAGCATACAGGAGGCCACATTTCTTTGTTAACTTCTGCTCTCAGACATAAACTCACTTAGAAAAGTTTACCAATAAATAAAATAGCGCTTAAAGTTGTTTATACACGCTAATGTGGGTTTGAGCTGGGGATATATACGGCAAGATCAATCCTGCAGTTCTTCTGTACCTTGAACTTCAATTAATGGCATGCCATGTGCTTTGGGGAGTAGAGGGCAATAATATCAAGATAAATCACTTCTAAAGAACAGGGAAATGAATGTGTGCCATGATGCTTTGTGTTGGTTCTGGCTAATTCTGGGGTCTTCTGCGGATGAAGGTCATTGAATCTATCAAATAAAGCAAAAGAACTGTACACTCTCTGGTTCACATCAGACTAACTAGACAATAACTATACTCTGGTTGGACAGTAAATTCAATGTGCAAAATTGGTAAAATTCTGGATTGTTTTCTCCTTTGACAGTCACACAGTCAACTTTGAAATTCCAGACCTGAGTTCTCATGTGAAAACATCTTTACACTAAGAATTTTATCTGAGATGATTCTGTTAAAATGTGGATACCTTGTGCTTTTTAAAGCATTCTCATCTCTCTTCCTCTCAAGAGTAGGAAGTTCTAATGCAGTTGTGTAGCTCTGATCTTACATTTTAATCCAGAGAAGGTGAAATGGCACAGGATGTCTGCAAAAGTTAGAATTTTCCCCAGTTCCTGAAGAGACCAAAATCTCCTCTGGAGTTGGGCAGCCTGGAGAGTTCAGCCGAAGAGGATAAGAGAAGGCATCATATCCAGAGACTATTCATTTACCACAGTTTTCAACTACCAGTGGTAGAAAAGCATCCCTTTGGCTGTAGTTTGAGATCTTTTTGATTGATTTTTTTTCCCTTTCAATAATGGGCACTACAGGAATAAAAATATCTGTTCAGTATGGCTTAGAACCCTTTATCCTATTTTTTATTTGGTTGTTATATGCATTGGAAACAAAAGTGTTAAAACATTTTTCAAACTGTCTTTGAAAACAATTTTCCAGTGATCTATGTAGAAGAATACCACAGCTACACTGTTTTTTCTAAAAAGGCTTGATTCAATTTTTCACATTACTCATTTCTCTGATGAAAATTCTAGGCAACTTAACAGTCTTCAAATCTCTGTTTTATTGCCGATTCTTTATAAAAGCAAAATAATTATTCTTAGTAGTTAATTTGATGATCACACAAGGACTTAGCTTTGAGGCATTTTCTCCCTCTTAAGAAGCTACAACAAAAATTTTTTTTTTGTGAAATGGTTAGCATTAGTATACCTTAACAGCAGGCACAATGAGAAAATAAACACTTGACTTCTGCTTTTCATTTGTAAATTTCCAGTGTGACTTCTGGTTCTTGGCAAACATAAAAGATTTTTACAGGAAATATCTTTCTCATGATTGAACAATGTATTCCTGAGTTTTGAAGAGGCATAAAAATCACGTTTTTTTGTGTGTGTGACTTCTAAACTGTTAATCCAAGCCTGATTATACAGAGCCGTCTCTGCATACTGATTTATTAAAATGAGCATTAAACTAAGTTTTTTTGCCTGACAGATTGCTCTTTCTGGTTTACTAAGAAACGTGACACTTTTGTCAATATTATAGTAAGCATAGTAAACTCTCGCATGCAAAATATAAACAGTATAACTTTAGATGGAAAAAGCAGACAGCTCATGAAGACAAAATGAGGAAAAATGCACTGTAGTTGCATACTATTTTCTTGACTAATAGATGCATCCTAAGTTCTAGAAGTATTCAGATTCAGACCTGTGAGAAAGGAAATTCTAGGATTTAGAGTTTCACAAAGGACATGCTGTGCATCAGTTTTTATAGACCTGTAGTAGAGTTTTCAGCCTAAAGATGTCTCAGAATTGTTGTGCTGGGACAGAGCACTTGGGAAGGCATTACGTGTGTTCAGCTTCTCCAGTACAGAGAATGACAAGATTTATTTATTATGTTTGTTTTATGATTCATTTATTATGTTTGCATTGTCTAAATGCAGTTTTAATTATTAACCATATTTTTGGTGTGTCTGTAAGCATACTTACAATGGTAGAAGCAATCACTGGATGGCTAGAGATGTACCCTGTGCCTCACTCCACTGCCTGTAGCAGCATCCTGGGTCTTGGAAAGCAAGTCCTGTGGAGACATGACACCCCAAAATGAAGTGAATAGGACAAGGGGACAAATTTTAAAAATGGCCTCATAGACACCTGTGCCAGAACACACTATTGAGTGGGTGTATCATATGATGTACCATGCGCCAACCTCTGGGACAATTGAACATTACAGTGGACTGTGAAATACCAGACTGAAAACAATGGGTGATGGGACCTTCAAACATTGGGATGTAGCGAAGGCCACTGGATTAGTTAACAGTAGAACTCTACCAATTGAGCTGGCCCTGCCCAATCAAAACCTCCATGTACGGTTGAAGGGGATAAAGTCCTCATGGTGAGTATGAGAAATGTGTTAGGGAACACAGTTTGGATTAGACCCGCCTCAAGCAAAGGCAAACACATCCATGGAATTGTTTTTGTTCAAGGACCTGTGTGCACTTGGTGGGTAAAGCAGAGGCACGGGGAAACACGATGTGTACCTCAAGAGGATTTGAATTTTGTGTGAGAACAGTCAGTAATATTAAATTGTATAATGTTGGTTGCTGAATGACACTGCCACTGTATGTCATATCTGCCATCAGCAGTAAGGACTGCTCCAGATAGACCAGTCATGAGCTCCTGATGCAGCTTGCAACCACCCAACAGCACACCAGCCCTTCTGCCCTAGTAGACACCTAGGACAGATGGAACTCACAGTCATGAACTGAATGAACACAGCAGAAAACTTGGAGGGAAGGCCATTGATTATGGAAAAAATGTTTGTTGCTTGTGTGTGTGTGTGTGTGTGTGTGTATATATATATGTATATGTATAGTTGGAAGGGATAGGATCTGGGCATGACATGGATGGTGTAGAANTATATATATGTATATGTATAGCTGGAAGGGATAGGATCTGGGCATGACATGGATGGTGTAGAATAAGGGGTGGATAAGATGCTGGTCCCAGCCACAACAGAATTAATTTCTGTGGTAGGCAGAGGAAGCAGGCATGGCGAGGACCTGGAGGTTATTGTACACCGCTTCATGTCATTGCTGGGGATGAGGGGAAAGGAGTCTCTTCCAGGAAGAAGAGGTTCCTTCTAGTTGGGAAAGCATGGTGGAAGTAGGGTTCTGGTGACACTGATTCTGACCCTGTGGAAGGGGTTGGGTAATGCTCATTCCAAGCCGGAGGGAGCAGTCAGGGTGGCATGACTGCCATTGGGTTGAGCTTTCCAGGGAGCATGTTGCATGAGAATCACTCCCTCTTTTGTACACTTTTACTAACAATATTGTTGTCATTACTGTTTGTTTTCTTATGTCGCTGCTGTTGCCAGTAAATTGTTCTTATCTCAGCCTATGATCTTTACCTTTTTACCTCCATTTTTCCCTCACAGGGAAGGAGAGGGAGAGGGAGCAAACGAGTGGCATGTGGTTTGGATTCTCAGTGGGAGCACTAAACTGGGGAGTACCACTCCTAAACCTTGACATACACAAAATAATGTGTGTAGTTTTGCTTTTAAAAATTTCAAATGGATGAATTTAGTACATTGTAACAAGACAAATCAGTATCAAAGTGCTGCCTGTGAAAATAATGAAAAAATGTTATGATTGTCTCTTATGAGCTGTTGCAGGGACAGTAAATGACAGTACTTGTTATCTCGCCTGTCTGATCAGTGAATTTTGAAAGTTTTCTGTTTTGCTTCTTGAGGCCAAGCACAAGAGTAACTTTGTCAAATAGGACAGTCTTGACACTATCTGCTTATGATTAAAAAATAAATGTTTGTACAAAATAAACCAAAATAGAGAAAGCGTTTTATCATTCCTAATAGCATTGTCAGACTGGGAGGAAACTGGGAATGTTTTTCCAAAACTGGAAAAGTACGATGTTTCACTACTGTTCCTATGGAAACTGGTGCTACTACAGTGTGTACTTCTTGTTCCTCATTCCTTATGCCTGAGGTACAGCGGTTGCTCATAACAACACTCTTATGAATAACATCAGGATGCCAGAGAAATTTGAAAGTGCATTATTTGTTATCTTCCTCTTTTCTGAACTGTGATGCAGACATGTCAAGGCTACTGCTGGTTGTCTGAACTAGCACACAGGCAGTGTGGTTGCACAGTGATCTTTCAAAGAGATGTCAATGAGCAGAAGTCACCTTTGGAGCATTGGTTCTGAAGATACCCACTGTGATCATAGTCAATTACATGTTCATTGTTTATTTAAATCGAGGTTTAGTATTGCAGAGACAGCATGGCTATTGCAGAATCGCACAAAGCTGTGAGAACTGAGTGAACAGACCAGACAATGCACCTTCCCCAGGAAAACCTGAGAAGGATGGAAGGACACAGTGTCATAAGAATACTTTGCAGTATATCTTTGGGAAAAGAAGAGGACAAAATGTTGCATTACTAGTTCTGCTGTAGTAAACTCAAGTAGTACAGAACCACTAGTTACATCTGAAACTGGTGAAACATGATATCCTGTGCTGTTATCTCTCATGTTGTTCAAATATGTGCTGCTGAAATAGTCTCTTTACTGGAGTCGTCAGCAGAAAGCTGTCATTATTTCAGAAATTGAGACAATCATGTCATTTTTAGAAGTGAAAGGACTTTGTCAATCCTCTTGTCACCTCAGGATTATGAGAGGTAGGACCCTTAGCACTAGGAAAAAACCAAAACAGATGCTATATTATGACATGTAGTTGCTGATGATGATGATTACACTTTGTTTGCTAGTGAGGAAATAGTTTCCAGAGTCCAGAAACACAAGAATAGTCTGCAGTTAAGTCTCAATTTGAATAAATAATGAATATGTAATTGACTATTATCACAGTGGGTATCTTCAGAACCAATGCTCCAAAGGTGACTTCTTCCCATTGACATGTCTTTGAAATAGTGCTGTGCTACCACACTGCCTGTGTGCTAGTGCAGACAACCAGCATTCATCTTGACATGAAGAAATTACAAGCTTCTGGAAGACATCTCTACATAACTGGTTAATTGGGATTCAGAATACTAGCAATCTGACCTCTAGTCAAATCTGATAATAAATACTGTAGCCTGCAGAGAACCTCAAATTGCACAAAGATTAGTAGCAGGACAGGAAACCATGGCTATACCAGCATTACACAGAAGGTATGCCCTGTTCTCTTTCTCAGTCGTGTGCTTTTAAAATCCCTTATGAGGAAGGGGCCTGGAGGCAAAACAATGGCCTGATAAGCTGCATAGTAGTGACTGTGAGGGTTTGGTCTGTAGTATGTTCAGCTGGTATTGGCATTCACTATTTAGAAAAAGTGGTGGCATAGAGACTTCCACAGTAGTTTTTTTACAGTTGCACAGTCAGAAAAGTTGTTACCTTTTTAAATTTTTATTCTTCCTGCTGATCTAGGTGGGTGACCTCTAAGATAGTGTGGTGGGTTCAGTGCTGTCTAAATGCCAGTGCACCCACTAGAATATGCTTACTCATTTCCTGCTGTGAGATAGGATTAGGAGGAAGGCAAAGCAGGCTCAAAACTTTAAAAGGGTACAAAGAAAAGTTTATTAACAGTAACTAAAAGAAAGATAATAATATTCAGAATAAAACCTTTAGAACACTTCTCCCCAGTACAACCTTTTCTTTCCCACTAACAATGTACAGAAACAATTCAGTCAGTTTGTCACTTCTAGAATAGTCTTTCTTCAGTTCACGTAGGGAGAGGAGTCCTTCTTGTCAATTAATGGAGAATTCTCCACAAGAAAACAGTTCTCTCGTGGCTTTTAATTTCCACGAATAGCAGCTGCCTAGGTATCTGTAATCATGAAGTCCCTCCATCTTTCAAAGCTTTTCCCACAGCTGTGTTTATGGGCCCTGTCAGCTTATGGGGTACTATTTTAAGGATGAGTTCAAAAGCAAAGTTTCTTTTTATCTATCTCTGAGATCATCTCTGAGAACAGAGGTCGTCGTCTTCTTTCCCTGGGGCAAAGAGTCTTCATCACTCTTCTCTCTCTCTCTTCAAGCTTCTCATGGGATCACAGCTATTTCAACATTTGCTTACTTTAGCATAGAGGCTTTTGCTGATATCTACAATTTGAACACTTCATTCCTCCATACCTTCAATGAGTTACAAAGAGTCTGATGCATCGATTATATTCTTCTCCATATCTTTCCAAGAGGATTTCAGCCTAAAACTAAAGGCATCTCCTCATCCCTCCCATCTGGGACTTGACTTCTTTACTGACCTTGGTGTCTTCATGTTGTTCCTCTACGTCTCTTCACTCTGTCTTTTTCTCTCACTTGAGGGAGGACTGAAGGTCTACAAGTATTATCCGTGCACTGAAAGAGACAATATCTCGCCCGGGCCTGCAGATGGTCACATGAGCCCTGCCAGGTGGCGGCCAAAGCAGTTGCGATGGTGGATTTCAGGCCGCACTGGGGGCTGTGTCAGAATCTCAGGGGGTCCAGAGTCACCTGCAGTGCCAGGACAGCCCCTCGGTAGCTTGCAGCTGGAGCTGTTTGGCGATGGAGATTTCTTCAGAGGCTGCGCTGGCGGCTCTGTCAGGATTGGCCGCAGGGCTGTTTTCTGCATGGGCTGCAGGGCCACCTCCGAGTTTTTTCGGCAGCTGTGCTGGGGGGACGACCATGATCTCAGCATCCAGACTAGGACTCAGTGGCCTCCCCTCCCTCTGGCAGCTGCTGGGGCCCGACCTGGCTGGGATGGGGCCCGGCTCCCTGGAAAGGGGTCCAGCCCAGCCGAGATGGGGACCACACCGGCCTTGTTACTGGCTCAAGGCCGGAAGGAAAAGAGAGCTTTTCCCAGGGCTTCTTTGTTTTTAACATGTGCGTTCACAGAGGCGTGTTCAGCTTTCTAGTGGTTTAACAAAGTGTCAATATTCAAAATGAGTCACTGTTTTTATCAGGCACAGAGGAAGCTCACAGCAGCTCCTCTCAAAAAAAAAAAAAAAAAAAAATCACTTCTTTGGAGGCTCCAATGCAAAACCAGCAGAGATAGTAAGACAGGTATGGAGTATTTCTGTTTTGCCTGTTTGTTTGTTTGTTTGTTTGTTTTGGATGGGGTGTGAACTGTTTGCAATTTTTTATTAAGAGGGATTTCAGAAGAGTTTATGAAATTTAGTCATTTTTCTAGTTGTTACACATAATTTGTGTATAAGATGCATACAATTTTTCTAGGTTATCAATGCAAGATAAAATGTAGTCTATGATATGTAAAAATGGAACACATAATTGCTCAATAGAACACGTCTTGTGTCCCTGCATCTTGAATTCATTCAGGATAATTTGAATTCAAAGGACTTTGCATCTTTAGGTCTTTACAATATATTTGTATTTACATTCATATTCACTCCCTGAATGAGGCAACAGTGCTGTTTGCTCTTGTATCTTGCTTTGTTAAGAATTTTGTAGAACTTGTTATTGTCACACGTTGTTCATGCTTTGTCACAACAGCACCAGGCTTATGTCTGTAAATCAACTAGGATAGACTAACTTACTTGGATTAGTTATAATTAATTGGTCTGATGGAAACAAAATGGCCAGAACTGAAATGGAAGAACTTTAAAATTATCTTCTACCAATGCACTGGAAGGTTTTCTCTGATAATCTACATATGTAAAACCTTTCCTGCTCACCAGCTTTGCAAAGACCTCCTGAAAAAGCTGATCTGTCTTATCCATCCCAGAGATGAAGATGCTTCCAGGAGGGCCAAGCTGAGTACTTGCTCAAGTCTCAATATACGAAGTTCAACATCTTTTGCATGGGATCATTGAAATATGAAACAGCCTATACTGAAACTAGGACTTCAGAATTTCTATTAGATAAAAATCAAAGCAGAACAATATATATTTTAAACAGTTTTTAATCTGTAGTGGTGTTTTGGCATCTTCATTCTTCATTATTCTATTAATGTCAATAATTTTATGTTTTCAGAAATAAGTTTGTTATTAGGATATTTGTTTGCATCTAATTACAGTTTTATAATCTTTCATTGAGTGTTTTGTCTCTCTTGTGTACTTGTATATTCCCTGTCTATGGCACATCCTTAGGGTTATCGAAGTTTATCTCAAGGCAGTAGGACATTTTCATTAACTTGGACCAGTTAGGATCTTTAAGATACAGCCCTACTGAGCCTTTAATTAAAGATCCAATTGTTGCTACCACTCTCACTTTGCTGCTCCCTTGTACATATAATTCTCTTGGAAAAAGTTGTGTGATTCTTTTGAATAATCTCTGAAGCAATAAGTAGGGGAAACTTCACTGCTACACAGCATGCTTTAGGCAGCTGGGTAAACTCAAAACTAGGGTATTATAATATGAGCAAAATTAAATGTAGCAATGCTAATTGTATGGTCTGTATGGGAAAGCTAAAAAGTTATATTAAAATATTATAAGATACTGAGGCAATATGTAGAAGAAAACCCTTTTTCTTTGTGAAGCTATTATCATCATTGCTACTAAGGTTTTGAATTTTTGAAGACATATAATTTCCAATATTTTTTCTCTTTAAGAGTTCCTTTACATTCTAAGGGCTCTTTTGTGGAATGGTATTTGTTGCATTGAATATTCTAGTTATGCTGTAACTAACCGTAGGTCTTCCCTGTATTTTAAAACTGATTATTTTTGATTGTCCCAACCATCTTTTACTGAACTCTTATAAAAAAGAAATAGAATTTTAAAAAGTGAAATGTTTAAGAAAAATAAAAAAGTCTGTATATTAGGTTCTGAGCAAGCTAAAAAGGCTTGAATAAATATTCAATTTTTGTTTGTTTGTTTAAGAAAATTAACCCTTCAGATATGAACCTGGAGAAATGTAAATTTATTTATCTAGGTTTTGATCAAAAATTAATGAGTACTGGGGAATTTAGCATATTCTTTCTCATTCAGAGTTGTTATTTGAGACATGCAAAATGCTCTAGGAGAATTAATACTAATTTGTTGATAATAACAATGATTTTTGTCCTTATTTTTGCCAAACTTAGCTCTTTTTCCAAAAAGAAGAAACCTCTTCATCCAAACACAAAAATGAATAAGCTGCAGGCACTTTTTAAGTTGAAGGTAGTTCTTTCTTACCTGTAAGATTCTGTAATCAGTTCTGCAGCTCTTCAGATATTTTATACCTTACTTGTTTTTTCATAAATCCAAATCCTGTGTCTGCTTTATGACTCATTTGTTGACTCAGCAAAGGAATTATAATTTCTTGCAAGTTCTGAAAAGCCGGTGGCTGAATAAAACACACATATAATCTTCAGATTTGTCAAAGCCTCTCCTGAAACATCTTGTTGTGGAAAGCATATTGGAAATAAAATATGAAAGAGAATGTTGTCCTCGTCCTGCAGAGGACAGCCTGTGTCTGGTTGGAATTAGACAATTGGGTCTATTAAGTAATAAACTCAGATTTGTCGTATCTGACTTTTTTTCCGAAAGCTTCCTCTGCTTCAGACTTGTTATGCAGGGAGCTCAAAATTCTCCAGACAAATACTCATCTCATGGACATCAGTACCAAAACCAAATTGTTTCAGTGGGATTTCTTACTTACTTACCTTACTTACTTACCTCCTTCCTTACTTACCTTAAGCAAGAGTGTGTAAAGTACATTGACATCTGTGAATAGTAATTTCTTGGAACATTTTAGGATTCTAGTACCCATACTGCATGGTAGTATGCATTCAGTATGTGTAGGGCAGGGTTGCTACTCAAAGGAACCTCAATATGGTTGAAGACTGGCCTGTGGGAAACTTCATCAAGTCCAAAAATGGCTCAAGTAAAATCCTAAACCTGTTATGGAAAAACCCTGTGCAGTGGCACAAGCTGGGGACCATCTGGCTAGAAAGTAACCCTCAGGGGAAAAAGTCACAGGGCTGTAGTGGTCAAGTTGAACATAAGTCAGTAGTGTTGCCTGACAGGAGAAAAAGACAACAGTGGATATGTTATAAATAGAGTAGGCAGAAGGTCCAGGGAAGTGATTCTTCCCATCTGTTTGGCACTGGTGACACCACATCTGGAGTGCTGTGTCTAGTTTCTGACTCCCCATACTAGACAGACAGTGACTTACTGGAGGAAGTCCAGTACAAACGGGGGCAGGAGGACACAGTACATAAGGAGGAACTGAGAGAACTGGATTAGATCAGACTTGAAGGGAGATTTAATTTCTGACTTCAACTCTTGCTGGGAGGGAATACAATAGACAAACTCTTATTGAAGGTGAACAGTGACTGGGGAGAGGCAACAGATGCAGGGTGGAACATTGGAAAGCATATTTAGATATTAAGAAAATGCTTTTCTAACATGAGCATGATCAGTCACTGGAGCAGATTTCTCAGAGTGATTGCAAAAGTTCCTGCCTTGGGAATATTCCAACTAACTTGGATAAGGTCCTTCATAACAGATCTAACTTGGCCTTGCTCTAAGTGAGGAACTTGACTAGATCACATTGAATTTTATTGTGATGCTACAGGATGCTCTCTGGGATTTTTTATAAAACTCTTTATTTTGCATTGCTGCTCTGCTCTGTAAGCTGGTAATTGGAATTAAGAAAACTATAATATTGATAAGAGCACACTTTTCTCTGTATCCATCATTGTTTGCCAGTGATGCAATTTTCAGCCTAAGGGTAAGAATGGGCTAATTTTAAGGTTTTTGATTGAAAGGTGCCATGCAAGTTGGTATTATGTATATACATGTAAATCTTTTTCCTAGTCTAACAGTTTAAATATAGGCAAATATCAGACTTTTTTATTAATTGTGGAAAAATCTGAGTTTTGACTTAGCATCTTTCTATTACTTGCGGATTAGAATGAAAAGAGACGCTATCAACTGTGATTATCAGGTTTTAAAATGCGTCACAGAATCATAGAATGGTTTGAGTTGGAAAGGATATTAGAGATCACTTCGTCCCAACCTTCTTGCCATGAACAGGGACACCTTCCACTAGACTAGGTTGCTTAAAGATCCATCCAACCTGGCCTGAAACACATCCAGGGATGGAGCTGAACAAACTGTGTCAGTGTCTCACCACCCTCACAGCAAAGAATTTCTTCCTGGTACCTAATCTAAAGATTCTCTCTTTCAGCTTGAAACCATTCCCCCTTTACCTGTTCCTGTAAATGGTCCCTCCCCAGCTCTCTTGGTGGCTCCTTTAGGTACTGGAAGTACTGTAAGATCTCCTGCCAGACTTCTCATCTCCAGTTTGAACAACCCCAACTCTACCAGGTGCTCCAGCCCTCTGATCACCTCTGCAGCCCTTCTCTGGACTTGCTGCAACAGGTCCATGTCATTCCTGTGCAGGAGATCCCAGAGCTGGATGAAGAACTTCAGACAGGGTCTCACAAGAGCAGAGTAGAGAGGAAGAATCACCTTCCTTGATCTGCTGGCCAGCTTTCTTTTTATGCAGCCCAGGATACAGTTGACTTTCTGGACTGTGAGTTCACATTACCTGAGCATATTGCTTGTGCATCAACACCCCTAAGTCAGTTCTCAGTCCACTATGCAGTAATATTTCTTTTCAACCAAGATATTGATATGAAATTACCACAATGCAATTGAAACTTTCAATTTTCTAGGTGTTTGCAATCACCTTTTCTCAAAGTAACTACTGAATAGTTTTGTTTTTCTATTCAAGCACAATTAATATTATCAAAAACTCAGAATCCTATTGAAAGAAAACCTAGCACAAGATGATGTAATGAAATGGTTCTTGCTAGTTTATAAGTACGCACTTGGAGTCATTAAAGTAAACATTTCTCATTCTGTATTTTGTTCAGGTTTTCATGGCTGTTTTCAGCGAACTTTAAATGTCTCAGTTTTGTTTATATTCTGAACAAAGATACTGGGAACACTTGCTTTAAACAATAGATAGAATATCCTCTGGAAAACATATGCCTCTAACACCTCCCTGGTCAAATTAGTTTTCAACAGAAACAATATTCTTATAGATCACTTTTGTATGATTTACATTGACTGGTGCCCGGCTTAAAAATTTGAATCTTAAAAGTAGGATGCTTTGAAATGTGTAGTTGTTAGGAAATGTTGGTATCTCCATAAACTTTTGATTTGTTAGTTTTGATTCCCATAATGCATGGAGTCAAAAATCAATGTTTTCTATGCAGAAATATTACTGTCTGATGCTATATATCTTTAATTTTAATTTAATTTTATTGATTAATATTTTCCTCTCCCTAAAATCCTAGTCTGACAGTTTTTTTCTTCTATTTTGTTTTCAAGATGAAAATTTCTTTTCTAACCACTATCTCACTAAAGGACAATACAAAGAGAGGTTGGTGAATTAATTTTCTTTAAAATGTTCAAGTCTACCTTTTAGAGCCTGCAAATATATATGCTGAGTCAGTCCTTGCTGACAGGTGTAACTCATGAGGAATTTGGCGCACAAATTGAAGCTAGGTCACAAAGCTGAACACTTCTGCTGAGACCAGTGCTGAACCTGCTCAGGTTCTGGGCTTCAAACTGTGTTTGTATCACACTGCTGGGTGGTTCAGACTGCAGGTCTGCGCACACCTACCTGCAGTCCACCCACGGTGCATATGATGCACACCTCCAAAGTTGGAAGTGGTACTTGAATTTAAGAAAAGTTGCTGGACATAAATTGTATCCGAATTGGCAGTTGCAAACAGCTCTGTAGTGTCTATTGAGCAGTTACGTAGTTTTCAAACTAGCTTATTTTTCACCTGTGGAATAAAGAGTTTGATTAAAAAAAAACAGTGGGAGTCTTCCATGAAGTTTTGTTCATAGATATGATTAGACTCTTTATTTGTTTATTGTCTGGAGGTTGTCTGATTCAGTTTGCTGTTTTGAATTTAACAAAAAATGAGATTTTGGAGGGTCATCATGCGGGCATAATTTTAAAAACAGGACATAAACATAACCTTTTCATTGAAATGGCGGGAAAACCTGTTCTTAGCTAAATCACTGCCAGTTCCTGACATCACACCCCCTCAATGTACCTCAGATATATGAGCTTATGTACCGCAGGTACAGAGCATGAAGCATGGTCTATTTGTCATACAATTAATTTAGAACTTCAAATTAAATCTTCTGTTTATTTATTCTCTTTCTAAGATTAAATTTATTTTAATAATAGGATTTTAAAAAAACAAGATTCTACTCTAAGCCTTAGGTTTTCCATTTGTGTAATTTTTTATTATAGTAATAGTTTTTTTCTTTTGTATTTGAATACCAATTTTTAAATGCTCAGCAGTAATGCAAGTAAAGTATACACACTTTCTATTTCAGTTTGAGTTGTTGCTGTAAACTTAAGCTCAAGACCTCTGCTACAGAACTGTCTTGCACTTTAAACTGATGGTAGAAGAAATCATTACTTGCAAGAAGAGAAAACTTAAAGATACTAGTATGTCAGGTGTTTGTTGGGATCTGTCAGCTGTGCCTTAAAGAATGTATGTGTTCATACGTACATTGAGTGCCGTTTATGGAAGACATGGTTTTCTCAAGCACCATGTATGTTGTGGCTAGTACTTCAAGTATTTAATCAGAAAAGTTGGTTTTGACAGCCTGGACATAGTGCAGACCTTCAGAATAGAAGGTCATGATGAGATTCTCCAAACATCTGTGTGTCAACATAGGACATTGCTGAGGCAAACTGAACAGTATGTGGCTACAGTATATTTTCAAGTTAGTGTGCTTGAAGTACCATATTATGTTGACGTTGACTATTTTCTTTGGTTAGGGAAAAATTATAATGTGAGCTGTTTTGTTTACACGGTATTTCTCCAGTAGTACTTACACACTGCATGAAGCAGAGCTTTGTGAAGTTCCTCACCTCTGAATGCATGTGAAAGTGCTCTGCCTGGGCTTGCTGCAAGGTAGGAAGTGTTATTTGGGAAAATGACACTTTGAATGAGATCTGTTTGCATTTAAAAAATCAAGAAAATAAGGAAGAATCTCTGAGATTGAGAGTGGTAACACATGGCTAGAGAATCCCAGAATCACGATGGCTTGTTCCAAATTCAGGGGTGCTTAAAGAAATGTTCGGCAATCTCAGCCTAAAACTGATGAGGAAAAAATGAGCTTTCTGGCTGTTCACAGTGGTTCTGTCCACAAGGTCCATCCATCGAAATAATTCTAGTTCATTAACAGTTTTTAACAGGCAAACTTAATGGGAATCGTGGGAATCCCTGAACTACAAATAGGAACAGAAAAAGCTGTGTTCTCACTGAGAACAGTAAGTGAACCTGATATTATCAAGTAAATTTAATTCAGATTGTTGGCAATGTTTAAAAGCTTTGTAACTATAATAAGGCAAATGGATGTTATATTTCATCCAGAAGTCAAAATTTAGCCCATAAGTTGGTTTTAATGTTTTACAGATATTAACTACTTTTCAGTTTTGAAACCTTGCCAACTTAGAATAATAAGGAATCTGAAGAATGATTTTACACATTATAATTAACGGTCAAAATCCTACAAAGGCCAGTATGGGACATAATTAACCCACTCTTGTGGGATGGTAATATAAGCTTTAAATAGTCAATGACAATATAACATGCCAAACAAACGTGATTTCGTCTGTTGTGCTTTGAAAGAAATACAGAAATCAATACCCTCTCCTGAGCACTTAGTATCACACCATGTGATACTGAAATAAGTATCAAAAAAACTTGATACTTAATCAATGTTTACTCGAACATTTTCCCCATGTTGATGGATTTACAGTTAATTGTCTATGCCAGATAAGTAGAGAAAATTTGTATGCAGATGCTTGTAGGCACATTTTAGTTTCAATATTTTCTTGCCAATAAATTGTATATACCTGTGGTTAAATTTGGTAGAGACAGAAAGGCCAGAAAATACTGGGAAATTACCTCTGTACCGGAGTGTTTTTACAGAGTATTCTCATTGTGGCATTTCATCAGTTTGATGTATTTGAAGAAAAAAAAAAATGTTTACTCGAACGGACAGCAAAGAATGAAGATTATGTGTAAAGGGTAGAAATCCATGTAGTGTAGTCCAGATGCACTGGAATAGTCTTCAGGTGGTGAGTAAAACACCAGAATACTACGCTGTAGGGAAGGAGAACAGTTGTTCTAATTAGGGGGCTATTGAATAGGAAGAAGAAGGTATTTTATCTCTGTAGATGTAGGTCTTGCTGTAACGGAGCTCAGGAAGCTAAAAGGCCAAAAACCCCTCAGTGTGAAAAGGGTTCAGAAAAAAATGCCAGGATCAATTGGGCATGTGAGAAATGGTTCTTATAGCCCAATTTATTTTGGTCGAGAAGAAAAAAATTACATATTTGGACCCGTGTAGACAAGAGATTTTTGAACTTAAATGAACTTTAATTTAACAGAAAAGGCTTGACAAGGTCTTCACATATTCCCAAAGATAAAAAAAACCCAGAACAATACCAAAAAAACCCATCCACATTGGAAAACAAAAATCAATGTTTAATCCCAAGGGTGAGGAAGAACTTGAAGTAGAACTGTATGTATAAGGCAGCTGAGAATCTACTACGTTGTTATGGTTTTGGGTTTTTTTATCTAAAATAAAACCATTAAAAATCAGAATAATAGATATTTTCATTTCTGTTACAAAGGACATGAAACTTACATGGTGTCTTTGCTTAAAAATGTTGAAATGTTGGCAAACAAAAAGTTTTTTCCTCAGCTGTTAGCCAGATACCTTCAATTATCTGCAATTATTGTTTTGAGGCAGTAGATTAGTGCACAGACCTAAGGACTGGATTTGGTTAACTTTGGTCTTAGGCCTTGGAAAATATTTTACACCATAAAATATGCTGGAGAATGTTGGTCCTTTTAATCCTCATGTTTTGTTGCCTAGTTCAGCCACCCATATTTTTCTTTTTCAAAAATTATTTTTTTCCAAAAGGGAAAAGATGAGTGAACGTCACATTGTTTTAGGAAATTAGTTCCAGAAAGCATTTCTTTAAAAAAAATCAGTTTTAAAGTAAATAATATCCATCCCCCAGTTCTATTTTCATGTATATTTTAAGATTAAAAATATTCTTCAGACTCATGGATTTTTTTCCAAATGAAACAAATTGGCTCTCATTTTCCATTTCAATACTATGTTAAGAGGAATTTCAAGGTAAGAATGTGAAACTTATTTGAATCATGTTCAAACTGATTCTTTTAAACTTTCTGTCTTTTATAAGGTAGAGACTAAACCCTACATTTTCATAGCTGTGATGAAAGCATGCTTTTTATTTTTTTTTTCCTGGTGGAATTCTTAATGGCATGTTTTATATCAACTCTTTGTTGCTAGGTCTAGAATATTCCATGTTGAGTGTGCTAAGGCCTAGACATGACCCACATGTGGCTTTTGAGATTCATGATGTTGGTGAGCAGCTAAGCACTCCTCAAAACCATGGTAATATTGAGCTGCTGGTGGCTGGGAAAATGGAGTAGAAATAACTACTTGGGAGGAAAAGCAAGCCATCAGTGCCCAATTGGCAATTCATTCAAACATCTTTACTCTCTACTTTGACTGCAAACAGGTTTCCCTGAGCCTTTTCACATGCAGCATTTGACTGTTCTGTCCTTTCTGCCTCAAAACCATTTTCTAAAATGCTAGTACATCATGTAGATCCTATCCATGGTATAAGAGGACAGAAAACTCTCATACTGGAGAGTGGGGTTTGGTCATAAAATCAGTGAAAGAAACTTTTCAAATATTTTTCTTTCTTCCTGGGTGGAAGTATTAGCAACTTTCTCAAGCTCTCTATTACCTCATTAGATGTAGTCAGCCACCACACAGCAGACTACAAACCTACATCTATGAAATGAAAGGAAATTTTCCAGTGTTTCAGAAGAACAATATTAAGAATAAACCTGTTTCAATAGTCCACATATTTCCTGAGCTGCTGAGTTCCTATTCAGGAGAACATACAAATGGTTTCTGTGTAAAAACATAATACAATTCTTTGTGATATCAGCAGAGGATGTGGGACAATGATTCAAGAGCATATTAAGAACTGATAGTCTTGTCAAGTGATGAAAATCGCAGATGATTCTTAAATGGTTACATCTGCGATCGTGATTGTGAACGAAAACTTACGGAATTTTATTCAGAGAGAAAATAATTTGGCGAAGGAATACACAGCCAGATCAAAGGAAGGAAAAAAATAATCCACAAACAAATAAACCGAAAATGCAAAACTCAAACAGTCCCAAATATTTTGAAGCACAAGGTCAATCAACTGTATAATGACTTCTGTACCTGGGAGTTCATTACTAAGTGTTTTCGTTTAAGAATCAGTTCTTTAACATAAGAATTGATAGCAATCAGAAGTAAAGTGGATTTTTCTCTTCAGGATTAGTGCTGGCTTCTGTGCCTATAAACAAGTCATGCAATTTGGAATCAGTTCCGACTGTGTCTGGCACCTAGCCATATGCCATGGCTATTTGGGATGTGACTAGTGACTTCCCATAGGTACCCGGTGTGTAAACCTGAGTTTCCAGCACATAATCCTTTGATAGAGTTAAGCAAAACCTAATTCTGTGAATCACGTGTGGAAATAAAAAGGTTAACCATTAAGATTTTTTTCTTTAAATCTGCTTCTCTGTATTGTACAGGTTCCAATGTGAGTGATAATACATTAGTCTCTCGTAAATCTTGCTACTTGAATGGAGGCTATTCTTAATTCTCTGGTCACATCCTGCCTGAACAACTTTCATCTTTCTAGGCTTATAAGACATGATTTTGAGTGCCAGTTGTCCCTATAACAGATTTTGAGCAGTTTCCATATTCATTGTAATAAAATCATTGTGGCCATCCTGTGGCTGCAGGTTTCTTAAGTCTTCTATCAGGGCAAGCATTGAGAGAGGATTGTTGCCAGCGAATTTCTTAGATTTTGCCTTTTAGCCAGATTTTTTTTTTTGACAGTGTTTGAAATATTTGTTTACAGTTTACAAATGAGATATTTAAATATCTGTTGGGGTACCTCCTATGAATTTTTGTTCAAAATGTATTTGCCTTCCATTTCAGAATTTTTATGATGAGGATATATGTGAAATTAATTCTCTTCTCTCTGATTGGTGAATGGTGGACTGTTGGGTTCTTTTAGTAATCCTTGAGGTCATGCTGGGTAGTTCTCATCAGTCAGATGAAGCTGCCATGATAGTACAGAACAAGTGCAAGCCTGCCCTTGTAAGAGCTGAACATTTGGGCTTGTGGTGATAAGCGTGCAGAGTGGCTGGTTCATTGCACAGCACCTATGGTGATTACTCTCACAGGCGATGGCCCGGACTCCTGTCTTTTCTAAGTTCATCCTTCTGCCATTTATCTTTCTGCATAGTATTACTCAGTAATTATTACTCACATAACCCACAAAAATTGTGTAGTGCATGGAAACAGCTCACCACCACTGGCAGCACGTATTTTTGCTTTGCACTTCAAGCACTGAGACCATATTTTTGAGCCAAGATTAATGGCAGCAAAATTCGTGGCTCGTTCTGAAAACTCCTGGTTGAAAGTCTTTCCTGACTTTGGGATAAGAGAATAATTGCATGAGTTTAAACACATTGGTGATAGTGCTGTGTTTCTCATAAATACTGTGTGGGTAAGTGGTATGGTGAGTTGATCTCCAAAGGCCTGTATCTTGCTATGGGAAATCACATCTTATAATTATGTCTAATTTACTATTTGTGTGTAGGTCACTGGGTGCTAATGTTCCTTCTACCTTGCTTGCTGTTTCCCCAGAACACATGACGGTTCAGACCAACCAAGAGTGTACCACTTCATGGTCAGGAGCACGTGCCAGTTTCTATAATGCCATATCCAATGTTGTGGATGCATAGTGTAAGAGTACAATGGCTGAGGGCTGATGTCTCAACTGCTGTGAGTGGGCAGATCTCCACTGGACTGGTGGAGCTTTGATAATTAACACCAGTTGATACTCAGCTACAAGGACTCAAGCGCTACAGTCGGCATGTCTCTAGATAGTAACACTGATAGAATGTGCATTTCCATTATGTTCACTAACATGATTTGTAATTTATATTTCCCAAATGTGCAGACCTTTGGGTGAAATACTCTTACGTCTTGGACTCAAATATATTCTTTATTTTTTTCCCAGAAATAACAGTGTTAGTTGGGGTTTCTTTTTGCTTAGTTTGTTTTTTTTTTTTTCCCCCAAGAGAACGGAAGGTCAGAGGAAAAAGAGAAAGAGGAAGAGAATTTATGGTTTTTTGTGCCTGGAACCAAGTTGCAGTATGTTGGTGTTGAATAGCCTTTGCTCAGAGATATGTTTCACTGCAGTGCTTTCAGCCTTCTGTTTGTGTGGTCTGAGTTCAGAGAGATGATTTGCTTCTGTTTCCCACAAGGCTAAGGACAAGCTGAAGATGTTATGGAAAATGTCAAAGGAAGAAACAGATTGAGACAGGGAAAGAATACAAAAATACTGTGAGTAATTGTGCTGGAGACTGTACAACAATAGCTCCAGCTTGGTTGGAAAACAAATTTGGCCAGTGAAGCTCAGATGAAAACACCCAATACAAATTAAATGCTTGTTTATACCCATTGTAAATTCTGGCCCCAAGGTACAAAAGAAGGTATATTTGAAGCTCAGCACAAATTTATTCAGATTTATTCAAGGATCTGGACTCAGTGGTGCATTTATACTAAGAGGAACCTGGTGCAGGCCCACTGCCTACTATTAAATTATGAGAATGGCCCTGGTATGTCTTTAGCCTGCGTCAAATTATCAGTATGCTCTTGAAAACTGCAAGGCAAAATCCAGGCCAGGTTGGGAGTATTATTGTACCTTGTCTGATGTAATTATTATTGTACCTTGTCTGATGTAATTCTATCAGTTGTCCATTCTGCCTTATGCCCACGATGGACATGCTCTTGGGCATGTTGGAAAAACACACGCTAATAGAGACGCAGAGCTGTATCTTTGTTATTTTCCTCTTTACATGAACAAGTACTGGTCTTAGAGTGGCCTTACAGTGGGCTATATTGTGCAGGGAGGCAAATGGTTCATTTAAAGATAGAAATTCTTGTTGAAAGGGAGCTCTGGAGGTCGCCTGGTCCAGCTTCCCTGTCAAAGGAGGATTGCTGCCACCTGTGGCATTGTCCCTCTCGAAGACCTTTAAGCATTTCAAGAGCTGGGGGGAGAAGGAAGGGATGCTGCTGAATCACCTTAAATTTATAGCAAGGTGCCCTGCCCTTATGAGGTCCCACATTGATGCGGCAAATTAGTGCTGGGACAAATTTAAGGAACTAAACCTAGCATACATAAAATCTAGGGCAGAAAACAGAATGTTTGATCTCATTGAAGTAATCATTCCAGCGAAGAAATGTGACATTAAAAATGTTTCTGCATAGGAATTAATTTGATTTTGTTGAAGACGCTCAAAGTCTTCTTTTTGAATGTAAGTAGGTAGGAAAACACAGCTTTCGTACCCACTTGCATCAGTCTGATGCATGACTCAGGATGGAGCCCTGAGAGGATGCTCTAATTTCACTGAATTGTTAGAATAAAAATCCTGCTATTTGAATTGCAAGAAAAAAAAAAAAAAAGTCCTGGGTGCAAACTGATAGATATATGTAGGACTCCTTCAGAGAAAACAAAACTAGGATGTGAATACCCTTGACACCCCCTGCTCTGTGTAGTCCCACACTGAAATGAGTTCTCACTTCAGCAATGAGATAGCAACTTCTTAGATACATTACGTTATTCTGAATTTTGACATTAGCTTCTGCTCTGGGAATAGGAAGATAAATCAGATTCTGTTTTTCTTTCTCTCAACATCTGTGGGGAAGATGCATTTCTTTTGAAATGAGATGATCAATTCTTTTTCCTCCACCTGATACCTCTTCACGTAAGCATACTAGTGCAATGCATTCAGGTTGTGTATTCATGGGACTTTTCAGTGTCTATAGTCATGTGGCTGTAGTGGGACCCAAACAAGAAAGAAGCAAAATGGGGACTTACAGAGATGGGCTGTTGCAATGATCGGATGAAGGAAGAGATGGGAAACTAAAGGAACTTGTGTTATTTAGTCTGGCAAATCTATGGAGAAAGGATGTGATAGCTGGGTGTAAATATATCTAGGAAGTAACCAACCGGAAGAGAAAAATTCAAGCAAGAGAGTGGTCATGAGGAAAAATTGTTACAGACTAAACATTGATAATGGGAGAGGAAAAATGGTTGGAAGTCTGGGTAGTCTGGGAACAGAATTATGAGATTCTTCATTTCCTAAGAGGGCCCAAGAGGCAAGAAACCAAATACTTCTGAAGGATGTAAAGATAGGGAGATACACTGAATAGGTAGGTGAAATGTTGCCTGTAAAGGGGAAATGTACATAAGGAGAATTTTAGCTTTTTCCATTTCTGTTTGATTTAGGGATTAAACAACAAGCACACCCACTCAGTGAATACCCACTGAGTTGTGAAATTGTCCACACATCTCCCTGCTCTCAAATGGGTAGCTGCAGCCAACTTAAACATAAACGATTACTTCAGTGGATATTTTGAAAACAATAAAAATGGTTAATTTTTTTTGTCTAGATTTCAGGTGCTGAAGCTTTACGTAAAGCTGGACTTACTTGTAAACTTTAATCTCTGTAAGAATAGTCCCTTTAAACTGATGCCAAGGTATTCTTTGTTGAACAACTGATTTTTTTGTTATTTTGTATATAGTAAATTTTTGATAGCTAATGGATGTAACTTTGATAGATTAATTGTACACTCAGACATATGTATAAAGTTTAGGAGCCATCTTGAACTCATGTTTAAATCTGCAGCTTGTTTGTGAATGGGCTTGGCTGCAGACATAAGAAGAGATTGGATTTTTTGGCTTGGTAAGAAGACCTAAGATTGACATACAGGTTCCACAGTGAAAGGCAGTAGTCTTGTTCTGAGATAATTTTAAATTATGGAACCTCTAAAGCTGGTCTTAAATGCCTCAGCTCAAATGCGTCAACATTTTTGTTTCTGATTCTAATTAATTTCTGTGGCTCAAAGTGTTTTTTATCTTTCTCTGAAAGTGTCTGTGAAATCTTTATCATTGTAATGAGACCTCTGTAGGTACTGAATCACTGCTGAATTTTTTAAAAAAATTATTCTGCATCTATCTACAGATGCATAGACCTAGAATACAACAATAAAGAAAGTGTCAAAGTGACTGAGTAGGGGAAGACGCAAAAAGGGTAAATGCAAAGATGGTGTCCATGCATCTTAATAAAAATGACAGCCATACTGAGGGCATATGCTTCTCTTTGACGAGCAGTTCGAAGCACGAGAGTCTTAAGCCACAAAGCAGGAAAAAAAAGAAGAATGATTGATTTTGGCAGACAACATCAGAGAAAGAAGCACAACTTAGGTAAGAGGAAGAAGGCAACAGGGGAGTAAATATTGCTTAACTAATTTATTACCTCACTTCTAAGCTACTAATTCAGGAGCAAAAGTCAGGCAAAATAAAGCTGCCTCAATATATAAAAGATTTCCACTAGGCAAGTTTTATTCAAACTGTTCACCATAAAAATAAGCAGAAGTATGCATGCAACTTTATGTGGGGAATGATACTGATTGACAGTCCTTCTGTGTGTTTTACATATGCAATGTAAAGCCTTCTTTGGATTAGCACAGTTATAGTCTGAGCATTTGCCACAAGTAGTAACTCAAATTTAATATGTGAACAAGTTTATGTGATTTTTTCAATAGCTTTTGAAAAATTTCATTATATAATGAAATATATTATCTATTAAACATAAGTAACTTAGAACATAAATAGTATTTCTATCTGTCTTATAATTTTAAATTGATATGGATTTTTCTTGCAAGTTTTTTGATGGCTTTGTTGACATCTTCAAATCTACACTGGATGCTTTCTGGGGCCAAATTTTAGGTAAGTAAGTTCGTGAATAGATTGGGCTAAATATACATATAATATTATGAAATTGTATGACCTGTGATCATTCACAGGAATATAAAACAAAATTATGTAGACACCTTCTATTCATAAAGAGGTGGAAATTTAAGATATTTTTGAAACACTAAGTTTAAAAATTTTTTCAATGGAAATCTGTATTAAATATCACTACTTTAAACAAAATTTGACTCTTCCCCTGCAGTGTTCTAAACCAGACTAAAAGCCATAGTGATGCACTCATGTAACATTAAAGGCAGTAGAATTTCTTCTCTAATGCAGTCCTGTGATCACCTGTTTTCCTGGTTTATGTATCAATGAATTTGTTTCTACAAGAAACAACCTTATATTTTCCATCTTTTATCTTTCATAAAAACATTATTTTTATGATCATTCAGGAAGACTTCAATTTAAGAGTTTCTAGTCTTGGAGTTTTGGACCAGGTGTAGTTGTGGTTTTCCAATCAGAAAATATTTCAGTGGGCCTTGGAGTGACCACATTTGGACAACCTGAATGCCAGCAAAGTCCTGTTATCCAGTGTTTTCTTGTATCTGGCTTCAGATTTACAGAGGTGTCATTTGGAAATGGTAGGTTCAGGACATTTCTAGATGCTAGAAATGAGAATTGTCCTCACAACACCTGGTAGGTCACTCTGGATCAGCAAGGCTCACTCATTGCACAAGGACCCTCTTGGATACTTTATAAAGATCTAAACAGCAAAACATCTCTGAGCAGCTTTCAGAGTTGGTTTCTATTTCTTTTGTTTGACAATAGCCTTTCAGAGAACTAATGAGGAGCATCTAAAGCAACAATTTCAGTTAGCTTAGAAACTTCCCATCACTGTTAGAACACTGTTTGTTCTTTCATTATTCACTTTAAAATCATATTAATGACAGAAAGGAACATGAAAAATTGAGCCATTATCTTTCACGCACTATGAAAATATACTGAAGTGGGAATCATCTAATAGTTTCTCCCTAATCTACAAGGGAGCCCCAATGAGTATACCAGAGTATAATGATATGATAATAATTTTGCATGCTATCAAACTACTCAAACATGAAAGGTTTAAAAGCACAGTGCAAAGTCAGCATCAAATCTGAAGATTATGCCATCTTGTTTGAATAGTTTGTTGGGGAGGTGCACTCAGAAAGAATTAAAAATACTAGTTGGTAAGTAAATGAGATTATATAATGAGATATATAAATAAAAATGTCTGATATTCACTGTTGGATTTAGCCCTTTTTTGACCCAGAGATGGGGCAACTGAGAGGCATTTTAAAAACTTTTCATTTTATTTTTAGTCTCATATGAAGGGTGAGACAATATAGATGTTATAATTCACTCTTTCACAATTAAAAGCTAACTAATTTTTAATTACAAAACACGATAAGCAGTTCTTGGCCTATCAGCTTTTTGTTACACTGTGCTGTAGATGCCTTAAAGCCAGTCATCTAAAACTACCCCTCATGGATCCTGTTACAATGTATTTTTCATGATTTTTCATAGTTCTATTTCTCTGAAGTATCTAGTCTTATTTGCAAGGCCATCTTTTGAAACTTTTTTTTAGCTCCATTTCTCTCTTAACAATATTCGTCCTATTTTATGGTATTTTTAAGTCAGTATTTTTTATCTCAAAGTTTGTATACAGATGCATACTGTGTGGGCTTCTTGTTAAGCCTTGAGAACTCTCTACAAATCTATTTCTCACATTTCCCTCTCTCTCTTGGATAGAAATATCTTTTTTGATGATTTTGTTTATTATTTGTTGTGTACAGTGAAGTATATAAGGTATTATTATTAACATTGTTATGATGATGTATATAAACTTATTTTTTTAGTTAAAGTGTAAAACTTTATCTTTTAAATAAGTTGTTTAATTATGATTTATTGTTTGTTTTAATTTGATTTGTTGAATTTTTTAGTTTTTGAAGTTGTTTGTGGATGGATACTGAATGGTTAGATAAGTTTATATAACAGTTTTTTAAAATTTTTAGAACTATATTTATGTGTTAGTAAAAGAAAATTGATTGTGGTTTTGTTCTGTTGTATGTCTGATGGTAATAACATTTGTTATTACATCACTAATTGTAATGGAAGTAGTTTTGATTTTTTTGTTTAGTTAATATTTGAATTGGTAAAATTGTTTTAATGTTTTATTTGAGGTAAGTTGAGGTAGAAATAAAGTTGATGTAATTTGTTTTGTAGGGTTTTAGGGTTTGAAATTGTTATTATAGTTTTTTTATAATGATCGGTAAATTTTTTAAATTTTTTTTTTAACATTAGGTGTTATTACAATGAGTTGTTTGATGTTATATGGGTTACTTTTAATTTTTGAGGGAATGTTTTGTTAGGTTTTATTTTTATAAATGAGTTAATATTTTTGGTAATTGTCATGGGGATTTATTTAGGTTAGCAATTTTACTTTTGAGGGTACTGGGGTAGTGCAATTGCATTATAAACTTGAATTTTTGTATATAGGATGATGAGTAATATTTAATTGTGGATTTTTTGTGTTGAAATTTAGTATAAAATTTTATTGTTAATGAACTAAGTATTTTTAATTCTTGAGGTTTAGAAGGTGTTTTAAGAAGATTAGGGACTTAATGATGTTACTTGTTATGGGATTTGTTTTGTTGGTAGTTTTACGTTAATATTTGTTATGATTGGGTATTGGTTACTTTTTGGTTGGTATTGCTACACTGATTAAACTGGTTGTAAAGGGTTTGTTTGGGTTTGGATTGGTTAAACATACGGTGTTTGAGTTTGTTGATTTGGTTAAAGTAACTTAAATATTTATTTTTGGTTGATTTATAGGTATATTTGTACTGTAAAAATAAGTAAGTAAAATTAGTAAGTGTTAATATATTATTTGAGTAGATTTTATGATTTTATTTAGTTGTTTTTTGGTAAAAGTTTTTTATATGTTTTAATTTTTAAGTAAATTTTTTAGTATTTGTTTAGGGATTGGTTAACTAAAAGCTACTAAGTTTTTTATAATATTTAATTTTTATAAATGTATGTATTTTAGGATTTTTTTTACATAATGGACATTATGTTTTTGTTAAAAGAGTTTTATGATATTAACGATTTTTATAACTTAAATATTACTATAAAACTTAAGATTTGTAGTTTTTGTTGGTTGAATAGGAAATGTTTGGTATGAATTGTAGTTTTTTGTGTGGTTTNCTGGGGTAGTGCAATTGCATTATAAACTTGAATTTTTGTATATAGGATGATGAGTAATATTTAATTGTGGATTTTTTGTGTTGAAATTTAGTATAAAATTTTATTGTTAATGAACTAAGTATTTTTAATTCTTGAGGTTTAGAAGGTGTTTTAAGAAGATTAGGGACTTAATGATGTTACTTGTTATGGGATTTGTTTTGTTGGTAGTTTTACGTTAATATTTGTTATGATTGGGTATTGGTTACTTTTTGGTTGGTATTGCTACACTGATTAAACTGGTTGTAAAGGGTTTGTTTGGGTTTGGATTGGTTAAACATACGGTGTTTGAGTTTGTTGATTTGGTTAAAGTAACTTAAATATTTATTTTTGGTTGATTTATAGGTATATTTGTACTGTAAAAATAAGTAAGTAAAATTAGTAAGTGTTAATATATTATTTGAGTAGATTTTATGATTTTATTTAGTTGTTTTTTGGTAAAAGTTTTTTATATGTTTTAATTTTTAAGTAAATTTTTTAGTATTTGTTTAGGGATTGGTTAACTAAAAGCTACTAAGTTTTTTATAATATTTAATTTTTATAAATGTATGTATTTTAGGATTTTTTTTACATAATGGACATTATGTTTTTGTTAAAAGAGTTTTATGATATTAACGATTTTTATAACTTAAATATTACTATAAAACTTAAGATTTGTAGTTTTTGTTGGTTGAATAGGAAATGTTTGGTATGAATTGTAGTTTTTTGTGTGGTTTATGTTTGTGTGTTTGTTTTTTTATTTCTGAAACTGTTGGTGTGAGTTTGAGTGTGTGATATGGTTTTATGTTTTTTCTGGGATTTACTTAGTTTTTTTACTTGTGGAAACACAAGTATAAGTTTTATTTTAAGTTATTAGTGTAAATGTTTTTTAGTTTGTTTTGTTTTAGGGGTTTGATTAAAACTGGAGGATTTTTTAAAATTTTGCTTGTGTGTTATTTGAAAAATGTTTAAAATTTGGAGGATTGGGTTTTGTAAATGAGTTATTAAAAAATTAAAGACCTACAAAGCTTTGTTTAACTTTATTTGAGGTGTTGTTTGGGTCATTTTCTTCTTCTGTTGATTTAAAATGTGTTTTAGAGTGTGGCGTATTTTTTAACAATTGTTTGACTTGTGCGGGAATAGGGAATTTTAAAAGTGTGGTGAACACTTTAATTTACTAAAAATGTGGTTAATTTTTGAATTGTGTATTGGGGTTATTGTTTGTTTCTATTTTTTGGGGTACATTTAATGAAGTAATAGTTTGTAGAATGTGTTGGTAAGTCTGATTGGTTGTTTTTTTTGTGTGTGTAGAAGTAAAAATTGTACTTGAAAAAGTATTAACAGACATGAATATTTTTGATTTTTTTGAAAGCTGAGTATTTGGTAATATTTGTTTGTTATAGTTGTAAACTTTGTAATCTTTGAGGGCTAACAGCTTTTGTAGAAATAGGAGGTTGTATAGGTTGATAGGGTAAGTAATAATAATGGTTTTTGTTTAATTTTTGGAGATGTGAAATGTTTGTATAAGTGCTTGTGTATTTTGATGAAAAAAGGTATAATTTAGTTTTGTTTGTTTGAAAATGTTTAGTAAAGTGTTTGAAACTAACTGTTGTTAGGGTTTTTTTGTATTTTTTTGGTATGAATTTTGGAAGTGAAGAGTGTGTTTTAATATGAGAACCAAAATATTGGTTAGTTTTGTATTGTTAAATTGTATAAAGACATGAAATCTAATGATATAAGGTATTATTACTAACATTTTTTTAAAACTGATATTTTAATNTAATGATATAAGGTATTATTACTAACATTTTTTTAAAACTGATATTTTAATTTTTTAACAATATTAGTAATATAAGTTGAATTTGTAATTAAATTAAAAGGTTTGGGAATGAGTTGAAAAGTTTTGATTATGGTAGTTAGCAATTTGAGGAGAGTTTTTTACTGTTTGAATATTTAATTTTTATTTTTTGGTTATTTGGTTTTGTTAAACTATTACTGATTTATGTGGATTTTTTGATTTATTAGTGAAGAG